>CALNXK010000052.1:1557500-1597500 GCA_942486035.1 Porites lobata | reverse complement strand
CCAATTTTTAAATTTACACGGGCATCAGATGCGGGTGATTTAGATTTTTTTCTGTATTTTTTTTTTGTTAGGGTATTTTTGAAGTCGCGTGAGACATTTATCGACCCGAGGTCAATAATTGTATACAGCTAAGCTCCTAATCTGCTACGTATAATACAAAGAACATCTTTCCTATAGCAGATTAATAATTCTGATACAACCATTAATGTTACCTGATGGGTGTTGATGCCCTTCATTCCTCGAAAACGACTTAATTTTTTCCCGGGAAATACTCGCATCTTTGAAGAGAACTCCGTCACAGACCGCCGTACCGGCCTGATTCTATACCGCCTTTTGTGTTTTCACTTAAGTACGTTGTTCTCTTGTCTGAAATCTGCAGGTTCCATCCATTTACCTTTGCTTCTAAACACGCGAAATAAAACTCACTTCTCACCGAAAATTGCGATTTTATGATCATCATTTTGAATGTGGTTATTCGAGATGTGCTCTCGAGATTGTAGCGTCATTCCCTTGCAAAACCTGCACACACACGCTAAAATTACATGTAATGGGCCTTTTAAGGATGGAAAGAAATGAAACAAGGTTAAAAAAAAGTTGATTAAAATAGGATTCATTCATTATCTTTAGTGGTACTTTGTACCCGTCCTACCCGCGAACACTATAAAACTGCCTTGATAGCCACGCGTGTCACGCTTCTTTTGCAATACTTCCCTTTGGGACTTCTCACAAGAAAGGAAAAAAGAAATGATTAACCCGTTTTTAAATCCCCGACGCAGTACAGTTTGGAAAATTCCAAGGAGAAAAATGCGATCCATAACGGGAGTGAAAAAGGAGAAAGAACTTGGCAAGGTTCCTGCAGTATGAACCTTTTTATTGAAGGTTATGGCTCAAGCACCATAACTGAAAGTCTTTGCTGCCTATTAAGAAAATTCAAGGGCTTTAAAAAACTACATGTTGAACCTGCAACTGAATACCCCTACACTACTTGCTGCATCCAAAGAGAGGCCCAACAGAGATGAGGCAATGGGTTCTTTCGTTAGCAGATAAAATCTTTCCAGCCTTGTCAACTAAAGAAGGACTACAATGCCCTGCAATGTTTTGATTCTTTGTAGTTTAGGCTAAGCTAGGTCACTACTGCAATTAGTGACTTAGATGACCATGTACTGTATGGTCCACTTAAACTGTGACCGGTTTTCTTTATTATTATTGCCTTATCAATTAAAATATGCAAGATGGAAACAATCCATTTGTGAATTCTAATTTAAAAATGAGGATTTCCCATTATAACCTAAAGATATACAGCAATGAACAATAAAATACCATTTTATTATTAAGATATAAAGTTTCAACTTGTACATTATTTCCCAGTTAACAATCACACCCGCTGGAAAAAAAGGGTGACATGTTATTAGTCAAACACTAATCCGCCATTATTATTCAGAAGCTGTGAGCAAATAGTCGAGAAGAATTATGTATTTCCCACACACTGACACCATTGGACTTTAAAAGACCATGTAGTCTTATAGATTTTTTAGTTCCAACAATTATTGTTGCCATTGTTTGCTGGGTAGCAATCATTTTAATGACAACAAAGTTGCTCTAGTCCAGTCTTCCAGTGGTGAGTGAGAAAATTGCATCATATTTTATATACAGTAGGGTTATTTGCAATACATGGTATATTTATTCATCTGGGCCCAGTTGTTCGAAGGCCGGTTAGCGCTTAACCCGGAGTTAAATTTAACCCTGGTTTCTTTTTCTTGTGTTCAAAAGCATTTTCTCCGATAATTTTCTCTCTTATTTTTGGAGCTTCCAATCATCAACTTGTGGACAAAAAGAATTAAAACTGAATTGCTTTTTAAGCTTTCAAATCTTAATTCAAATCTCGCACTAACCCTGGGTTATCTTAACCCAGCTTTGAACAACTCGGCCCTGGAATCCTGTGAACTCCATCTCATCCTCCAACCTTTCAGGCTCCTGGAAATGAGGTCGTATGCACTTAACTGCACAGGAATCAAGGACGGTAATGTACCTCCTGTGTGCCTGCCAAGGGAGCCCCAGTATCACCTTACCAATTGCCTGTAGGCAATGTGCCTGCTTTTTTATGATCTGATTCTTCATATGCCGAGGCACCATGCTGCTGCTTGTATTGCCATGCAGCTCGTAACACCCAGTAATTCAGACAAACTGCCTGGAATCCTGGGTGTTCCACTATGCATCTCTAGGAGGCTTCTCCATATTTTTAACTTCAACTGCCTCCAAATATTTACGTTTTACAACAGCCACCTCTTGGAAGCAGATATTTTCCCCCCATCCAATAGTAGTTATTTTCTTTAGTCATAAATATTGAACGTCGGTTAATGGAGGGTAACAGAACAAGTGTTGAATATTGACCTTTTCATTCTGCACCCAGAAAATTATCAAACTGCCATAAGTCAGAACAGAGAATATTATTTCAATTTTGAGCTTATTCACTCTTTAACGTTTATGGCTTCATCATACTATCTCCTGCCCATAACCACAAAATAGTTTCAAATATGTACACGTTTTCAATACTGGGTGTATTATAATAGAAGTTCCTGCAGTTATATCTCATCAAATGCAATATTATTGTAGTTAACATAACCATTGTTGTGCTCCAGACAAAAACTTAAGTGAATACATGTCCCAACCTCGAAAATCATATACTGGGAAGCAGAAACGTTTTATGCGAGCAGTTAGTTCACATGGGTATGGATCGAGGTGTATCTCATCCCAACTTTAAACTGTCTTAATAATAACATCAGGATACACAGAAGCTAGAATAATAACTTCTGAACCAAATTCATTTACTGAGCAAGACACAGTAAAAGTAAGTGAACGACTTGTAGGAAAATAACTGTACAGCGCCTTTCAGTTATTATGTATAACAATCTGTATAACTTCAAAAGAGACAAGTTTTAAAGTACAAGCACTCCACGAGTCGAGCATGAGCGGCTGTCAAGGGGCAAAGATATGGAAATTTATTTGCGTTGCAGTCAACGAATCACGAGAGCGTAGTTATTGCTTCCGATATAAATCACTGCTTTTTGTAAAACCAGGATTAAAGCAGCAATTAAAAAAAAAAACTACACTGAGACAACTTGCCCAGATTATCATTTCCAGTAGTCGTTAGAAGGGGAAGGTGCGCTTTCGACTACTTGTACATATGAAAACAATGATCTAAAATTATAAACGCTCAGTATACCAAAAAAATGCGTGTTTAATTAGTCCTTTTCCTTTTACAATTTGAAGCATTCATAGCATTGATGAAATCAAGCGATTTACGGATCGCACTGTACACAAGAATTGTTCAAAACCATCTAGGCACTCACCATTATTCACTATCGAGATCGCAGCGGGCGAGTGGTAGGCTCGATGTTTTCTGGCGACGCACGAACTTCATCAGCTTCGAACGATCTTCCAGGCGGCTCAAAACGCCGGGGTTGAATTTCCGTGAAGGGCTGCCCTATACTTTACATTCTAAAAGTTTTTCTAGAACGGAATAATCGGACAAAGAGGTAGCGCTGTCACTTGAAGAACTACAGTCAGCCATATTCGAGATCATCTGTTGTTCCACACCTGTGACGTCACTTCACGTGATAGGCAAAATCGAAGCGTTAATGGCGGAAGTTCGAGTAAGCGGCAAATTTAACACTTTGAATCTCGATTTCTGAGCCAAATAGATCGCTGAAGATATATTTCTTGATGGTATTACAATGATAAAAACATTTGCAAGGTTTTTCTGAAAAATGTTGTCCTACGCGAGAGTTGCCCTTTAAGAACAGTAAAAGAAACGTGCGAGTTTAATTTGAATCTCATTTTTAAATGAGATTAAAACAGCATTTAAAAATGCTGTTTTAATTTGATATCACCTTGCAAACATTACTATGAACTATGGCGTTCCGTTGCGGACAAAATTATACCGATGGTAAAAACATGTTGAAAACATAATACGTAAGTCAAACTTGTAAAATACACCGAATGCAATAAAAAATATGAGTCGAGATTTGCACTGATATATATGTTCAGGAACAAAAAAAAAATACTAAGCAAATGTCATGACTTCAAACATGAGTCGAAATTTTGAAATTTGAGTCGAAAAAAATATGTGAGTCGAGTTAAAAAAAATATTGAGTCGAGAAAGAGAGAACGCTGACCAGTTGTGTTATCAATCAATGTCTTCACTTCACCGAGACGAGGCTTCGAACCAAAGTAGTGGTTTGTTGGCTACCAATTCAAATATTGCAGATTTTTTCTTCTCCCTTGCTAGACTTATCGAGGGCTTAGAAAGGCATCTTAGTTCAGCTTCATATGACAGTTCAGAATTCTTATTTCCGCACTTTGACGAGTACAAAAGGACACTTGTAACTCTGTCGTCAAGATTTTGTGAGACTTACGTACGGTTGTTTAGAAATAGGGAAGTTCACCCTTTCTACGTTAAATCGGACTGGAACCCACCGGTTCAACCATTAGAAGCCCTCGAGAGAGGTTAAATCACAACTGGCAGAGATACAAATAACAAATCTAAAACACAACCTGTTACGCAAGGACCGACACGCAGTAAAAGAATTACAGCAAAACACTGGCGCGCGGCATCGACATCATCAAGCGGTCAAGGGAATCACTACAGTAGACATGAACCTGACATGTTTTTAACTCGAACTCCCCGCTAAACTCGAAAATTCGAATAACTCCAACTAAATTTCCTTTCCCTTCATCAAAATTTCCCTGAAATTTACCCCCGGCCGATAACTCGAATTCTGGTGTCATTTCATTAGTTCCTCTTGTTGTAGAATCGGTAAAAAACACTAAAACCAACACTACAGCAATTTAGCTGCAATTTAATATTAATTGTTGCAACGAACAGATCACGCTTTTTCATAAAAAGGCTTTCTGTTGGACAATCACACCCGAAGATTATTGGTTGTAAGTTATAGTTGGTTTGTAAATTTTTGTAATAGTGTATAACTCTGATATTCTAAGTGGATTGGGTGTTTGAGATTTCATCATTATGTTTTCCGTAATTAATTAGGCGCTTCACCTTGCTTTGCGTTTCTTTCAACATTGGTTCAACGAGAGGTTTGTAGTTATGTTCGTCGTCGATTTGTATTTGACCTTCTCTTATTTTGTCATTTTTGTTCGTGTCTACTGTAGTGATTCCCTTGTCCGCTTGATGTCGATGCCGCGCGCCAGTATTTTTCTTTTTTCATGCTTGTCGGTCCTTGCGTGACAGGTTGTTTTGGCTTTGTTATTTGTATCTCTGCCAGTTGTGATTTAAACTCTCTAGTCCTTTTGTACTCGTCAAGGCGCCGAAATAAGAATTCTGAACTGTCATATGAAGCCGAACTAAGCTGCCTATCCAAATCCTCGATACGTCTAGCAAGGGAGAAGAAAAACTCTGCAATATTTGGTAGCTAAGAAACCACTACTTCGGATCGAAACCTCGTCTCGGTGAAGTGAAGACATCGATTGATATCACAACTGGTCAGCGTTCTCCCTTTCTCGACTCGAGTTTTTTTTTTTTTTTCAAATCGACTCGCATATTTTTTTCGACTCAAATTTCAAAATTTTGACTCGTGTTTTTTTTCGTTCGTGAACATATATTTTGCAAATCTCGACTCATGTTTTTTATTGCATTCGATGTACTTTACAAGTTTCGACTTATGTATTATGTTTTCAACATGTTTTTACTATAGGTATAATTTTGTCCGCAACGGAACGCCATAATGAACATATCCCTTGAAAAAGTGTTGTGTACGAAATATGGAAATCCTTTATTCCTCCAGCAACCGTTCAGCAACCCTGTCATCTTATCTTCATCTCTATCCATTAGTCACGTTCAGCCCAATCACACGAGTCTTCATGCATCGTCGACCCTTCTTCTTCAGTAATCGTCACTTTTGACACCATATTTCGTAACCAGAGCCACCAATTGTCGTCAAAGTTTATTATTTTGTGGTTCTCTGTAACACTTTGAGATCTTTTGAATCAGACTGGTCAAGCAACTAGTAGTAATATCACGAGTTGTCTCAAAGAGTGCGGTCAAAAAAGTACACTTATTGATAAAACTCGTCTATTTTTTTTTCCTTTTTAACGATTTCAGGTAGCTGTTTAGTTATTCCTCGTTGTAAAAAAGATGATGACAACCCCATTATAAAAGAAACACCGCGGCGGTATAACGAGGCCGAGTGCAAACTTCGCCGCGCTTACAGTGATGTGTTTAGGATAACAAACCCCTGTTACTTACGAATACCTTTCTCCAGGCAGACCCCTGGCACCTCGGTTTTTCTGGATTCCAATGCATGTTTATTGTAGACTACGAGTAGTCCCCATTTTCCCCAGAGATAGTAGAGCGAGCGAAACTCGAGCGAGAGTGAAATCAAACCACGCAAGAAAGACGAGACGCACTCACCGCCGCGTCTCGCCTAGCCCAGTCTGCTGGCGTGAGATGATTTTTACCCGCGCTCGCGTTTCGCTCGCTCTACTATTCCTGAGCAAAAATGGGGACTACTCGTAGTCTAACTATATTGCTGATGTACCGCCCAAAATGATGCTGTATTGTGACGCGCGGATAAGAGATATATTTAAATTACTGTGCATGCATAAAAATGTGCTTGTGTTCATTATCCCGTGCGAGACGTATTAGGCACTGTTTAAGCCTGTATAATATGTAATTATGCACAGTTGTCATTTCGCAAAGAGTTTCATTATACGCGGGTAAATAAGGTTCTGCTCTGTCACGGCCTGCTGCCGTTTTGTCGGATGCGTTGCAGCGGACTGTGCTTCCTTTGAAACCGCAGTCAGTACAAGATCTTGGCAATGGAGCTCAGTCAGGTGCGGCTGTCTTGGCCGGAATTAACACAAAATGCTGTAAGCTACGTGTTAGGCCTTCGAACTCCACTTCTACGCCAAGGAGAAGTGACGGTTTTTATCTTTCGTACATTTTTGGTGCTATTTGTGAAAGCTTCAGTTTTCTGTTTGAGGAGAGTATTCATTGCCTATTACAGCGTGAGTTGTTATATATTTTTCTCCGTTTCTGCGGGTCAGCATTCTAAGTCTCGCCTGTGTTTGTTACGACTCAGGGAATGTACTACCGCCTTTGTGATGTGGTTTGCTTTATAATTTTCAGTTTGCTTTCGCTTTATTTTTTATTGGCGTCATATATTATTTTGGACAAATAAAACCAGGTCACCTAGCGCGTAAGCCCCCTCGGCAAAGATAATCCCAAACGATTCTTGAACAAAGTGGCAATTGCCACTTTGTTCAAGAATCTTTTGGGATTATCTTTGCCGAGGGGAGCTTACGCGTCGGGTGACCAGGTTTTATTTTTCTAAAATAATATATCGACAGTGAGCTTAGCATGTGGGGAGTTAACGCCTTTTTAATTTATGTGCTAATTATCCAAAAGACGGCAACGAATCCTTGTGAGCCACATGGAGGTTAGCGGTGGGGGCTTCGCGATCTCGATTAAAGAGTGACCGGGCATCGCTATTAGCCTGTTTATACAGTGACTGGCATGGGTATCGATTTTTATGAGTGGGCTTCTTTGGGGGCCTGTTTACGCAGCCATGTACGATGTGCGATGGGTATCTTTGTAAGTCCGATAATAAATGTGATTGGGTTTCGTTATCAGAGGCATCCAACGACCCTCTTAAATACAATTACGTTGAAAGCACTTCTTAGGCTATCCAGAGTACTTTAAGATTAATTCTAGAATTAAATTCTAAGTGGCACTATAAAATTTGTACCTATTCAGTAATCCTGGGGGAACTTGAAAGTCTTTCGAAATTGCCAGAGGGTTTCAGTATTATTTTCCTGAAAATTTTAGATGCAATAATTTAACTTACACAAGTGAAAATTTTTGTGATTCCTCTCTGCATCACATTTTTTTAATCCTAAAATTTAAGGTCACTTTTCTTTTTTTGTATGAAAAACAGCCTAACCTGGGCAGTGAAATGTGAACAATTAAACTTCAGAAAATCGTAGGGAATTTATTAGATAAGCTTCGAAAATTTTAAATGAATGGAACGGTCATCTTGAATTGTGTAGCTTTCCTCAAGTAATAAAATTCTAGTCAATATTTGCTTCTCCGAAAAAAAATACTCCACAGAAATCAGTCTTTGGGTGCCCCTGCTTTGTGAGCCTCTTGGGCCCAGGTAAAGTATCCTTTGAAAAACCTACTCCCAAAAGAGCCAGAAAATTAAGGTGTGGGACTCAGAAGTGAGCCCGAAGGTGGAAAGGAGCAGAAATTATGGCACAGAACTGAACCATCGCTGTGGGGAGGTTAGCTCCCTCTCCCCGCTCCTGTGTCCCCCTCTCGCACCTCATACTGTCATACTACTTCCATGCGCCTGCTACATAGGTTATACATATAGAATACTTCATGGAAAGTTCGGGCGTACGGTGTTTTCGTACGAGTTGTTGACATTCCTCCAGAAATCGAAAGAGTGAGATTTCTGATATAAAAACAGCGTTCCCGGAAATACCGTACAAAGCATTTTCCATGTGGTATTGTGTTTGTTAGATACAGAGACGCTCATCATTGATTCTGCTAGCCTTTTATTTCAAATCTTTTTGAAATGCTTAAGTCTCCAAAAAATGGTCGCTACACACCGCAAAACTGACGTGACAAAAACAGCGAAGAACATTCTTAGTAACAACGTTTAGTAAAAACTATAATGAAGATTAGGATATTAAGGTAACCCAGGAACTACAAGATGTCAAATCCACAAACAGCTAACGGAAAAAAAAAAAACAACGAAAAATTGGTATTAAATCCGGGGGAGTTGGAGTTGGGTGTGCCGCCCGATTCTCCAAATCCTGATCCTATTTCAGACCAAAACATGTCATTTTCCACACCCGTTTTCAGACCTGACCTCTAAAATCCATACCAGTTTTCAAACCTGGAGGCGGTCACAAAACGCAACATACATGTTTACGAAGACAGAAATTATATCATCATTGCTGAGATGGGAACGCCAACAAAAAATATATATTTCTTAAAATCCATTTCCAATTCGCATGTTATGGGTTTATGTCTTATTCATTTAGAACCAATCGACAAATATGTCCATACACCACCGTAGCTCCCTCGAAAACTATACTCGATTCCAGACCAAAGTGAGTAAAGTCTTTAACCGTTTTCAGACCAAAACGGCGCAAAGACCTTACCCTTTCGGGCGGCACATACCTAAATGGCTTATATATGAGAGAGCCCCCCCCCCCCCACTCTCCGTAACACATGTTACAAACAGCGTACTCTGTAGAAATTAAGGAAACTACCGAATCTCTTCTCACAAGCGGTATCTGTATAAATGTGTCAAGAACTGAATTGCCCCAAAATTACGGAAGAATTTTCAATCATTAGAGCTTCTAGGGATATCAATTTCCTTCAAATTTAAATTCCCCCAGAGAAGCATTCCTATCTCCAAAGTTCACAGAGCGATCTCTAAGACCTAATGCAATAAAAATAGTACTGGAAACTCGAGCCAACCAGCCTTCTCCACTAGAAGGGGTGGTATATGATGCATAATAAACGTAGCGAACAATATCAAGGTGACATTCGTTTAATTTATCAAAGGCATTGTTTGACTTTCAAGTAAGTTTCATTACAACTGTTTGCTTAATTTTGGTTATTTTCAAGAGTACGACTATTTATCCTCACGTTAATTTGTAAGACACTTTATAAAACTTGCAAACCGGACCATGTTATCTTACCTTAATTTTTTTCTCCCTCCTTTATTTTTAATACCAGAAAGAAAGAAAGCCACTTTGGGGGAAAATTAAGATTACATCAGATTACATGTAGTACTCTCTTTGCGCCTTGTTTTTAATCAGTACCACAATAACGGTAATAACAAGCAAGTGTACCAGTAAGATAGTAAACATAATATGAACCACAATTTCTCACTTTGATGTTTGTTGACCAGTAACAGCAGTTACTACTCCAGTGAAAACACGCCTGCCTGCTGACCTGACCGTCTGCTACTGTGGGGTGTCCACCACTCAACCAGCCGGTTGATTTTGTGCCACATCTGTAATACGGTGGACATGAAGTTGGCATTCTTGTGCCGGCGGACCCCTTGAAACGAAACCAACCAGGTCCGATTCCACGGTCACAATATCTGCCACTGGAGTACGTAATCTTTCTGGTATAACTGTTAAGGCTTGCGTAATTCTGACATTCTGATATATAAAAAAAATGATGTTTTAACTTTTAAAAAGTTAGAAAATCATTGAATATTTTTCTATTTTTTTGTAATTTATTGTTTCCAAAAATTTTATCTACTGTACACAAACAGGCTCAAAGTGGGTAATTTTCACGTCCTCTAAGATCCCCAACACCTGCTCCACTGTGGCGGTAATCGTCTACATACGAGTAATTGAGGATTGGTTACTGGCTTTCACACACTGGTAGATATACAAACCGAGGTTAAGCAATAACATGGGAAAGAGAGACAAATATATATCTGTAGGCATTCTTTAGCTGCCTCGATCTGCCCTTGCAAATGGATGAGTGATCTCTGCTACATACGATGAAGTAGGGAAATAGTAGGTTAAATAATAATTTTATTCACTAAAATTGGTTCATTTCATCACATTGGGGCTAGTTTCTTTATCTTTTGTCCTCTTATTGATCATAAAATCGCATCATGACATTGTCGAAGTTTTGTGGATCCACGAGCACGAGCCCCAGGCGAGTGAATCTACTAGAAAATTTGACAATGTTATGACCTGGCGTCAATTTCTTTTTACTTTAAGAAATTAAAAGTTTGGAAAAAGGATCAGTAAAAGACATTTTGCCTTTCAAAAAGAAACTACTAACAGTAGAACCCGGTTAATACGGACACATTAGGGGACATGCCATGGTGTCCGTATCATGCGGATGGCCGTATTAAGTAGGCTCTCCGCAAAACCCTCCCGGAAACATCTTGTATTGATATAAAGACTATGGCAGACAAAGAGGAAGAAGGGTAGGAACAATGACTGCGCCGAAAAGCCAAGGAAGTGAAACTTGAGTGGTAATTATTAAATGGCTATATAGTACACGGAAAGAAAGACTGACATAAAATCAAACATATCAAGCTATTCTGCTACTTAACCCAGAAATCTGTCATTGTTTGGACAGTGTAAATTATCTACAAATAGCACGTGATTGTGACAAGGAAAATAGACGGTACGCAGATAGCCAGTGCCCGTAAATAGCAGGGTTGACAGAGTTTGTGCCTCAGGACACACAGAAAAGTGTCCATTGTGTCCGTATTAATCGGTGTCCGTATTAAAGGGTAAATTTTAGAAACTGTTCGTTATATACGGGTGTCCGTATTAAGCGGGTGTTCCGTCTTGCAGAAATTAAAAATTTCATGTCTGTCCTCTTCGTATTGATAGAAATATCCAATCAACGCGCGAGGAATAAGTCTACTCCGAATTTCAGTGACGTTACAGTTTAGCCCCTCCAGAGTTTATTAAACGGTTAGCATTGAATAACATCGGCTGAAGTCAGATTGTTTCTTTCAGTAAAATTACATGAAGAACAACTTAAGTCCAACTTTACTGTGCAATATAAAATGAAATAGAAAAAATCCACTGTAATGCTTTGAACCCGGGTCACTTGCTTTATAGCCTACATCCATATCCACTACATCATCGAGGACTAGCTGCCAAACCCAACAATTTTTAAAATATACATGTTGTTATTTATGCCGTACCCCATTGTAATATTTGAAAGCCAACCTTTTTCAGATCAGTGCTTAACCCTAATCACTGCAGATCAGTGCTTAACTCTCTACTGTGTTCTCTCTATAACTGGCGCTCTGTAGTTTAGGTTTCTTCAGCTATTCCAGCCTCATTCTACATTCCAGTCTCGTTCCATTATAGAAATAATGCGTTGTGTAAAATTCATAAGGTGTCCAATCTGGCTTCACTCGATGTTATCTAACGCTAACCTTAATAAACTCAATCGGAGGCGTAGAGTCCATATTCTCCATATTTGGCATACCCGATCTCCCTATCAGTCACGGTCTCTTTCCATATAAGGAGCATATTAAGCAACCACGACTGCGACGGCATGGAGCGAAAACGCCACAAAAAAGTGTATTCACGCTGTTTCAAATTAATTTTTATCACTCTTATTCTATTTCGTTCAAGTTAATTGTCAAATGTTGGTGAATGTTTTTTGGTGTTGAATTCTAAGGTAATGTATCTCAATGAAGGAAAAGGAAAATCAATAGTTTTCTAGTCTGAAAGCGTTCCGTGTTTAGTGATGTTTAAAACACAAACATCAGTGTTATCATGGGTTTAACATTTGAGCGTAATAAGCGAGAGATCTTTTAACCAGTGATAAAACGCGTGTGCCTTGAGATTTTTGACAAGCCTTAAAAAAATCGAGTTTATTTAACATATGTTAAGGGACTTGCCAGGTCCCTTCTCTATAATAGGTTAATGAAACTGGGCGATGTGCACTCTCGTAATATTGGAAACAGAAACAAGTTAGACATGCTTTCCTTTCGATTCACTGCTGGTCAGCGGCCATGAGTAGTCCGCCTCTGGAATGACTATCCCGAATCTTTAGGTAATATAGCGAATCTCAATCAGCTTAACGCTGAAGTGAAGAAGCGTTATTTCGTTTTTTTTCCCCAATAAATTTCATTATCAAATTGCAATTGTAAAATTGACCGAAAAGCCATTTTATGGGGTCGGCCGATAAACTATATTACTATTACTTAATATTTCATTTCAATAGGATTGCTAAATAACGTTTTTCTCCTTTCAATTTAAAATAATAATAATAATAATAATAATCATAATCATAATAATAATCATAATAATAATAATAATAATAATAGCAACAATAATAATAATAACCCGCTTGTTCATACAATCTCTCTCATTTTAATTTGATCAAGTTTACATGATTGGTGGGGGTGACCATATAAAAGATTGTAAAGATAGGCGGGTTACCCTACCTAAGCGGGTCTCCTCACCTACCTGGGACCCCCACCTCCATGTAAACAGGCCCTAAGCGTCTACTACCTTCGCAAAACGGCTATCCAAATTAAAGAAATTTCCACAGTTATTCTGAATCGTACAAGAGGGAAAAACGTTCGAAGAGAGTGTCACTACATCTAACTGCGATGCGACGCGACATAATGGGAATTGATATAAATTAAGTTTTGCGGGATTGCAAACCGGTCAGTGACTGGTACATGTAAGAATTGTTTGCGTCTCACCTCACCAACTTATTCTTGGCTCAATGAATAAACAGTCGTGAAATGGGATTAGTCTGGTGATTTCTCAGTTAAAAACTTCGACATTTCTGTGGATAAGTTTTCGCAAATAATTTTTAATTTTGTTGCAAATTAAGATGACCGGGGATAGTACATAACATTTTATGTTTATTAGTATTTACAATAAATGTTTCAGTCATTTTAACTCGTATTTTTCCTCAGACCGAATTAAAAGCCCCGCCCCAAGAGACTGAGTTCATAAAGTCCATTGGACAATATCCCTACTGAATACTAATAAGTATTGAAGGAGGTTCAAAAGCATGGTAAACTGGCAAAGTCGCTAATCTAAATCTATGATTTTTATGACGTTCTCGTTCCTTTACGTGGTGGCTCTCTATTGTAAAAGCTCCTAATGTAAAAAAAAGTGACTTGCGCACGGTACGAATGCATTAATAATTGAAGTCGCATTTATCTTCGTTTGGCGTTTTTGGTAAAAGGTCGTAAAGCAAATTGGAACAGAATTAGTAAACAAGGGTAAAGGGAAGGAAGAGCGAAATAAAATACGCTGTAAGGGAAAGGAAAGCGGATGTAACAAACTGAATTTCTTTCAAACGTGACCGTGAATGAACAAAAATAAAATCCAAACACAAGATGCTAAAAGAAAAAGATATTAACAACGATAAAAAGATACTAACTAGTAAATTAAGATTTAGGGAAACATTCTCTGAGACTCTTTATTTCTGAACTTTTCGTTAGACAACAGTTGGGTCTCCATGATTAAAGTTGACCGCATTCGCAGTTGATCGGCAAAATTAGAGAAATCAATTCTCCGGATTGAAAGTAATAGTGCATATATCGTGAATAATGTAATGGTTCGCTCCACGTGATCAATGTGGGTGATTTTTCGACTCCCCGCCTTAACATGGCGGAAACGAGTTCATAGTTTTCCTCTTCTATTGAGAACCTTCTTGAGTCACAAATATTTCATATATTTAACATTTATTGAATGAGTCTGAGTAAGATGCGAAGAATAATGCAGATCGAGGAGGAGCATGCCATCGATTGGGTACTGCCTACATCGGCTTCCAAATATAGTAACCGTGTGCTGGTTGTGAGGATTTAGCGATGGGAATGGAGACAATCAGAAACGGTGAAATATTTTGAATAAATAATAATAGAGAAGAAACAAGATTATTTCACTTCGTTGCGTCGGTTTAGTTACGAAACCCCAAACTGATAAGTATAGAGGCAAAGTTGAATGATAACTTGATTGAAACTGGCACAAGCTTGTGCTGGCGCACATTTTAGAGAGAAGGGTCTAACGACAAAGTGATTTCTGCTAGTTAAACCTTTCAAGTATGTAGCACACCAGTACTATTCGCCTTGTGCAACGGATTTACAGCGCTCCGTTTTCATATGTTTCTTATTGTGAAGCTTCTTTATCTCTTGTAAAAAATTGGACCTAGAACCCTTTGATGATGCTCAAGGTTTTAAGTTGGCTTCTGATCATGAGTCCATTTGATCAGTATGTGGCAACTAATGGGTTCCTTGTCGCAACGTTTCAGTTCCTCTTACTTGCTCAGGTGGCGACTAAAAATCGTTTTCTTACACTTTTCTATGGAGTACTGAACTCTCTAGTATATGTTATCTTGGGTGCATTGTTCCTTGGTGTTGCAGAAACTAATTAATGTTAGTTCGCTTTTGTTTTGTGTTGTACGAATTGTTTACTAAGTTTTCGTCTCCGCAACACCAAGAAACTACCATTATCTTAAAGCTCTCGCAGTCAAAAGAAGTGATGTCTATAAGAATCATAGTCCGTTAATCGCTAGACCGCTGTCGGTCTTCAAATATTCCCTAACATAAGAGGTTGCAAGACAAAATCCAGATAGAGTGAGAGGCTCAAACATTTGTTGAAGGCTTGTTTAGTCACGTAGGTCACGAAATGAGTATTAGGACAAACCTACCGGACGTAACGACGATCCCTACGCCGGGATACTAGAGGTCTAGTAAATGGACATCTTCCTAACATTCGGCGAGTTGATTACTTGATGGTAGATTGCAAGTTCAGCCATTTCCAGTGTAAGGATTGTTACTTCTCAAACTCATTAATAATTCATTAAGAAAATACAAAGGAAATTAATGTTTAATGAGTGTTTGGAAATCGGATGAAACACTGCTTAGTATTTGCATCCTTAATTTCTCCTTCAAAAATGATTTTGTTTGAGAAGAAATATCAAACATTCGAACAGTGTTTCATCACCAGATGAAACACCTCGAAGTTCGTCAAAAATACTCCGCTGCGCGTCGTATTTTCAACTCTCTTCTCGGTGTTTCATCTGGTGATGGAACACTGCATCTCATGTTTGATATATTACATGAACAGCTAAAAGATCCCACTGTGTTTGTAACCCAATGAAATCTGTCATTGTCTGAACAACGTACAATCTTAGCACGTGATTGTTACAAGGAAAATAGACAGCGCGCAGATAAACAGTGTCTGTAAATAGCAGGGGTTAACAATGTATGCGAGTTTGTGCCTCGGGATACAAAAATGTGTCCTTTGTCCATATTAAACGCTGTCCGTATTAAGCAGGTAAATTTTAGAAACTCTCCGTTATATACGGTGTTTCGTCTTGCGGAAATTAAAATTTTACGTCTGTCCTCTTATTGTCGATATAAATTAGCCAATGAGCGCACGAGAATTAACTCAGTCAGATTGTAAAAAAATAGAGATTATAAAAACGTTGTAGTGTCGGTAATAAGAGACTTTTACTTTATACCTTTGTAACTGTTATGAGGTTGCCTTGGAACTTTGGTACCAAGGTCGAGTTTCAAAATCCCCTGAGTTAGGATGCCCATGAACTCAAAAGGAAGTCTGAACTGTTCCTGTTTGATATTTTCATTACCTGCAGTTTCATGCAATTTCATTTCTTCTTCTGCACGGATCCGTGTGTGTCAAGGGATCTCATAGAGCACATAACGGAAAGCAGCGAACTAGGGTGCTAACCATTTGACGGAAAATTTGGGAAATTCCGGATGGAAGGTAAATGGTAAGGTCACTTTTCGAAAATTCCAACCGAAAATTGAGGAGTACGTTTTGATGTAGTCCTTTCATTCCGGTTGGTACGAACTAAATGGAATGTTGCTTACCATTAACTAATTTCTCGGTTCCTTCTCGGTTCGAGACTCACGCGACACAAATTCGCCCTTTTTTTGGATTTAAACCTTAACGGATGAGGCATTTCTATGGTATACTGGCAAATCGCTTACCATTATGCTTTCGACACCCCAACCGGATTTTTCTGTCAAATGGTAAGCACCCCTAGACTTAACTAGACTTCCTGGAGATATACCCTTTATAAAAACAAGCTCGCGCAAGTGTCAGATACGCTTGAAGCTTGTTATCATAATGATCAGGCTGAAAAGCGTAAAATAACAAACGCCTATAAATATTTTTTTCTCTCTGAGCTTGCGCGCTAGTGGCATGGTACTCTCTCTTCAAATGGTGCGGTTTTAATCTCGCAGTCTACTGCGAATTTCAGTGACGTTACAGTTTAGCCCCTCCAGAGTTTATTAAACTCAGTCGGAGGCGTAGAGTCCATATTCTCCATATTTGGAACACCCGATCTCCCTATCAGTCACTGTCTCTTTCCATATAAGGAGTATATTAGGCAACCACGACTGCGACGGCATGGAGCGAAAACGCCACAAAAAAGTGTATTCACGCTGTTTCAAATTAATTTTTATCACTCTTATTCCATTTCGTTCAAGTTGATTGTCATATGGTGGTGAATGGTTTTTGGTGTTTAATTCTAGGGTAATGTACGTATCTCAATGTAGGAAAAGAGAAAACAATCGTTTTGTAGTCTGAAAGCGTTCCGTGTTTAGTAATGTTTAAAACACGAACAGCAGTGTTTTATCACTGGTTTAACATTCGAGCGTAATAAGCGCAAGATTTTTTAACCAGTGATAAAACGCGTGCCTTGGTTTTTTTGACAGGCCTTAAAAAATTCGAGTTTATTTAACACATGTTAAGGGACTTGCCTCGCCCCTTATCTGTAACAGGTTTAAGAAAATGGTTGATGCGCACTCTCGTAATATCGGAAACAGAAACAAGAGAGGCCTGCCTTCCTTTAGATTCACTGCCGGTCAGCGGCCATGAGCAGTCCGCCTCTGGAATGACTTTGCAGAATCTTTAGGTAATATAGAGAATGTCGAGCAGCCTAAGGCTGAAGTGAAGAAGCGTCATTTCCTCATTTCATTTTTTTTTCCCAATAAATTTCACATATTGTTAAATAGATAATTATGCTTTTAGTATCAAATTGTAATTGTAAAGTTAGCTGAAAAGCCATTTGATGGGGTAGGCTGATGAACTATTTACATACTGTTAGTAAATAGTTCACTTCAATAGGATTGCTAAATAACGGTTTTCTCTTTTTAACTAAAAAAAAATAATAATAATAAAATGGGAAAACAAAAAAAGCCAAAATAACAAAGGTTGGTCAGATATAATTATGTAAATACATTGTACAACCTCAAGTACACAGTTTAAAGACCTGTTCACGTGTAGGTGGGTAACCCGCCTGTCCATATTATCTCTCATTTTAATTTGGTCAAGTTTACATAATAAGTGGCGGTGACCATATGAGAGATTGTATGGACAGGCGGGTTACCCTATCTAAGCGGGTCACCTCACTAACATGGGGACCCCCACCTCCATGTAAACAGGCCCTAAGCGTCTACCTGCCTTCGCAAAACGGCTATCCAAATAAAAGAAATTTCCACAGTTATTCTGAATCGTGCAAGAAGGAAAACGTTCGAAGAGAGTGTCACTACATCTAGCTGCGATGCGACGCGACATAATGGGAGTTTGATATAAACTAAGTTTTGCGGAATTGCAAACCGGTAATTGAGGCAGACTGGTACACGTAAGAATCACTTCACCAACTTATTCTTGGATCGATGAATAAACAGTAGTGAAATTGGATTAGTCTGGTGATTTCTCAGTTAAAAAACTTCGACATTTTGGTGAATAAGTTTTTTAGTATTTTAATATGTTTATTTATAGTATTCACATTAGATCTTCCAGTCATTTTAACTCGTATTTTTCCTCATACTGAAGACTGGAGGGCTGGTATTGTGTCACGAATGGCAATATTTCTTTTTTCTCCTTGTTGTTTCTTTTTAGGAGCTTAGACTCCCTTTTGTGAATTTTATTTCTGATAGTAGGTTTTCTATCAAAGATTGTTGGTAGCCTCCGCCCATCAAGCGTTTTTTTTCTTTCTTTAATTTGAATTATTTTCCTAAAAGGTTGTTTCTGAGGAGTCTTTTCATAGGACTCTCAAGGCTTCTCCTTTGACAAATCCTTTTTTTAACATTTGGAGGGTTACACGAGGTGAAATGTGTGTGCAAGAAGGTTTCCGTCTGTTTAAAATGTGTCTTTGCATCAAGGATAGATTTTTCCTTGAATCTGGTGCCTTTGTATACAACCGTGTCTAAAAACGCAGTCTCATGATCAGTGTCAAATGTTTCGAATTCAATGGTTGGATGATGTAAGTTTCCTTCTTCAATGAAGGCTTTGATGTCTGGTTTACTCATGTCCCATAGGGAAAAGATATCGTGTATGTAGCACTTCCAAACTGTTGTTCTAAAGACAGGTTTGCTTAGAGTTGTTGTTTCAATATATGTCATGAAAATATTGGCAAAGGAATCAAAACTGCTGTCTTTGTGCCCATTGCAGTTCCATTGTTTTGTAAGTAGTGCTTTCCTTTGAAGTGGAAGAAATTTTCTTCGAGGATTAACCTAGCATTTTCGACAAGTAACGTGTGGGAATGAGTTGTCTTTGTAGAAATTTTCATATGCTTTGTGACAGACAATTTCAATATACCCTCGTTTTTCTGTATATTTGTGTCAAGACTCGATCAAGACTCATATAACGTCCATCGAAACAAGAAATGTTCGGTGTTTCACATTTGTCTTTTCAGTGAAAGGTATGATTTCTGTGATTTTGATATTGGTTGTAGAAGTGTATCAACAAATTTTATTGTCAAACACAGAACAAGGTTTTATTGAGGGACGGACCATTAGAAAAGTGATGGGGGGGGGGAAAAAAAAAACAAAAAAAAATTCATGCAAAGGAAAATGCCAAGAAAAAAAATTCATGCAAAGAAGAAGGTAAAGAAAAAAAAATTCATGCAGAAGGAAGGTCCAATTGTGACTTTTTCATAAAGTCTGAGTTTCAGAAATCAACAATATTACCAGGCACAATATGAATAAACAAAAATCACTTTCCTCTTATTGAAAGGAGACAATTAGAGCCTTGTTTTTGTTTTAAATTGCAGCTAGTGTACCTACAACATACACTGTATACTGTATTATAATAAAAATAATAAAATAAAATTTGTAATAAATAGATATTAGAATTTGGTAGCTTTGTAAATATTCTATAAAATTATTTGTAGAGGATGGGTCTTACCGCCTTGAATAAGAATTCTATAATACAATGAAGAAGTGCATTCTCACGTAGTAGTAAGGGACTGTGCAATAATTATCAGGAGGGGGGGGGCTCAAAGTAAAATCACTCATTCGAAATGTAAATAAAATTAAACGCAATAAAAGATTCTCAATACAGGCATCATGATAGACTGTAACAAATATCAGTACGAACAGCTGTTAAAGGATTACTGAAACTATTCCATCAAAATAAAAAGCAAATTCACAACTGATCAATTTTAACCCGTCTTCTAATTAAGAATGATTTTCTGTAAGATTCGAACTTTCGCCTGACACGGCATCTCATAGATTTGGCTGATTTTTGGCATGAAGTCTTAGAATGGTCCCCTAAATACTGAATGCATATTCTTTGGTTTGAATTCTCTTTCCTCTGGAAGATACAGAAATGACGGTTTGACGGGGCTTTCGGAGGGCCGCCATATTGGCCGATTTAGGGAGTTCTTAAAACATTTATTTCGGCCTTGGCATAGAAATAAATTGTCCATTTCTCGTACAGCTAAAAAGAACTATCCTTTAACTTTGTATTTACGTACATTTAATTGAAAACGGTTCAGCATGAGTTGGAACGGTTGAATTGTCTTACTACATATTTTCGGTACTCGGAATGCAGACAAATTTAGTAGAAATTGAAAATTATATATCACCCATGCCACATCGAATTAGAACAAACCACTTTACCTGAATGGAGTTTGTTTATAGGCAAGTTAGACCGATGAATAAAAAATTGGGCAAATGCCATGGAGAAGAAATATGTTAACATCAATGTGCAATGACTTCTGCCCGGCTATTGCCCGAGTTTGCCGTCAGTGACATTTACAAAGCAAATCGGTGAATCTTGCTCGAAAACTTCTTTAATGAATTTTACCTCGTCCAGGTTATTATCTAACGCTAAATAACACTTCACTTTTTATGGAAAAGAATGGTGAGTCTTTCCCGATTTTGCGTCTGTATTTTGCGAATATAAATATTACACACGTTTGATTCACTCACACGCAGTCATGTCATGCTTCAATTGGTCACATCATGTCCGCACTAGTTCAACATTATTTCCCGCTATATCATACTGTTTGTAGTCAAATACATATAACAACCAATTTCGTCTGCAAATAAAGGTAACACAACCTTTACAAAATTTTAGCAAACGCTAACTAGACTCAACAATGTATAAATACAGCTTTATGCAAATTCCTGCACAGTGTTCGGTACGAGGAACAATTTTCTAAGCCCCTTCTAGTATATTTTTCCCGCCACTGGACTTAAAGCGTAATCAGTGAAAAGGATTCTGCTAAGAGGTATGAGATTAAAAAAAAAAAAAAACAGCTTGTTAAGTCAACTTACGTGATGGTAACATCAGCACTGTATGAAAGTCCGTAAGTTATTGCGCACGACGAAACAATAATATCTTGGGAGAAAGAAATGCACGCTGGAACGCAAGCAGGAATGAACATCCTTTATCAGATTTCAACGTCTTCATGGGCTGTCAGTTCTTCCCGTGCTTTCAGTTTGGAAAGAAGGTAAATTATTGTTTTTTTCTCTAACAATGACATTCAATTTACCTTAATTTTCGACAAATCCGGTTATTTTACATCAACCTGGAATTCCAGAAAATCACAAGTCATCTTTTTTCAACGAGGGAGTGCTGCCACTGGTTACGGTGAAATTTCACTTACGGGGGTTTTCATTAACGGTGTGAGATTAACTACAAGCCAAGTGAAATGTATGTTTAATCAAGTTTATTCCTTAACAGAAATATGGTCAGATGTGGGTATGCTAAATTTGTTAACGGGGTGGCTTGTGGAGTAACTATTGCATCAAGCGAGTGCTTGACGTTAAAGCAGTGTTCCAGAAACATCAAACCCCATTTAAGAGGACTGAAAGTGGTGGATAAAAATCTAAAGGACGAGATACAGTTACTTTTGGGGCGAGCAGGTAAGGAATGAATATTTTATTTTGATATAGTTAAGTACAGTACTGAAAAATGTTAGCACAAAATTGCCACGTGTCGAGCTAGCCTGGGGCGAGCGGAATTTGGCGCGAACATTCTAGGCGGGAAAATCACACCTTTCCAGGAGTAGCTGTTGTCAAAAAGAAATGATTTTACAAGTCTTACGGAATATTTAGAGGCTAACTTTTACGAGTTTCTTCTGGTAAACGCCACGTGACTTATGTTCTGATCTTTTTAAAATCGGCGCACAGCGGCAAAAATGTTATTCCGGACTGGAGAGCCTTGGGTGCTCTTTGGCTGCCCGGTACCTCCCATGCGACACTACGGTTTAGTATGGACGGATTTGTTGCGATTCTTATTCCTGGTATACAATGTTTGCGCTAGGCACTACGCAACCTAAAGTATAGTAGTACCCATACCTAGCCAGTAAGTTTGAGCGTAAGAAAAAAAGAATAATTGGGTGGAAGAAGGCGGAGGCGGGGGAAGGGGTGGAGGGCAACCAAAAAAATCTTTCCGAGAGCACGCCAGCAGATCAGCATTTCTCGTTCTAATTTGCAAAAGTAATCTGCAAAACCATTTTGAACAACCTAATCTTTACCGACGGATTCCGTGGGTTAATATATTTATATATTCTTTTTACTATATTTTGTAGGTTTGTTTTCCTCAAAGGTAGAAGCTGAGAAAATAACAATCTGTCCCCGGCATCGCGATGTGTATGGAACTCGGTGGAAGTGCAACAAAAGACGATGTGTTATTCCCAGCGTCATAAGCGGTCACACCGGTATACCACCTCCAAAAGGTGACCGAGGAGTCACCTTTTTACAAGCAGAATCGATATTCAGTGTTTTGGGGGTACTAGTACAAATCGGAGTACGTAAGTATCACTAAATATAAGTAAAATTCCCAGTCAACGATACTTTAAGTACGCTAAGTTACTACTTTAAGTTCGCTACGATCATTACGATCGTCAACGGCACCCACCTTTATTCAGTGATTAAAGCTACATTTCTGTGATAAAACTGGCCTCTTCATTGAAATACTAGCTGGCTTTAGTAACTGTTCTAACATCTTGTTAAGTCATGAAGTCGATCCAAGGGTCTGGTACTTTAGAGCAATCGTCCTTTCTTTGCTACGTTTCGCTGTCGTTCGATTCCTCTTCAGTCATCTACGTACGTTACTTCTACTCTTTTCTACCTTTCGCGGCCAACGAACACCAATTACATGAATTCTGAGGATTATGATACGAGCAGTTATTTCGTTATCGTTTATTACGTTTGGATCAAGTGTTTAATTCTGGCTTATATTTGCCTATTTTGATATTTGCTTTTTGTTTCTTTTTCTTAGCTATTTGTCGACAGTGCAGAGACAAAGTAAAAAAAAATCTGTCAAGAAGAAAAACTAACAAATTGTGAAGTAGACAGTTCTACAAAAAAAGTCCAAGAGAGAACAAGCATTTTGCATGCAACGAAACAGTGCTCTGATTTAAGCATCGACGATTGTGATAGAAAGGAATGTGAAGGAATTTATAGTGATGCTAATGTTGATGACGGCGTTAGGGATCTTTCTAAATTCCATGGGGATTGCAATAGCATTGAGGGTAGCCTTTATAGTTGTAGTAAAGGCGATGACATCTGCAAAGTTCAAGTGCCCGGTGGCGTTGGTGATAGTGGTAGCAACGATTGTTCGTGTAGTGATGATGATTTTGGTTGCAATAACGTTTGTGATGAGAGAGACGTTAGCGTTGATATTAATAATCAGGAAGATGACGGCTGTGATTATGTTTGCACTCTAGCCGCTCCAAATGACACTGTTAGTGGTCGGGATGATAATGGTGATAGTGGCTGAAATAGTGGTGATAATGATGTTTGTTGTGGAGACACTAGTGGGACCGATTGTGGATATAAAGGCAACTCCCTGGTAAGCTACATTTGTTTTTTCGGTATCTGTTTCTATACGAGCTACATCTTACCAATTTGAAAAGCAACTGACTTTAACGAGTTGAAAATTGAGAAAATTTTAGCCTTTCTCCCCTGGTTACCAATGATTAAAATTTTTAAAACTAAAACAACTTATTAATTAAATTTGCAGGTTCTTTCACCCATAGAAGCTGAGAGAAGAAAGTTACAAAAAGTCGAAAAAGAAAGAGTAAGTCTAGTTGCAGATGCGATCAGATCGCATGTGGTAGAATTTAGAAAAACTCAGTTGAACGAATTTCTTAAAAGTTCTGGCTTAGCTCCAGTTCGTAAGGTAGACATGGGATCACCAGCAGCAGCAGAAAGAACAAGAAGAAGAAACATAGCTGAAGCATGCCAAGTTATGGTTGCTGTTTTGCGAGTACTGTCACCAAATTGTCCCTGTGAACTGTGGCTAAACGTAAAGGACTCTAACGACATGTGTGAAGCTTTAGAAGTACGTAAAGAGGTTGCCCTTGTGTGATCTTGTAGCTTCAGGGAAACTAAAGAAACTCACATTACCGAAGCTGAAGGAAATCTGTAGCGCTTTTGAGCTGAATCTTCCTGAGGAACGGAAGAAAGCCCCCTCTGTAGATGCTTTGACCAAATTAGTTAAGAATTGCTTGTGTTGGTCCTCTTGAATGACAAATTGTATCAAATCTCCACAAATGTGATTAAGTCAAAGCATAGCAGTCCCTTTACATGTAAGTTGTACAATGAGGTTACAATAAGTTTGAACTTAAGGGAGTACTCCTGTTTTTTTTTTTTTTTTTTTTTTCGGGGGGGGGGGGGTAGGGGGTGATAAAGGTATATACATTTGCAAGTTAGTTCTCTAATAGGCTCAGAGGCACCTTGTTGTAGTGGTGGGCTATCTGGCATTTGTCTTCTTATTATTCACTTCATATCTCAACAACCCTCAAATCCAGTATTTTCCAATTTTCCCGAAATGTTTAACACCCCCTCCCTCAATTTTCATACATTAAAACCCTTCGAAAAGTTATTCAAAAATTTTTAACTTTTTGAACCTAGGAATATGAACGATTATTGATTCATTCTTTGAATGAATGAAAGCCAGCACTTTAAACCAGAGCCCCCATAGGCTACCTTGAATCCATTTTTAATAATCCTTAATCTCGCGAGGAAAAAAGCGAAAAAAAAAAAGGTTAGTTGAGGGGAGACTGGTGAGAAGGCCCTGCCGAGAATCGGTTCGTGCTGTCTTGTCTGTGCTTTTCTTAGGCTATTTATGTTCACACTATAACGAGTATCTCTTCACCGGACGCGAAAAGCTGAAAACTCTGGAAAAGTATGAATACCTATCCGATATGTGACACTCCACTTTATAATTTGGCGCAGCAAAGCGCTTCGCTCCGTTACAGAAATCGCGCTGAAACCACCGTTCTAATGCGTGAGCAAAATTCCTATCCATATTTTTATCATGTCGGCGCAAAAGGTATCTAGTGTGAACATAGCTTTAGCTTTAGGTGTGTAGCAAGGTCCAGGCGTTCAGTGAAAGGGGCGCCCTTGGCTGATTTTTGTCCTTACATCTCTGTGTCGTCCGTCTAATCTGAACGCCTGGAACAGACTATTTCAGGGTGAAAAATTAGAAAGTAATGGCAGTAACCACTTGTTAGGAATGAGGCTACCATCCATACATTTTCATAAGAAACTTCGAGCCACGATTTGGGTTGAACGATCAAAAGAATTGTACCTTTGCCACGCCCAATGTGTGAAAACCGGAAATAGTGATGTTCATTTCAGACCCCGAATAGTGATGCTCATTTCTTGGAGCGGGAGCGTCAAGAATATAGGAAAGGAAGTGTAGAGTTAAAGGAAAGTTGATTCCCATCTCACACCACAAGGTAAGTGGTTTTATTTAGCTTTAGTATCTTCAAAAACTAATTATCTGGTTTTGATTTGAGCATGATAATTGCGAGCAGTTGTTGTTAGGTGTTGTTGTTCCGGCTGCTCGAAAGCAGGAGTTTAACGCCATGCAAAACTCATTTGAACGTGACTACCGACGTTTCGCAGAGAAAATGCCGTTTTGAGATATCTCTGAATGCGGAAATTGTACATCTTTATATATTTTGTTTCAATTTTTCTCCTTTGTGATATCTTTCAAAAGTTTTAGTTTTGGGAAAATTACGATTTACTTCCCACGTGGGGACGGTACCCGTAAATGCACAAGCAACACATTTATATTTATAGTTTACCATTCCGCTAACAAAATCCGCCTTTTTGCAGTGTTTCTGACACTGCCATTAAAGAGGCCATTTTTGATCTACTTTTTACTCAGATTCGGACTGAAATTCTTTTATTTATCACTATTTTTGGCAACATCAGTGAGCATTTGTGTGTAATTTAATTAGCAAAGCGACTAGAACATGCTGCCCATTTAATAAATTTCTTTCCGTCGCGTTGCATTTACCCAATTTTTTTATTAACGAATTCGATTTGGCTACAAACAGTCAGCATTTAGGCAAAGCAGCAAGTTTCAATCCTGTGTGGCAAGGGAGATATACGCCTTTGGATTGTTGGTAATTTTGAGAGCATAAATTATGCAAAAAGTGTGCACGACCGAAAGTTGAGCCAGTCTTGGCGAAAACTCTGCTATGTACGGAGTAAACTTCAAAATTATAATAAGGAAGGATAGTTTTTGACATGTATCTCATCAGTGATAGAATCGCCTTAAAGACAGGCTTGTAGTTGGATTCGTAAAACCTCCTTCGATTTAACCAATATGGCGCGGGGCCGAAGGTTCCCCAAAACGGTCATGTTGGTAATTTTCAAAGTAAGAAGATTTAGAACCTAAAAATATTCATTTCTTATTTAAGACCCAAAACCAACTTTACATGCTAATTTTCAGCCAATTCGGTGAGATAGCGTGGCAGCGACTTTTCAATATAGTTTGGATCTTACAGACAATTGCTCTTAATTGAGCTGATTCTATGTAAAGCAAAAATCGTGAACTTGTTTTTCAGCTTCCCCCGTAAAACAATGGGAATCAAACAGATCTCGTAGACAAGCTTTGTCGGTTTTTGATGTGAATAAAAGTAATGTTTCTTCATCGACTGAATCGATTTGCTGAATTCCATATATATCTGGCTCATAACAAAGTTCAACAGGCTCTCCTCCCAAGGATCTAAATATAATGCAAGCTCTTTTTCGTCTGTTATTTGAAGCGTTCAATCTCCTGTTCTTTGATTTTTTTTCTCTGCTCCTTTCTCTTTCTGGCTTCAGAAGTTTTAGATTTTGAGCCAATGTGGTAAGCACCCCGGTACTTAGCAAATGCTTTGTCTAAATGTTCAATCAAGCGATCGACATCCTTCTCGATACTAGATGTTACATAATAACGTTTGTCATTATTGAAGCTGTAATGGCAGCTCAGTCCAGTTTTGAGTTTACCAGTGTTTCCAGACGACGTACGCTTACAGTCGCATGACAATATAAAGGGTATTTACTTAAAGACATCTGTGGTAAGGGTGGCGGTGAGGTGTGGGTGTGTGTGTGTGGGTGGGTGGGTGGTGGGAGGGGAGGTGCGACGTTATTTTTAACATAACAGAGGGGAGTTAGAACTACTTTTTTTTGTTTTGGAGGGGGTACTGTCTAAGTTTTTGCTAGATAACTCTAGTTTTTCAGCCCCCCCCCCCCCTCTCCTGATAATTATTGCACAGTCCCTAAGTGTTAAAACTTTAACTGTCCACGACATAAACAGCAACACTGCCACCGGTACTTTTAACAAAAGTTAAGAAACACAAAGTATGGTTTTCATTGTTGAATGGAGTACGGCATCATTGTGATGGACTGTGGGAGAGGAATTCCAGTGGGCACGGACTGAAAAAATGCACAGGGAAGCCCTCCACTCCAAGTGGCTTCCTCCTCTCTCACTGTGTGTACATTTTCGAAAAGATTTTGCATTAAAGTGGCCTGTATCCTTTGATCTGTTGTGAGTGTAGAATAATTTATAAAGCACAAAAATATAGATAATGAATCAAGATTTCACTGTTCAAATATTTGTCTGAAAAAAAAAAAATTCGTGCAGAGGGGTTCACATGAAAAAAAAAATTCCTGCACTAGCAGTGAGTGAAAAAAAAATTCGTGCAAGTTGAAAATTCCCCACCCCCCCCCATCACTTTTCTAATGGTCCGTCCCTAAGAGGAAACCAAACATCCATGTATTAACAAGGGGGTGGGTCATGGAATTTCCAACCTTGCTTTAGGGGTGGGTAGTCATTTTTGCACCGAAGGGAGGGGGTGGGCCATGTGTTTTTTATCAACCACATTTCCAAATGCTCCGCTTCCCCCAACACTTTTTGACCAGTGTTAAACGCATACTAGTATGCGCAAAAGGCACCAGGGCAGTACCCGGCAAACAGAAAGCGTCAGTCATAGAGCAGCTGGTTGTAGACAACTCAACGAACAAGATTATTGTGTTCGTAAAAGGAAAGAACTGTTTTCACGGACCAAAAAGATCGTCAAGTTAAACATTACCGCACCCAAAGAAAAAAGCCAACTCTAAGCATTAGATCTTTTGATGGCGCAAAGAAATCAACATCTTTCTTTAAAGTACATGTGATTTGTATTTACGACAAATCATTGTTGTAACTGATGTTGCAGTTCTAACTATCGAGACTATTAAGATCGTGTTTAAACCTATCTTTCTGAAACAGGTTCATTTATTAAAACCCTTGGATATCTTTATGACGCTTTTGAAATACGCGCGAAAAAGGTACGTCTGTGAAAAAAGGTAACACAGGGACGCGAAAGAGAATGTCGACAAAGTCTGTATCGAGGTACAAAAAACTTTTGACAACACAGGTGGAAAACCTACACGCGGTTTCTCACTTCAACACAAAACATTTAGTGCTTTAAACTACGCCCAAGACTTTGGAACCACAATGAAGGAATCGCTTCAAAAGAACTACAAATTCGAAGGACTGCAGTCAAGAAAAATCGAATTGTCCCTTGTTAAATACTTTTATGCCTCTGTCAGCACTGTCAACTATGTCTCTCCCATCGGTGCAAACAGTACCAAAAGAAGCTAAAGTTGTGATAAGGGACTGGATAGAGAACTTTCGCCCTGTTTGACAACGAATCATAAGAAGCGAACCAACTCAAGATAACTAAAGTAGGATTTTTACCACCAGCGTCACGGTACTATGTCATGCTATGTGCTATCTTTTTAAAAAGCTAAAACTTTTTTTTTTCATCAACTGAATTCCAAAAATAATGGTCCTGCCAGTTTCGTTATTTAAGAGTATATTTTGGCATTGATTTTTTCCCGTCGTCTGTTGCAATGGATTGAAGGATTGAAAATGGATTGAAACTTAGGCCAGCAACAAGGACCCAACAAGACACAGGGCATACAGCAACCGGATAAGTACAAGAGATTGTTTCAGATAACGAAAGTGACAAAGAAGGTAATTTTGAAGTAGTTTATGGGAGGACATGCATGACCAGGTCGGGAAGATCAGTACGAGATCATGACTGGTGCGTCTCGATCTATGAGGCTGGTGTCATATTGATGGCTATACGACTTAATCTATTTTTAATAGGGGTCTTAATAGCTATTGCTGACCCATTTTTACTACTTCGGTTAGATAATTGTATGCTCTTTTCTATATTTTTAGTTACTTATAAATTGTAGTAGTGGCGGAGTTTATGTAAATTCATGTAAAAATATAGCTTGATTTTAGAAAATTCGGGTTATGACGGAATAATATTCGCTGTAGGAAAGTGAAAGTTAATAGCTAACCGAAATCAGTAGTTAACTGAGAATTGGCCCAAAAAATATTAGTTAACTGATATTTGGCTGAAAAATTAGTGGTTAACTGAGAATTGGGTACCCCCATTAGCACCCTCTGATCCACAACCACGAATAATCGTCTCACGTTCAACACAAGCAAAATGTTTAGCTAAGGTAAAAAAAAAAAAGAAAAAAACACTGCAAAAGCCGTGTACGAACAATCTTGCTCAACGTCGGATCCAATAAGATCGTGATCAGTCAAAATATATAAAATTGAAAACGTTACAGTCAAGAAGACTTTTGCAAGGACTGATCAAACAACGTGAAATAGAGTTAAGCTGCGATATTTCGACTGGCCAATACCAGTCTTCATCAGGTTTATTGAGATATCAAGAATTTACAGAAATATACATGAAGTGAAATAATGACCGGAAATTACAAGCAAAATATCATCATAGAACATCAAAAAAAAAAAAAAAAAAAAAAAAAAAAAAAAAAAACATCAGCATAGACTCTCTTTTCACACCAGAAATAAACGAGGTCTTGGCCCGGGTCAAAGTTCACCTGGAATTTTGCTCTCGCCCAATTTATTTGACTCCTAAAAGCCCGTTCCCGAAAAGCGGACAATATCGTACATTTCTGTCTCAGCCCGGATCAGGGCGATTGATTCGTTTAGCCAAATGAAACGAGAATACAATACGATATTGGACGATGCAGACTCTGTGAATCGAATTAACTTTGTCCCATCCCAGAGAGATTTACATGATCAGGGGCACCCAATAAACCTGTTCCTCAAAATATTTGTTCTTCAGGCCAATTTCTGCTGGCTGGGAGATTTGGAAAAAAAATTTATATCGTTGGAAGGAATGTTGCAAGGAAATAGACAATTAAGGGTGCCTGAGGGAATTTGATGTCTAGAATAGCTCTTATGTGCTATTTGCCCCCTCCCCCGTCTCAGTGAAGGGTTAATTTGCGCCCTATAACCACACCCAATGTCCTTGTTTTTAATGGAGTATGCGAGGAACAAAAACGCTTTAAGTGGGCTCCCCTTTCACTGAATTTCTTTTAACTTTTTAAACTAACCCAGACCAATGAAAACTATACTCACCGCTCACAGGGTGCTGGCAGTTTTTACCGTCTCCATTGAAATGCTGTTGACATGAACAGCTGTAGGACCCAATGGTGTTCGTACATGAAGCGAACTTGTGACAGCTGTGTAAACCGCTGGTGCATTCATCGACATCTGCGAATGGAGATTCAGGGCGCTGATGTATCAAACGGCCTACACTTAATTCCATCCGCCAAACTGACGTTGACACATTAATGATTCGTACACAAAGTAGGGTTAGGGTTAGGGTTAGGTTAGGGTTAGGGTTAGGGTTAGGGTTAGGGTTAGGGTTATATATTTAAATCAAAAATGAATTCCTCACCAATCCTTGGTGGTGTAGGGGTTAGAGTGATGCACTCCAGATCGGATGCTCCGAGTTCGGATCCTACTCATTCTATCCTGAATTGGTTTTTTTGCTTAAAAATTGAAGACACTGTGACTTTTATGAACATTTCATCAAGAAATTTCATATAAGAAAAGTGAAATGTCTTGTGAGAGGAGGATGTCAGTTTGGTGGATGGAATCAAGTGACGACCGTATCAAACGGTTTTGACGTTTTCAAGGCTTCATGTAAGAGTTGATTTTAGTATTTAGATGCATTGTGTCTATTTTTAAGAGCATTATTTTTATAACGGAAGAACATTAAAAACATTCAGTTTTCGGCATTCATAAAAAAAGCTATTAGATGCTTATTGGAAACTAAGTCCAGCGATTGATGCAGCATATAAACAGATGGAGGATAGTGGGTTTAAAACCAGATAAACTTGAGACATGTTTCACACGACGGCCAGGTATATGCAGGCTCTTGAGCTTCTTTTTACATATAACTCATTTCTAACATTAAATGAGTTCTTTGCATATCTCTCTCAATAACAAATTTCAATGCTAAGATACACAAGAATATCAATCAATCGACATTAAGATCTTTGAAACAGTACTACTTAAGTGTAGGTTTTATGTAGCTCGGCTTAGGGCTTAGCAATTGCTGTACAATGACTCATTTTTGAAACAAACAAAGGTACCATTGCAAGTCCTCCCATCTCCTGTGTATCCTGCTTTACACGCGCATGCGTACGATCCCACAGTATTGGCACAGACCGCGTTGACGTCACAGCTATGATCGTTGGTAGAACACTCGTCGACATCTGAGAACATAAAATTACTCGAAATATAAGAAATAGATATTCACGAGTTGTGGAGAATCACAAACGAAAGAGCGGGATACGGGCGAGTAAGTGATTCTTCAAAACCAGTGAATAAAGATCGTACAAAGGAACCAAACAGGAAGTAATTTGTTTAGTTTATTTGTACTGATAGATGTAACAAAGTTTTACTTTTACACTATCAATCGCGAGATAAAATCACTACAAACACAAAGATTGCGGAGCGATAATTATATTTACTACTTAATCAACATTGTAGGATTCAACAGTTTTTGAAATGTTTAAATTTGTTTTCGATAACTCCAAGAAAAAGTAAAAACTAGATATTTAAAAGGTATATCTCACATAATGCTACAAGTTTGAACGTTCAGTGAGAATGTTTAAACACGTTCAGAACCGTAAAAACGTACCAAGTACAAACATGTACAAAGTTTCAAGGAAAAAGCTTAAATTAAGCCGTATGTTTATGGATTTGTAATTCAACTAATCAGAGTCAGAATCTAATACTTTAAATGGTCTGTGCCTCTTTGGAGAAGATTCTTGGACTGCTAACTTATGGATTGATTCAAGCTGATTGATTCAGTTCTGAATTGGATTCCTTGAATTACAGCGCCCGAGAAAAGTGACACCGCTTGTTGACTGTGCCTTGCGCTTTCATGTCCGTTTTGTTTTGACCAAAAGGCCATTCCTGATTTTTCAAACTCGACGTCTTTTATAAAGCTGTTGTCGTGATTTTTCTCTTCGAATACCTTTCAAATCTGGTAATCACATCATACCATGAACTGAGCTTATAATCTTCGTTGTCTTCTCATTCGCTAATGTATGATAAATTCGTCTCGGAAATTTCTTCTAATAACACTGGACTCGCCTTTTATCATTAGAAATTCCTTAAATAGAGCCATATTCTGCTCAGTTTTCTTTCTGGTGTTTTCCTTTTTTGTCCTTCGGGAAATTCCTCGAGTGATCCTTGAAGTGCCCGAAGAGGACGTAACTATATTAGTGAAAGCGGACAGTGAAAGGCGGGAAAACCGATACGATGTTTTTATTAGTGAAGATTTTCGTCTGCGGCCTGTGATTGGTTATACGATAATTCTTACTTGTGAGAAAAATTGTCCCACCAGTCAAATTGCCAGTAATTTTCAACAGATAATATTTACTGGTCATATTACGTTGATGATAAATTTTATTACATATATAATAATTACAGATACTTGATCTGTCGTAGAATAAACTTAAGATGATGTGAACTGCGGAAATACAAATTTAAATGAAGATATAATTATATGATCATCGCAGTGCATGGTACAGTTGGACCCCGCTATTTCGAAGTCTTAGTGGAAATGGAAAAAAGTTCGAAATAGTGGGGTTTCGAGATAACCGGGGAAGCGTAAAATTCGTAACAATGAATCATCTTTTAATAAAATACAGTACAGTATGAAGAAAGACACTGATTAAATAAAAATACAGTAATTATATGTCGGATAAATCAGCAGGTGCTGTTGCATTGAAAAATCTTTAAATGTTCTTTTGTTTTGAGCAACACGAATTCAAGTAAAATGCAATACGTTTCCAGCTGTGCTCTTATGTACGTACTCCGTTCTTGACAAGTTCGAAATAACGGGGTTGATTTAAGGTGTAGGGAAGGAACGATGAGTTCGAAATAGCGGGGAATTCGAAATAACCGAGTTCGAAATAGCTGATAGTAAATGACTGAAAACATAAGGGTAAATCCAAGGGAATCCGATCTTCCTTCGAAATGGCGGGGACTTCGAATAAACCGAGTTCGAAATAGCGGGGTTCGACTGTAATTGCAATTTAATCAATTGCAAATTAACAACGACATGATCGTGGCAGTGGTTATTGCAGTTTAAGCAGTTCACGTCATATTCTTTTCATTCTATGATTCATTCCGTTCACGGAATAATCAGCAAATTAAAGCAAGTGTTTTTAAATTTATCCTCGATTATGAGAGCTTGGCGTTTACAAGTCATAAGTATACTGCCGTTTTGAAATCAGGAGAACAATTCGAGCAGCCAAAGATGAAAGACACTTGCTCAGTTTTTAACTTCTGTTCATCATATCCGATAGTCTTTTCCTAAGAGACTAAGACCCTATCCTAATTTTTGAGAATTAAAACCCGAAAATGGAGGAGGAAATTTGTTTTCTTTCGACGATGCCAGCAATGGGTGAGTGGAGCCACAGTTGTTGTGATGCCGGAAACTACCGCCAGTATTAGATATAACATTTGCTTTTTCTCAGCGCTGGGGTTTTTATTATTCATTTGGATATATTGCAAGAGAGATCGAGTCATCGTCGCCCTTCTTCGTCGGCTTCAGCGTAGTCGTTGAGGAAATTTATACCTCTGTGGCCTGTGACAGTGGCGATATATTCGGAACTTACAATATGTAAGGTTTGCTTTCTTCAGTTTGCTGACTGTTGTTTTCCTTGCACTATGATTCGTAAACTTTTTTGTCACTTTCGTTAAGGCTAGTACTACCAGCTGCAGATACTTTCATTATGTTAGTTATGGTATTTTCGCACATTGGTTTAGTTTGAACCAGATGTTTAAATTTTCGGTTTAGTTTGCTACTGAGGTAGAAAGAAACAGACCATCGCATAGATGTTTTAATAGAGGTCTTTGCTCTACAAAAGACTTAAAGAGAGCAACTGGACACCTTTCTCCCCCAACAAAGAATGACGTGACTTGAAGTCCTTGTTGTTATCATGTTATCATCTTCATTTAAATGCCTGAGAAGTGTAGCTGTCATGGCTTGCGTGTGGCTACCACCGTTTTTGTTCTTTATTTTCCACTTTAGCGTATTCTGTTATAAGGAGCTTGTTTAGTTTCTCAGGCTCATTTTCCTCGATTTTGTCGACAGTGTTTTTCTCTTAGCACCACATTTTCAATACATTTAGCCAGAAAGACGTTCTTTTTCCCCTTGTTTGAGTTTTTGGATATTTTTTTTAACTTTTCTATTATTGTTTTGCGTACATGAAATCAAATCGTTGTTTGCTGAAAACAATCACGATGGTCAGAAATAGGTGTTTTTCCTCCCACATAGGTCACAGAGACGTGACGAATTTTCCAAGTGGCATGAAACTTGGCAGGATTGTTGCCTGAGAAATTCTACATTTTTTGGTGACAGTTTGACGGTCTTGATGGACATTGTGACGTCACAAATGGTTTCCAAATTTGGTGCCAAAATTTAGAATTAAGAAAATCGTCAGAAAAAAGCACATAGAGGTGTTCTGTGATCAGAGTGAAGCTTTCCAGTGAAAACCCCGTTAAAATCCATTAAAACGGGACAAAGTTACAAGCTATTTTGTGACTCACAATAAAAGACGGAATTTACAGAATTTAATTGTTTTATTACCTTATATGGTAAAACTTTAGGGAGGTTTCCAGTTCAAGACAATAAATGGAAGTTAAAAGAAAAATAGCGGATAACACACGGGAGAAAATTTATAGTTTTTTGAATTTGGGACTCTATAGGTATTTTCACTTGTGACTTCATCAACACGTAAATATGACGTCAACATGGTATGAAGTGACGTAACATGCAACCTGACACCCCATGTCCCAAATTCAAAAAAATACAAATTTGCTTTTATACATGGTTCGCTTAGTTTCCTTACTATTTCGTTTAATAAGCTGGAGTTTAAATACCCCTAACGTTTGACCATATATGGTTAATTCCATACATTTGGCGGGAAATTTGAATTTCTTTAATTAGCTCTAACTTTGCAACAATTTAACGGATTTAAGTGGAGTTTTCACCAGAACGCTCAGTTTTGTTAATAGATTTTATTTATAAAGTTATTTAAGTCAAATAATTAATTCCAAATTTTATCGCCATATTTCAACGTCACTTATGACGTCATGCTGTCAATCAAAAGTATAGAACTACCATCAATACATGTGGACTTTCTTTTACTATGTTCCTGCTAAGTTTCGTCTCATTCGGAATTTTTCATAATCATCTATGTGTCTCTAATGAGCAATGTGGGAGGAAAAACACCCATTTCTGACCATCGTGAATGACCATTTTCTTAAATTTTGTTGTTAAAACAGCTCTAATCTGATTGGTTCTTGGTGGTTTCTTTTTTGTTTTCAACCAATCAGAAACCATTTGTAATCTGCACTCGTGTTACAAATTTGCACTCGTGTAACAGAAGAACTCCACTCCTTTCTCAGCCAATCAGAATTGAGTAGTTTTTTTAGTGTATACTATTACGCCTAAAAAAATGATCGCAGGTTTGAACAATCATCGTTCCACGTATCCAATGATATCAACTGGATGTTTGGCTCCGCTTTTCTATTTGTTTACTACATACAGTCAGTACTAAAATTAATTTAAACTCTTGCCAAACCAAAACTTTAACTGTAAAAAGCGAGAAGAGCACAAAAGACTCTTGCATTGCTGTTGTTGCTGTTCAATCTAAAACCGAACATATCATGCAAACGAAATTAAACTGAAACAGTTCACCAGTGCATGTGAATCCATCCCCTGTGAATCCTGCTGTACATGCGCATGCGTAAGATCCAACAGTATTACTACACACCGCATTAACGTCACAGCTGTGAGAGTTGGTAGAGCACTCGTCGACATCTGGCGAAAAAAGTGAGGAAGCCTTCTTGTTTAGTGATGCAGCAACCTCTGGAAGGTCATTTACTCTCATTTTCTTTATGCGTTAACCCTGCTTAACTACTATAGGTAATCCGATTTTTTTGCCTTTTTTACATATAAACGGAGGGGGAAACATTAAACTACACGTAATAAACACAATTCGAAAGAAAAGAATCTCAAAAGGCGAGGACGTCTCAAGATAGCTTATAGGTGAGACTTCCTCTTAGCTGTATAGCAGAACGAGCTATAGTAAGAGGGAGTATTCGAGGGAGTAAATTTCCTTTCTGAAATGCATAACGATTCAATGCGAATTTTTATTAAATATAAAAGCAAAGTACCCTTTTTGCTAAATTGGCATACTATAAATCAATTTCGTTAAGATATGTTTGTTGGACGTGCGTTTCAGTTTGGGTTTTACGGAAAAAACCTTGAACGTCCCCAAAATCTATCTTTGATTTGAGGTTTAGCCAAAAAAATGCTAAATACGCTTTAAAATACGCATTTATAAATTAAATAGGATAATGAAACAAAAAAGAAGACAGGAGAGAAAGGAGTCACAGGTCTAACGACAGATTAGAGCCTGGTCACCTAATCAGTTTCTAACCGGCTGGGCTTGACAATTGTGCAAGACCGAGTTTAGTGGAATTTTGCCAGATACATATTTCTAGTTTTACTTAATAATTATTTGGAACCATTTAGGTTGTACGTCCGCCGTTAGAAAATACAGGCGCGCACATCGTTTTGCAAGCGTGTTTTACAACACGGCAACAGCTTACCAGAGCATGTTTTTCCATCGCCTGTGAATCCTGCTTTACATGCGCATGCGTAAGATCCAACAGTATTACTGCAAACCGCATTAACGCCACAGCTGTGAGAGTGGGTAGAACACTCGTCGATATCTGCATGAGAATTGTAAGTTACGTAAAGCGCGTTAGAATAACTAATATTAAATCTACCTGATGGTTTACATCTGGTAGCTAAGGTAAATGTATCCATTTTTTCTTTCTTCTTGTTTGTTTGATGTTTTTATGTTTTAACAAATATGGTTTTATGCTTTTTTCCAAAATGACATGACAGTGTCGAGCTTTTGCACACAAGCATTGCACCTTCAAGGTTTCGTCGTCTTGTTTAAGAACCTTCAGATTAGAGTCGCTTACAAAAATAATGTCGTTTTACAAAAATAAAAAAATAAGAGGTCGTCTCTTTGAAAAACAACTTATTGTTTGCAATTTCAAAGTTACGATATGTGTAGTTCCATGTCGACTTATGGTTCTCTTAGGAGAGGTGGTCGCACATGGAGGATCAACTGTATCTCAAATACCGTTGCAAGGTTTTCCATCTCCTGTGTACCCAGCATTACACGAGCATTTGTATGAACCCACGGTATTCTGGCATATGGAATTTACGTCACAGGAATGGGAACCAGTGGTACATTCATCCAAGTCTAAAAAGAAAGCACACAGAGGCTTCTTGTCAAACAACATGACTTTTTTTAGTTAATGAAGCTTGTTTAAAAAGAATATACTGAGGTGTAGTTGGGTAATTGACGTATACTGGCAAGGCAAAAAAAAACTGTTTGAAAAAAGGAAGTTGCAAAAAGGCTCGTAAGCGTGCCCTGAGTTAACGTATGTACTTATGTTCGTTAATAATTTGCAAAGAGGTGTTTAGAAAAGTGGGTTAAAAGGTAAGCGGAGGTTGGCACGACTTTTCCCCTGGTTCCAACGTATGAACGCTTTCTCGTTCTTCGTTTGATTACGCCGATTTCAGGCTTTTGCGGCCATTTTTAGGTCAATGGACATTTTTTTAATGCAAATGCATACGACTTGTTTCCCTATTTTTCTAACAATGAAACTGATTGGTGTAACCCTCTCTTCCTTTTCAAGGAATCTGTCTAACCATCTGCCTATTATGCTGTAATTGTGTTTCGACCTTTTTGCATGTAGTTTTAACTCAGTAGCTTCACTATCTGGAACGTGAAGATTAAGATATATACGGTTATAAATCCTCATAGTGCTACGCTTATTACCTTTAAAACAAGTGTAGTTGTAACAGTTAGTACATGGCACATCATTCCAAGTGTAACCATGCTTGGCGCCAAGAGTGTGAACACAGTCTTCGTTTCTCCAGTCGTTCGGTTGCTGTGGAGCCCAGAACCTAAATTTGCTCATTTCTTTTTTTGTCCACACAAAGGAGCCCTCCACACTTCGGTCATTGAGTCCAATCCAAGACCTCTCTCCGTTGTGACGGTGTTGAATGTAGACATTTTCTTCTTGATTGTGAACTGTTACCAAATTGGAACTCATCGTAGAACAGTTTGACTCAGCGGTCAGCCACGAGGCGCATGCACGACTTGTGAAGTAACAGTAGCCACCAAAATAACTCCATCTTGGCTGGCAAATATCTGTGATAAAGATATAAAACGACTGTGCAGTTTAGAAATCCCCACACATTTGGTTCCTTAAAGAGTGCTTTATCAACAGGCTTTCCTAAAATTAAGGCTTAGTAGGGAGAACGGAACAATAAAAAAGGCGTGAGAAATGGACGCAAGCAACGCGAGCGACGGGGGACGAGGCAGCTTCACAAACATCATCCCAACTACTTGTGGGGCCGATGCGCTTAGCAGGAGAAAAAAAGGACTGAATAAAACTGACGACGCCAAATTGAGAGCTTTTTCTACATGGGATAATCAGTAGCAAAAACATTAAACGACTTCCAGGGGGCTAATACTTAAAATGATCGCCTTCCTCTACTAATGAAATGACTCTCGTATAAGTTATCTCTTTATGCATTCATAATGAATGAGTTCTGAGTAATCAGTAAAACCTACGTGTTACTAAAACGAGAATTCCATAAACCCGTTCTTACCTGACAAGACAGTATATGATACTGAGAGAGGGTCGTACTTTGACTCGTACAACTCTTTTAAAAACACGCGAGCTCCTGTTGTGTTGATATACTGAAAAATGAGATATGTGACGATAAGAATGCATTTGATAATGCACAATTCCTTAATTATTTCGTCTTAGTCTCGACAATATAATGTACTTTGCTACTGATTGCCGTTAATACTGTATTAACTACAGTTTTACCGACTAGAACTTGAGCCCCGTGCAATTATTCTTAACATTGTTGGCTAACAACTCCCAAGATTGTTGGATGAGTAGGGGTGTGCTCAAGCAACTCGCTCGCTGCACTATGAAGTACCAGGAATCTGATTTACATATTGGTCTTTGTTCTTCTTTGACCTCTGCTAACAACAATGCTGAGAGTTGTTGGCCAACAATGTTGCGGCCGTTTGGACGAGGCTTTAGTTTATTAGGGTTAAGGCATACGTCATTGGTATTGCTTAATAAATTAATGTAGTCAAAAGCGCTGGTATTAATAAGAATGAAACTAAGAAATGCACACTGCCTGTTGGTTCACTTATTTTGAACGCTGTGACTTAATTGCACCCCTCCTAGAAATAAATGGTTTTAGTTATTGCCGTGACAAAAAGTTCAACAATTCAGTTAGTTCACAAATACCGGCACCGCTAACGCGGGTGCTAACGCCTCAAAGTTATTTTACAGCTCTTAACTACGCAGATCTCTCACTCACCTCAACCCAAGCGGTTATGGAGTTGTGCATTGGATCCAGGCCTCCCCCACTGGAAGTGTGATTCGCTGATACAAATACACTTGGGGCATTCTTGTACACTTTGGTAAA
>CALNXK010000052.1:1517500-1552500 GCA_942486035.1 Porites lobata | reverse complement strand
CAGTTGTTGTTTCCGAAATCCGCTAGTGGGATTGCTAGGGCTTTGCCCTCTCATTCTTTTTATACATCTTTAAATTTCCGGACTCGAGATGTCGGTTGGTGTCGCTTTCAGACAACTTAAATCCTTTTCAACGATGTCGAGTTGGGAAGGGTAAGTAGTGAACGTATGGGGCGGGAATGGCTAAATCTAGGTGGGCTAGTGGCACCCCGTCATACCCAAAGACCACCGACTTATCGGGATCCATTTTTTCCTCGCCCGTGCCAGAAAGTCACCGAAAAACCGACACAGTATTCATTACTCCAGCAGCTGCCGAGGAAAACATTTGATAGGTGATAGTGCCATGGTCATAGTCAAGTTTCGTCCTCGTTTGCCCCACAGTTGGCGGTACGCCCTCCACTCCCTGTCGCGCCCCACCATGACTTCTGGCCGAGTAGGGTAAATGTATAGCCGCAGCCGTCGACGAACACACAGTGGCGAAGTACGGCGTGATTCTTTAAACAAATTCAGGCCAATTTTGGAGGGGAATTGGTATTGTTTAATTGAAAACAGATTTTTTTAAATGCAAAGAACGCTCAATTGATTTTCCAAGCGCATGAATGTTCGTCTTATCCATTCTAAAGCTGTCCAGGAGTGCTATTGAATTGCAAACGGTGTCATAGAAATGTTAATGAATAGCGTTTGCACTTAAATGTTTGTCTATTGTCCCTAATGATTTTCAATAATAATGTTAGTGACTCGAATGTTGGCGTTAATGAAAGTATATTTTTCTCTTTTGTATGCCGGATGACGCAAATGAATGCCGAAAATTTTATTGAATGTTGATTAAAATGCAAAAATCGTTATTGAATCTGGTTTATGCGCAAATGTTCGCTTTTTCCCGCTAATGAATGTATCTTCGACCTGTTGGTCGCCGTTTCACGCAAATGAATGCGTATTTTCTCGTAACGAACAGCAAAAGGTGTATATGGCCATGCCTCAAAAGGACTGGAAACAAACAAATTCAAGAATTTGATTGGCTAAAATCGATATTGACCACGGTCTAGATTTTCCCATCTAGACCAGCATCTAGACCGATCTTGTTGTAACAGTTGTCCTCAAAAAGTTACAAACAAAGAATATGAAAAAATGGCTTTTTCCTGTTAATAATACTAAATCGAAGAATTAGAGGACATTCACGGGGAAGCAGGTAAAGAAAACGAGCAAACTTTAGCAAATTTGCGTCCTGCCGAGGAAGCTACGAGAAAAGATAAAGTCCAAATTGAGAAATTTTTGCAGGCGCAGAAATAAAAAACACTCAATACAAGACTTAAAGAGCGATTTAAACGCATTGAAGAAATTTTGTGAGTCACTGAAAGAGTCTAGAGCAATTGAAAAACATGCCTGCCAATGACCTGACCTTCTCTTGTTTAAATTTTCCATTTCCGGTCGTACACAAAATGGCAGTACGAGCCGGGTACTTTAAGCGGCTTGAAGCGAAGTTTTCAACGCTATTTGCACGACTTCTGGAAGCAGACGTTCAGCCAAACTTCGTTGCACAGCTAAGAGGCCACAAAAATTTGAAAAGCGGCTCGACAGCTACCATTCAGCATCTCTGAGGCGACAGCGAGAAATGTCTACTATCCCGAATCGCGAGCCAGGTACATCCGCTCAGTCCGAACAAACCCAAGTCAGTACCTCCACTGCAACACAGCAAAATGTCTTCACAGTCCAACAAATCCAGCCTCAGGCCGGCCGGAGCGCATATTGACAAGTTCGAAGGCTGCACATTCAACATCAACGTTTTCTGTGGTGATCAGTCAAAGATCGCAAGGCTGAATGAGAACTGATCGCTGAGCGATATATATGAGGCATAAACAGGCATAACTTACATAGCAGTTGTGCTTTTGGTCACTTTTCATAAATTGTTGTTTCAACCACAAGCTTTTTCAATGAGCCTGTATGAAAAATTTTGTTTTCATTCATTGACGAACGGAAGTTTGTACAAAGCTGGACTTTGAACAGTTATTTTTGTCCCGTTTGGACTGGAGACCTGTGACAGAAGAAACCCAGCTAAATGATTGAGCCCGCCCAGGGAAGCAAATAAAACCCTCTATGTATTTGCTCCTTTGCTTTCTTGTTTGGCCGTATAATAAACATCTTATTAACCGACCTTATTAATCTTGACCTCGGTCGCTGGTACAGACCTCACTGCGTTCGGTCTGTACTGGCGACGTCGGTCAAGATTCTCCCATACAGACCTCCCGCTCGGTTAATAATTAAGGGCTAACTAATATTAATCAAATACGGATGAAAGAGTGAGAGGGTTTGAGGTCAGGGAGTAGGGATAGATGATAATATGGGTGGGCTCGCGTGGGTCATGGAGAGGACATCGTCCTTAATTATAATACTGCGCATTCCACAAAAAGGCGTCGAAAGGGGTAGGTGTAGGGGATAGGGAGGAAGGGAAAAAGGGGAGGGGGATTGGGGAGAGGGGAAAGGGGACGCCTGCTCTAAGAACCCCCTTTTGTTCATATCTGCGGACGCTGGCGTCCGCAAATTCCTGATTGGCTGAGCCGTAATGAGTAACATATTGAAATGCGCGTTTCACATTTCAACAAACTGTCGAGATGGCACACAGGAAGAACGCTTTCATTTTGGTGTCTTTAGTGAAAAATTAAAGCTCACCAAAAGTTCTGTTCCATCTTTAATTACCTTTAATTGTGACATTAAATTTCCGAAAGGTTTTCTGTCCCTTTAGTTTACCTTTAATTGACCTTTTGGTTACATTAAAGACTAATAACCTTTAGGTCTCGTTTTAATTGTCTTTAATTTATTCCAAAATTAGCTATTAAAATGTAGCACCCTTAATTTCAAATTAAAGCAAATTTAAATGATCTTAGATCTTTACTCATCTTTAATTTGAACTTAAACATTCGTAAAAGTAACGCAGAAAGAACGCTTGTATTTCAGAGTCTTTAATTACTTAATTAAAGCTTAACAAAACATCTTTGTGATTCTTGAAACTTAATAATTTCAAGTGACATTAAGTTGACCTTTTGAGTCAAGACAAACCACGTGCACTCGCTCGCTCGCGTGTGGAAACCTGACTACTCTATATGGCAACCCAATCAGCGTCTAAAAAACAAATTCTATCCAGGAGGACCCTCGGCGTTTATGCCAGTCCAAAGGATATTTTCAAGATTCGCCTCAGCTGAAGTGGATGTAGAGGGACAAAAACAAGTTGTGATGGCTCCCATCAACAGGAATGTTCAACTGTAGTAACAATTGTTGCAAAGCTCATAAGAAAAATCCAGAACACACCCAGGCCTTTCATTTGACGCTTTACAGTATAGCTGAGTAAAAAGTGGCAAGATGATTTCTTCTTTTACATACATATAATTATTAGCATCGTTTGAAACTAATGAATAATACTACTAACAAAAAGTTTAACTGGTGTTATCATGAATTGCTTTTTTTATTCTCTTTTCGTCACACAATGTCGCTGAAAGTTCATCTCAGTACCAAAGCAGTAACTGTGAATTCCTGAAAGAAAACTGAAAAAAGTCTTTTCGCCTGATATCGGTGGACACTCCATCGCCTGCTGCATAACCCTGTGTCAAAGAAAAAATAAAACCTCACATCATAATTGTCAAAACTCTAGAAAGCTACGGCTACTGTCATTGAAAGCACCATTTGTGTGCAATTAGTCATTCAAGTGATACAAAATTTGCTGCTTAATATGTGTTGACTGGAAAAGGTGCAGAAACTCAAAGATCTGACTAAAAGCTGTCATTCGCATTCTGCACCATAAGCAATAAAATCTCACATCAGAATTGTTGAATCTCTACAAAGCTATGGCCACAGTCATTGAAAGCACCATGTTATTCAAGTAACACAAAATCTGCTGCTTAATATGTGTTCACTGAAAAGGGTGCAGAAACTCAAAGATCTGACAAAAAGCCGTCACTCGCATTCTGCACCATAAACAATAAAATCTCACATCATAATTGTTAAAATTCTAGAAAGCTATGGCCACTGTTATTGAAAGCACCATGTTATTCAAGTAACACAAAATCTGCTGCTTAATACGTGTTCACTGGAAAGGGTGCAGAAACTCAAAGATCTGACTAAAAGCCGTCACTCGCATTCTGCACCATAAGCATAAAAACTCACATCACAGTCACTGAAAGCACCATGTCATTCAAGGAACACAAAATCTGCTGCTTAATATGTGTTCACTGGAAAGGGTGCAGAAACTCAAAGATCTGACAAAAAGCTGTCACTCGCATTCTGCACCATAAGCAATAAAATCTCACATCAGAATTGTTGAATCTCTACAAAGCTATGGCCACTGTCATTGAAAGCACCATGTTATTCAAGTAACACAAAATCTGCTGCTTAATACGTGTTCACTGGAAAGGGTGCAGAAACTCAAAGATCTGACAAAAGCCGTCACTGCATTCTGCACCATAAACAATAAAATCTCACATCATAATTGTTAAACTTCTAGAAAGCTATGGCCACTGCCATTGAAAGCACCATGTTATTCAAGTAACACAAAATCTGCTGCTTAATACATGTTCACTGGAAAGGGTGCAGAAACTCAAAGATCTGACTAAAAGCCGTCACTCGCATTCTGCACCATAAGCATAAAAACTCACATCACAGTCACTGAAAGCACCATGTCATTCAAGGAACACAAAGTCTGCTGCTTAATATGTGTTGACTGGAAAGGGTGCAGAAACTCAAAGATCTGACTAAAAGCCGTCACTCGCATTCTGTACCATAAACAATAAAATCTCACATCAAAATTGTTAAATTTCTAGAAAGCTATGGCCACTGTCATTGAAAGCATCATGTTATTCAAGGAACACAAAATCTGCTGCTTAATATGTGTTCACTGGAAAGGGTGCAGAAACTCAAAGATCTGACAAAAAGCCATCACTCGCATTCTGCACCATAAACAATAAAATCTCACATCATAATTGTTAAACTTCTAGAAAGCTATGGCCACTGTCATTGAAAGCACCATGTTATTCAAGTAACACAAAATCTGCTGCTTAATACGTGTTCACTGGAAAGGATGCAGAAACTCAAAGATCTGACTAAAAGCCGTCACTCGCATTCTGCACCATAAGCATAAAAACTCACATCACAGTCACTGAAAGCACCATGTCATTCAAGGAACACAAAATCTGCTGCTTAATATGTGTTCACTGGAAAGGGTGCAGAAACTCAAAGATCTGACAAAAAGCCGTCACTCGCATTCTGCACCATAAGCAATAAAATCTCACATCAGAATTGTTGAATCTCTACAAAGCTATGGCCACTGTCATTGAAAGCACCATGTTATTCAAGTAACACAAAATCTGCTGCTTAATATGTGTTGACTGGAAAGGGTGCAGAAACTCAAAGATCTGACAAAAAGCCGTCACTCGCATTCTGCACCATAAACAATAAAATCTCACATCATAATTGTTAAACTTCTAGAAAGCTATGGCCACTGCCATTGAAAGCACCATGTTATTCAAGTAACACAAAATCTGCTGCTTAATACATGTTCACTGGAAAGGGTGCAGAAACTCAAAGATCTGACTAAAAGCCGTCACTCGCATTCTGCACCATAAGCATAAAAACTCACATCACAGTCACTGAAAGCACCATGTCATTCAAGGAACACAAAGTCTGCTGCTTAATATGTGTTGACTGGAAAGGGTGCAGAAACTCAAAGATCTGACTAAAAGCCGTCACTCGCATTCTGTACCATAAACAATAAAATCTCACATCAAAATTGTTAAATTTCTAGAAAGCTATGGCCACTGTCATTGAAAGCATCATGTTATTCAAGGAACACAAAATCTGCTGCTTAATATGTGTTCACTGGAAAGGGTGCAGAAACTCAAAGATCTGACAAAAAGCCATCACTCGCATTCTGCACCATAAACAATAAAATCTCACATCATAATTGTTAAACTTCTAGAAAGCTATGGCCACTGTCATTGAAAGCACCATGTTATTCAAGTAACACAAAATCTGCTGCTTAATACGTGTTCACTGGAAAGGATGCAGAAACTCAAAGATCTGACTAAAAGCCGTCACTCGCATTCTGCACCATAAGCATAAAAACTCACATCAGAGTCATTGAAAGCACCATGTCATTCAAGGAACACAAAATCTGCTGCTTAATATGTGTTCACTGGAAAGGGTGCAGAAACTCAAATATCTGACAAAAAGCCGTCACTCGCATTCTGCACCATAAACAATAAAATCTCACATCATAATTGTTAAATTTCTAGAAAGCTATGGCCACTGTCATTGAAGGCACCATGTCATTCAAGGAACACAAAATCTGCTGCTTAATATGTGTTCACTGGAAAGGGTGCAGAAACTCAAAGATCTGACTAAAAGCCGTCACTCGCATTCTGCTCCATAAGCAATAAAATCACACATCATAATTGTTGAATCTCTAGAAAGCTATGGCCACTGTCATTGAAAGCACCATGTTATTCAAGTAACGCAAAATCTGCTGCTTAATATGTGTTCACTGGAAAGGGTGCAGAAACATTCTCGAATCTTGTGTGACTGTTGTTGATATACTGCAAGACAATAGTAGAGTCAGTCCAAAACGTCACTTCATGTATAGGCAAAGTGAGTTCTTCCTTGATCTGCTTGTGAAGCTTTACAGCGACTGTGGCAGCCGTTAACTCCAGTCGTGGTACTGTCACAGTCTTCAGTGGAGCAATTCTTGCCTTTCCCAGTAAGATGCTACAGGCGATATTACCAAGTGCATCAGTTAAGCGCAGGTATGAGACAGCCCCATATCCCTCTTCTGAGGCATCTGAGAAATGATGCAGCTGGACGGAACTGAGCTCGCCAAAATCTCTCGGTTTCACACAACGTGGTATGGCTACTTCGGTAAGACCAATGATGCCCCTTGTCCAATCTTGCCACTGCAGAAGGTCGTCTTCTTGGACTATGTCATCCCAACCAAGCTCGTCTTTGCATAACTTCTGAAGCAGTCGCTTAGCTGGAAGTATAACTGGAGCAGCTAGGCCAAGAGGATCATATAGAGATGAGGTGACAGAAAGAATCTCTCTCCTTGTGTTGGCTGTAATATTCGGAATGGTCCTAAACCCAAAGGTGTCTTCCTCCGTGTCCCACTGCATACCAAGGGCGCGATCTAACGGTAAATCTTCTAAGTCTAGGTTAAGGTTCTTCACTGACGTTGCTAGGTCTTACTTAGCGACTGAGGACAAGATTTCTCGACGATTACTGATCCACTTTGTTAAGCGGAAGCCTCCCCTACTCAACAATTCTGGCAGCTGCTCAACTAATCGTACCGCCTCTTCAGTTGTTGCGACCGATTTAACACAGTCATCAACGTAGAAGTTCCTATTAACCGTATCGATGGTTTCCACATCGAAGTCCGTTTTGTTGTCTTCTGCGGTTTTCTTTAATGCAAAACTTGCACAGCTAGGAGATGATTTAGCTCCAAAGATGTGAACAAGCATTTCATGGTCTTCTGCTTCTTTAGAAAGATCGCCACCAGGCCACCACAAAAATGACAGAGCACAAGTGTCTTGAGGAGACACTCTCACTTTATGGAACATCTTCTCTATGTCGGCCGTAAGACCTATTTGCTCTTGACGAAAACGAAGTAGTATTCCGACGAGATTATTGGTTGAATCTGGCCCTTGAAGCAGCTGTTCGTTGAGTGACGTATTGCGAAATTTAGCGGCGCAATCGAACACAACTCTGGTCTTCTCAGGTTTTTGCGGTTGTATCACAGGATGGTGGGGAAGATACCAGACAGAACGTGGCACTTGATGTAGAGATACTTTCCTCGCGTGACCTTGTGCAATGTAATCTTCAACAGCATCCTTGTACTTCTCTTGGAGATATTTGTTCTTTTCCAAACGTCTTTTCAGAAGATTTAGTCTTTTTTCGGCCGTAGGTCTGTTATTCGGTAGGCACGGATTATCATACTTCCAAGGAAGGGAGAGCTGATAATGGACATCGACCATCTGAACGGTTCGTTCCATTATTGCCAGCGCTCTTCTATCTTCAATCGACATCATTTCTTTAGATGACGCAGACGATTCGCCGAACTCTGCGTTGTACATCCGCTCAATTTGTGCTGACAGCGTTTCTTGACCTCCACTTAAGAAACTGACGGTCGCTTCAGGGTTGCTTGAACCGCCAACTGGTCCGATAAGTGTCCAACCAAGTAATGTCCGTGCAGCGCAAAACTGTTTACGGCGACCACGGCGCTCTTCAAAGACCCAGTGCGCCTCGGGAACATCATTGCCGATTAAGATGGATACCTCTTTATCGAGCTTAGGTATACTTATACCCTGCAGATGCGGCCAATCGCGGATATCTTCGGTGCTGGGTATGCTTTTCTTTCAGACAGGTAACTTGTCAACAGTCCACACACGATCTAGTTGTATGCATTCATCTGACGACAATGCTCTCACAGTAAGACTAACTTCTTCTCCAGTCCGTTTGGTTCTCTCGGCATTAATGGTAGTTAAAGAAAAAGACGTTGGAGAACCTCTTACTCCTAACTCATCCAGAAGACGTCGTAGACACAAGGTGGTGTCAGAACCATCATTAATAAAAGCATATGTCTCCACTTCTCGTCCACCTTTAGCAGAAACTTGGACGGGCACAATCTTCAAACTAATTCTGTTTTTTTCTGGCACTTGTCGCATAATCCGCCCCGGCCTCGATGTGGTGTGGACTTGCTTCAGCCAGATCTTCACGAGTCGCTGTTGGCCCGGTAGCAGGATCTTCAGAATCACCTCGCGTTCTTGAAGTCTCATTTGAAGCTATGGGAGCGCTCAATGAATTAGGTGGGTGCAGCAAGGAATGGTGCCTTTCTCTACAGCGACTCAGCAAGCGAGCATCAAGACTCCTGCATCGTCTAGCGATGTGATTAGGCTTCAAACAATTTTCACACAGATTTTGTTTCCTAACAAAGTCCTTCCTTTGAATATATCGTTTGTCCCGGAACTTAAAACACTTCTCCAATTCATGTCTTCCATCGCAAAACTTGCATTTGACTTGACCATCCGTTGCTGACCTCTGATTTGAGCGTTTGCTGTTGGCTGCATTGGCTTGGTTACTAACATCCTTCTCAACTTGAGTCAAAGCAAGCACAGCACCATCACCATCAGCTGCTTTTCTTGGTTGTTTTGTGACTCTTGACTCTCCAAGCTTGAATCCAACTAACTTCCCGAACTCAGTGTTTGCTATCAGAGCCCTTTTTTTGAGAAAGTCTGCCAAATGAGAGAAGGTTGGTTCAGAACCCATTTCCAAAATCTTCCCCGACTCATCCGCCCATTTTGCCTGCATGTGCACAGGAAGACGCATAACGATCTTCTTCAGAGTGTCCAAAGAGTTTATATCGGCTTGATAGCTCAATTCCGCAGAATTCAGCAAACAGATTCGCATGTCCCTTGCGAGCTGTGAGAGTTTCTCTCCATCGGAAGATTTTAGCTGCGGTCCTTTGACAACTTTATCGATGAACGATCGGATGATGACATGACGTTGTCCAAAATTCTTTCTAAGAATTTCACGAGCAGCTTTGTATCCTTCAGGCCCTGGCAGAATTACACAGTTTTCCATTGCCTCCTTAGCTTTGCCAGTGCAATACTGGATCAGATAAGATAGCCTTACATTGTCATCTGTAATCAAAGATTCCACGTTTAGCTCAAAATTCTTAATAAATCTGGGGTACCTTGAAGGATCGCCGTCAAAGTACAAGAATTCCCGCTTTGGCATGTCCAACTTCTCAAGTCCAAGAACAACTTTATCGATAGACATCTGCTGTTGCTCCATAATCCTTTGAAATTTAACCGTTGTTTCGTCAGTGCTATTTCCAGTAACATTCTTCGCTTCGGTACGTCAGCTTTCACTTCCGGTAAAACGCATTTCTCAACATCCGGTTGACCAGGAACGGCGGAAAGTGACAATCCTTCCAAATATTTCCTCACGTTCTCGTGACCTCTAACTGATCCTTCGGAAGAAAAAACAGAGTCAAAATCAACCTGATCCCCCAGTTTGGCTTCAATCTCAGCCTGTTCTGCGTCAATCCTGGCTAACATTAATTCGCTTCGAATGTTCAAACGTTCCTTCTCGGCTGACAAACGCGTGTTTTCTTCTTGTAGTCGTAACGCAATTTCACTTTCCTTTATCTCTTGTTCAGCCAGAAGCCTTTTCACTTTAAGCTGAGCCATTGTACACTTGACATTCCGTGCCGATAACTGACTCCCTCCTTTAGAACTATTTTTCCTTGGCTGTAATTGACTTGGCGTCTTATCGCCGCCACTTGCATGATCTTGAGTCGCATTAGGTGTTTTCGTTTCCAACAAATCACTACGCGCGCCCGCACGGGAAACTGAAGGATTTGTGTTCTGAGTTCCTTGAAAGGCACCCTCTAATCATACAACAGGCGTTTTGGAGCTCAAATCAAACCCAGAAATATTCGCAATTCCTTCACCGTAAACTCCTCGACTTATTGGGGTGTAAACATCGTTTAACCATTCCTTGTATTTGTTTTCAAACATCTGCATTCGATAAACATCCTTGGCGTAGTCACGAGTAATACGCTCTCTATCCTCTTGCGCCCCAGACAAATGGTACCACTGCGCACAAGCCCGTTTAAGCTTCTCGAATATGCTCACCAGCGAACTGTGCTTTTCAACAACTTCTTTAGAAGCAATTTGCTCCAAGAGTAGCGGATCTAATTCATTTATAATCCGCGTAATGTGTCCACGGTAGGCTATAATCGTCCGTCCCAAGCTGTCTCTTTCACCAACCGAAGACATCGTTAATGGTAATTTCAACTTGGAACTCCTTTGATCTGTCGCCAACCAGAGCGGCCAACTTTTACCAAAGTCGATCGTTAAGTACTATGTAACCGAAGTCACGCGTATTAGTGTCCAACCGCTTTATTTTATAAATCACACTCCTACGGTACTGTACAACCAAAAATACAAAGAATACGAAATTCCGAAAAATGTAGAAATCAGTACAAAATAACAAATACATCAAAGAAAACGAAAAAGCGTTCAAATGGCGTATGACTAACTTGACTTAACGTTAAAAGGAATGAGCTGTTCTTGACCGATAAAAACTGTAAAAAACACTGACCGACAAGACTAAGTTTATACCAAAACCTTGACAGATTACGTAACATTACGTAACGATGGTGACACCAAAAGAAAGTAAACAATATAACAAAAGAAAACTATAGACAATTACAACTAATTGCAAGTAGACGCGAACAAAAAAAGAAAACCCTAAGTTCTTGAAGTTTCGCTTTAACACTACCATTATCGTTATTGTTATTATTATTATTTTATCGTCATTTTCTATTATTGTTATTATTCAATACTATTGAATAATAATTTATTACAACTATAATTATAATTGTTATATTTATTATTGTTTTGCAAATTTGATAAAATGTAGTTAGCTTACAGATTGAAAGTTTTTGGTCATATGTGTTGCTACTTTACAGTTTGTCCTGTTCCGAGGAATAAAGAAGAAGAGGCGTTTATTAAAGAGCGGGAAAGAAACAGAGAACTAATGGAAGAAATCGCCAGAGAAATTGAAATGACGTGCCTAGGTAAGTTAAAAAATATCAATGAATAACAATAATAAAAACTTTGAATGAGCAAGTCCTTCCGAGCGAATTGAAAGCCCTTTTGAATAGTTTAACCCTTTGGGACAATTGGGTGTGTCCAATATGGAACAATACAGATTTTGCATTTCTAAAGCCACTTACCCTTTTAGTTTAACCCATTTAGTTGTTAAGCAGCGAATCCAGAAAGTTATAGATACATACACTATCTACAGGCGGCCATTTTGACTCCTGAAGGAAATAACCCACCCAGCACAGGAAAGGTTGCCCACACCACCGGGGTTTACATCTAACACTCTTTCGAGTGTAAAGTGGTGTGGATTCATTTAGGTCACACAAGTACCACTGTCACTGTCGGAACTACGAGACCTACGGTTTTTCTTCCTTATCCGGGAAGACTACAAAGTCTAACCATTTTCAGATGTCATTACGAAGGCAGCTGGCTTTCTTCTTAGTTATTTAAAGACCCCGACTGTTGGTCCGGCAGGGGTTTAAACCCGCAAACTCCCGCTCAGCAGACCAGCACTCTCCCGACTGAGCCAACCAGATTGCGGAGGTTACAAAACTTGGAACACTGCTAGCTTATTAGAGAAATGCTGACTAATCTTGTGACAGTTTTAGACAATCATTTTGGGCAAAAATCCACTGCAAATCTCGGTATTTGCTACTACTCTTCCCAGTTTGAATTTCCCTTAATCCGGAAAACTAAATAGCCCAATTCCGTGAGGAGAAAGGCTATATTAGTTAGACTAGATATATGTATAGAATAAAAGAGAAAACAAGAAAGCTCCCGTTTATGCTATTTTTTTTTTTCTAAAAACGCACAAAATTTTCCGACTTGGAATTTAATGGTACCAATTTAGATAAACTATTTCTAGTCCATGAGCCATTTTGTGAGAAGTGGGTAAAAATACAATATTTGTAGCAACCCCTCATGGGAAATTGTTATGTTGTTATTAAATGAAAACTTAGGGTGCGCTAAATTGTTTGGAGTATTGATACCAACGTTTTCTCAATGAATTTTAATCGACGGATCATGATGTCAGTTGTTCGTGCTTACAGGAGCAAACGTTTAAGTCTAGGAAATTCTTGTAACTAACTTTAATTTACTTGCTGATTTGTAGACGAGTGTGAAGCAGGACTACATAACTGCCACGATGATGCATACTGCACCAACACCAAGCGTTCCTTCACGTGTACTTGCAAACCAGGATATACTGGGGACGGCGTCAACTGTGCAGGTAACATAATATGGAGCTGAAACGAACAGGATTTTATCTTAAGTCATATGCTATTCCATGCCAAAAATAATACAGCCAAATAGAAAGGTAGAAACCTGTTTTCATATTCAGTCAGTGGTATATATGTCACAGGTTGTATCTACGAAAAGAATTTTGGCCTTAGTACGTGTAAAGTTGTCGCCTCTAATTTTCCGACATAAATCAATAGCAACTGAAATAATTTGAATTGCCAAAAAAAAGTATATTTAAAGCCAACGCTGCAATGTACGTATGTTAATACAGCAAAAAGGCAACATTTGTATTCTTGCTTTCAAAAAAAGTAATAATAATAACTGCCACAATTTAACTGGTCGAGCTCGAACTGTATCCGCAATATAGCACACAGGCTTAGTGCCAGTTAGGCTGGGGAAACAAAAAGTGCGGCCAGCATATGTCTGGGACAGGAAACACCGAGCTCCAAGGCTTAGAGACAGAAAAACTTGGGATCTATCTTTGACATAACGAGATCATCTTCACTAATATATCTAACAAGGCACGAAGGCTAATAGCCAGCTAGGCTGTTAGAAACGGTTAGGGCGCAGCATTTAAGGTGAACAGGAGTTTATCAAGATTGTGGCTGGGGGTCTGTAGCATTGCCAATTTGACTACGTTAATCGTTGACTTATGTCGCCACTTAAGAGCGCTCCTGGGACAGCTGACATAAGCGTACATTAAGACTAAATACATAAGATAAGGAACAGGTGAAAAACGGCGCTCACCGTAGAAATAAACAAAAGAAATGATAAAGTTCAGAAAACTGGCAGAGCTAAGCTACCAACAGAAATAAATGCGGCCAGAAAAGGAAACCTGCCCAAAACTCCACGAAGGGAAAAAAGGGGGCGGGAAATGTTGATAGGAACCAAGCGCCAAGCTCAAAGACGTTTCTACGCGACCTTAAAAGTTAATCGAAAAAGGCCGCTCCTAAAATAAACGAAAAAATTAAGAAAACCAAAGAAAGGTTGTTTCAGAAGGCGAGATGACGTACACGCGATATTGATACGTATAGCCTTTTATACTCCCGGCATGGACAAGGACTTTATTTATACCTGACACACAGAAAAAAATACATTAACAAACTACTTATGTAAGGTACAAGCCTTCTATAGCTAAAAAGATAATATAGCTAGGAGGCACTATAGTGGAGCGAAGCGCGCGCAGCGGAGCACCATGGGTAATAAAAATCGTGAGATTTTTAGAAACATTCAGACGGACCGTTTCTTGAATTAAAACTGAAGTGTTGTTTTTTACATGTTCCTCTTCGAATTGCTATTCATTTTCTCATTCATTACTAGCCATTCAAGAATTTTGCAGTGTGTAGAATTCAAGAATTTCTGCAGTTTTGCAGTGTGTGGCATGCTGCTCGTTTTCCATAATTTGTTCCCTGATTACAGCTGAATACCGTTTAAATTAAGTTTACTGCGCTTGTTCTCAGTTGTTTGTTTACGGCTCTATATTCTCACTGAAAAAGTGAGCTTATCTAAAAAATGAAAGAGTTTTCCTCTATTCTAAAACGGACAGACTCGTCGGCTTTTCGAGCTCGAGTTTGTCTTTTTTTTTTAATGAAAAAAGTTTTAAGTTGCTGTATTAAGTTTATATTTGTAGTGAAAGATTGGATTATAGTTATAAGTAGCGAAAAAGGTTATCGTTTGCTTTCTATGTCTGTGCTCAGAGAAAATATTATACATGTTACGGTAAAATTTTCTTTCAGATATTGTGCGGGTATAAATGTAAAGGCTACACACAAGCTGTTCGTCCGGGCCCGTTTAAAAAAAAAAAGAAGAAAAGAAAAGAAAATATAATGGGCTTACGGGAAGACAAAAGTCCTTAAGTCGGCCTGATTATCCTTTTAGGTATTCCCTTAAACACAGACACACCGACCCTAGAAATCGTAACCTGTAAGTTGCTGCCACCAAGAGACCTACAATTTAACAATTTTTTTCAATTCAGGTTTGTTTGCGGGATGTTTTTTCATAATCATTTAGTCCCTCTCTCTAAAGATGTCTGATGCTGAAGGCTCTGAGGGATGTGAAGATCTCTTTTTTTTTTTTTTTTTTTTTGGCTTAGAGTACATGTTATTACTTTAATTTGATTTCTTTTATCTTAAGTATAGAAACGGAGGCTTCGCTTTTAGCCCTGGCTAAATCTATACATTAGATTAATTAAGAATTTTTAAGAGGTTGTTTCATGGAGGCACAAGTAGAAAACAATATAAAAAAAAACGAACAATAACCAAACAAAGAAAAGAAAAGAAAAGAAAACATATGCACAGACTTCAATGACTGAAAAATTGCTGAAGTGGAGAAAAATATTATTGGCGAGAAAGAACTTACTATGAACTGGTGCCCCTGGCCTCACACCCAGGTCCTGTTGTATCTCGTGCCGTCAAAATAGTTACTTCTTATTTTTAGCTGGCTCATTCGTCATAAATAACATAACTTGCAACATGTAAAACTTTGGATAATCATTTGTCACTGATTTTATCTGGGATTTTGTTATAAGTGGCATGAATTGAATTATAGTTCACTCCAACTTCTTTATTTCCAAAACTGCAGATTAAGATATTCGTGCAATATTCCTACTACTCAAAAGCATTCCATTACTATCCATCATTCAATAGGCATAAGAATCGAAATGATTCAGTTTGATAATTCAGCATTAAATATTGATTTTCAGACATAAACGAGTGTAAAACAGACAAACACAACTGTGACGTTACTAGCAAAGTGTGCCATAACACTATAGGATCCTTCGGGTGTGCTTGCAAGGAAGGTTATTTTGAAGATGGAGAAGATAAATGTAAAGGTAACACTTCAAGATCCCTTAATTGTAACACTCAGATATTTCGCAGCCACGTTTCTTTCACATCAATTTCCTCTGTTCAAAAGTGGTTTTTCACTAGATTCGCCTTAAGTTTCGTTAATTACCATAATAGCTTTTACTAGTACTGATCCCAGAGCATTAAGTTCATATATTAATAAGTCAGATATATTATTTTAATTATAATAGGCCATTTTCGAGTTGACTCGAGCTTCTGTCTTAAAACGAGGCGAAGTGCGAAGCCTTCTGATATGAAAATTGGTTTTAAAGCTTAACAAGAAAGGTTTGAGAATTGACCTCGTTTTGAAAATGAAAATTGATCCCATGAAATGGATATTATTGTAGGCCACAGTAATTGCTGTGAAAGAAAAAGGAAATCAGTTTGATCATTTAGTGCATGACTTCTTTTTTGCAGATATAAATGAGTGTAAAGCAGGAAAGCACAACTGTGCTGCAAACGCTAATTGCCAAAACACTAAAGGATCCTTTGTGTGCACCTGCAAGCCAGGGTATTCTGGGGATGGAGCTAGCTGCACAGGTGAAAACAACACCTCGGTCTTCTTTACGAAGAATCTTTTTCTAATCAACTCCAGTTATGTCGCATTAAAGCCAAGTTCCGCCACAAGTAGTATGAAGCTTAGTCCCTAGAGCTGCAATTGGTTCTTTTACACTTAATAATAAGTATCGAAATGCCCTTGCATACTGCTATAGTTTGTGATTTGCAGTATCGGTATGCAATTTTAGCCATTTTCGAGTTGACTGGAGCTTCTGTCTTAAAACTAGACGAAGTGCGAAGCCTTTTGATATGAAAATTAATTTTGAAGGATAAGGAGAAAGGTTTGAGGATTGACCTCGTTTTGAAAATGAAAATTGATCCCATGAAATGGATACTATGATAGGCCACAGTAATTGCTGTAAAAGAAAAGGGAAATCAGTTTTAATCATTCAGTGCCTGACTTCTTTTTTTGCAGATATAAATGAGTGTAAAGAAGGAAAGCACAACTGTGCTTTAAACGCTAATTGTCAAAACACTAAAGGGTCCTTTGTGTACACCTGCAAGCCAGGGTATTCTGGGGATGGAGTTAACTGCACAGGTGAAAACAATACCTCGGTCTTCTTTACAAAGAATCTTTTTCTAATCAACTCCATTTGTGTCGCATTAAAGCCAAGTTCAGCCACAAGGTAGTATGAAGCTTAGTCCCTAGAGCTGCAATTGGTTCTTTTACGCTTAATAATAAGTATCGAAATGCCCTTGCATACTGCTATAGTTTGTGATTTGCAGTATCGGTATGCAATTTTAGCCATTTTCGAGTTCACTGGAGCTTCTGTCTTAAAACTAGACGAAGTGCGAAGCCTTTTGATATGAAAATTAATTTTGAAGTATAAAGAGAAAGGTTTGAGGATTGACCTCGTTTTGAAAATGAAAATTGATCCCATGAAATGGACACTATGATAGGCCACAGTAATTGCTGTAAAAGAAAAGGGAAATCAGTTTTAATCATTCAGTGCCTGACTTCTTTTTTTGCAGAAATAAATAAGTGTAAAGCAGGAAAGCACAACTGTGCTGCAAACGCTACTTGCCAAAACACTAAAGGGTCCTTTGTGTACACCTGCAAGCCAGGGTATTCTGGGGATGGAGTTAACTGCACAGGTGAAAACAATACCTCGGTCTTCTTTACCAAGAACCTTTTTTTAATCAACTCCATTTGTGTCGCATTAAAGCCAAGTTCCGCCACAAGTAGTATGAAGCTTAGTCCCTAGAGCTGCAATTGGTTCTTTTACGCTTAATAATAAGTATCGAAATGCCCTTGCATACTGCTATGGTTTGTGATTTGCAGTATCGGTATGGAATTTTAGCCATGTTCGAGTTGACTGGAGCTTCTGTCTTAAAACTAGGCGAAGTGGGAAGCCTTTTGATATGAAAATTAATTTTGAAGGATAAGGAGAAAGGTTTGAGGATTGACCTCGTTTTGAAAATGAAAATTGATCCCAAGAAATGGAGATTACGGTAGGCCTCATTAATTGCTGTGAAAGAAAAAGGAAATCAGTTTTGATCATTCAGTGCCTGACTTCTTTTTTGCAGATATAGATGAGTGTAAAGCAGGAAAGCACAACTGTGGTTCAAACGCTACTTGTCAAAACACGAAAGGGTCCTTCGTGTGCACCTGCAAGCCAGGGTATTCTTGGGATGGAGTTAACTGCACAGGTGAAAACACTACCTCGGTCTTCTTTACAAAGAATCTTTTTCTAATCAACTCCATTTATGTCGCATTAAAGCCAAGTTCAGCCACAAGGTAGTATGAAGCTTACTCCCTAGAGCTGCAGTTGGTTCTTTTACGCTTAATAATAAGTATCGAAATGCCCTTGCATACTGCCATAGTTTGTGATTTGCAGTATCGGTATGCAATTTTAGTCATTTTCGAGTTGACTGGAGCTTCTGTCTTAAAACTAGGCGAAGTGCGAAGCCTTTTGATATGAAAATTAATTTTAAAGCTTAAGGAGAAAGGTGAATTAGTAATTGCAGTGAAAGAAAAAGGAAATCGGTTTTAATCATTCAGTGCCTGGCTTTTTTTTGCAGATAGAAATGAGTGTAAAGCAGAAAAGCACAACTGTGGTGCAAACGCTAATTGCTAAAACACTTTTGAGGATATAATTAGATGTTTTATTCTTTATTTTATTCTTTTCATTAGCTTCGCCTATTACATAATAATAATAAAGGAAAAAACAAAGAATAATAAATGCTTAATTAGGCAGGGGTGCCACGACAGCGGTAGGCCAATTACAGTGGTCCCAGAGCTAAAAAAAATATATGTAAAAAACAGTAAAGCTACATATGACAATTAAGAACAACAACGAAGACGGACAAACACGTCACGAGAAACGTTACATGACCAACAGATGGTCAGTTCCAGGGTCGTGGGTACTCTGGGTCGTAGTTATGTTCTAAGGCATCCACGTAGTACTTGTACATGATCGATTTGAATTGACTGATCTTAAAGTTGAAAGTTATCTGCTAGCGTGTTCCAGATTCTGGTGGTTCTATTAAAACAAGATCTCTGAAAAGTGACAGAATTGCATTTCTCTGAAATAAAGTGAGTGACATTACGGTTGCTGTTAGATCAGGTAGTGCGAGTAACTAGGACCTGCGGGAGAACAGAGAAAAGGAAATCATGTCTAAACACCCGTGCCAATCAGGAGATCGGTAAAAAGTAAAGTTTCATTAGCCTGTCCCTATGTGTTTGGTCGCAAATGAATGGTAGATCCAGGATATACTTTGTAGCGCGCCTCTGGACACGCTCGAGCTTTCGAATCATATCTATTGACTACGGAGTCCAGACTTGCTAGCCGCCTGCCAAGATGGGATCTGCGCTTTGCATTTGCTGGGACTAGTTCAAGTTTAGGGTAGCAGAATCTGACCACGAGACCAGGTCAGATAGGTCCTCTTAAAGTCGTTTTATCTTGCACATATTCCTCAAAAAGTAGATAACATCCATCCAGCAATACACCTTTTGCTTTTCATTAAGAGAAAATACGCATTCCTTTGCGTGAAACGGCGACCAATTGCGCGGAGATACATGTCCACGTGCGTCTATATGAGTTTACGACAATAATTTCGATTGCTGTTAATTTAATCCTGTTGGCAAGCTATTTGCTTAGAAAACGATTACAATAAAGCAAAGTAGTATTTTTTTTATAGATGTTGACGAGTGCGCCCGCGGTACTCACAACTGTCACAGTTCACGTGCTTCATGTGCAAACACGGTTGATTCCTTCAGTTGTTCATGCAATTATCCTTACTTCGGAGATGGCAGAACTTGCAATATCGCAAACGGTAAGTCACTAAATAATTAGGAAGTTAAGTTGTTTACTTCATTTGCTAGATCGCTTCCATACTCTTGTTAGATAATGTGCGTTACTCCATACTCGATCGAATTTTTTTCACAATCTGATTGTGAAATATGTGCCTTCAATACAATGATTAGTATTGACAGTATTGTATAAAACGCGGAATCTTGTAATTTAGTGAAGAGATAACTGACTTAGAAGTTAAAAGATCCACCCTTCTCCCCTTCCTTTATAAAACGGCGCCCTAAATGCAGTGTGCTATGACTTAAGCTAGTGAACTCCACCTTTATTTTTGACCAAGATGAATTAACCTTAAAGTACGGCAGTCTACTTTTCAAAACTTTATTCTTGATGTTATATGTATGGGAATTTCTTCTCTGGGATTGCAACGTTAGACGACAACGACTGACTTTTCAGAGACTATTTAGCTATGAAAACGCTGCTTCAGTTGTTCGACAAAAACGTTGTGTTTTCTTCGCGATTTATTCAAATGAAAGTAATAGCGTCCTTTTCTTTGTTTGGTTTTTAGTTTTTCTTTTTTTTTGTTTTTTTTTTTTTGTTTTTGTTTTGGCGCAATATCACTTTTAATTAGCGTTCAAATATCTTTTTGGAAAGTGACACAAAAGGACGCTGCTTACTTCTATTTAAATACGGGACCAACCATAATGATAATGATAATGCATTTATATAGCGCCATGAGCACTATTTGCTCATGGCGCTTATTTTTTATAATAAGAAGTACAGCTGGAAGTATTTACAAAAGTATAAAAGTATAAACAATTAAAAAGTTTCAAGGTTAATATGTAGAGAAAAAATAGTAATAACAATTACAAGTTAAAAGCCATTTTAAAAAGGTAAATTTTTAATGTGTTTCGATACAGTTTTTCGGAGACCATACAATCGCCTTAAAAGTGATTTTGTCCTTGTCCGATCACTACAAACTTTTCACCAGTGATTAACTATGAATTGAAGTTTGCGATAATGTAGTTTTTAGTAAAATCGACATCACTATGATAACAATAAACAAAAAACTTTGAAATCGATAAAATTCGAATTTTGCGCGATCTAGACCTGCCACTGAAAATCCGACACCAGGAACTTATTCAGTGTGGTGTTTAGCAAGTAACCTCCGTGGGAAGTAAAAAATTCTGTATGTTTGAATTCAAATAAAATGCAAATATATATCAAACCTTACATTTTCAATAGCCGTGATAAATTGTTTTATAAAAAAGTTCTAAATAACTCAAATTAATCTTAAGTAGCGTCAGATGGCTGTTAAACATCATATTTTCATGCTAGGAAATATTGGTGTATTTTCTCTCTTCCGATCCTGAAAACTAACCTGTTCGTTGACCTCCTGTCTAGGTGTAACTTTACCCTAGATTTGGCTTTTTGCGCTTTTCTGAATATCTCTAAAACGGCTCGACAAAGAGGCGAAACCAAAGGCCCACATCACATACATAGCTTAAGAAGCAGTTGCTTCATAAACAGCATTCAACGTCGCGGGAAACCTTGTTATGATCGTGAAATTCACATTCCAAAGCGTATTTGGTAACTCTCGCCAAAGTCCAAGACACGCCAGCGCGTAATGTCGCGAGGAGTCACTCGAGCTGTATTCTATCCTTTGATCTGATTGGCCAACGAAGAAACAAAAGCTTTTACGTCGCCGATATCGTTTTGCCGCTCGGGTTCGCAGACGTTATTTTTCGGAGGGAGAGAAGCGACGACCGGAAATTCGTCCGCTGTTCGCAGGCTAGGCTGAGACAGAAAGATACGATATTGTCCGCTTTTCGGGAACAGGGTTTTAGGAGTCAGAGTAATTAGGCGAGAGCAAAATTCCTTGTGAACTTTGACCCCGTCCTAGACTTCGTTTATTTCCGGTGTGAAAGCAGGGTCTATATATGCTGGTCTGCCGACCGTGTGACTGTACATCAGGGAACTTGAATAAGACGTGTGTTAAGAGAAAAGTCCTGGTCCCGGTTCCTGAAAACCCGATTAGCGCTAATTCAGGGTTAAACATTTTGTTCCACCTTTTGTATCTACCTTCCTATGCATTGCTTAGAGTAACGTTCTATGTTGTCATCACTGAATCTCGGAGCAAAAACACAGCAGTATTTGTAAGCTCAAGTGACTTGTTCTTAGACAATAAAACCTTGCTTGAAATTTGAGGGTTGTCCAATACTGTCGATATGATATAAGTGTTGTTGAGAAGGCAAATGCATCTCATTAAGGGGACTTAGAAATTTTGTTGTTTGTCATGTTAGCAACAGACCCCGTGACTTATGTCGTATCTTTGCTTTAAGAACGACTCTATACACAGTGTCTAGAGCTCTTGTTTCTTCGTGTGGCTTATGCAAGGTCTTTGCTTAAAGAACAATAAATACACAGTGTGCATCGCGCTTTTTCTTCCGCGTGGATTATGTAGGATCTTTGCTTAATTAAGGAACGAGTCATACACAGTGTGTAGGGCGATTGTTCCTTGAGTGGCTTATGTCGGTTCTTTGCTAAAGAACGTTGAACACACAGTGTGCAGCGCACTTCTTCGTTCGCGTGACTTAGGTCGTATCTTTGCTTAAAGAACGACGAATACACAGTGTGCAGCGTGCTTGTTCTTTCGCGTGGCTTATGTCGTATCTTTGCTTAAAGAACGAGTCATACAAAGTGTGTAGGCCGCTTGGTCCGTAGAGTGGCTTATGTCGGTTCTTTGCTTAAGAACGTTGAACACACACTCTGCAGTGCGCTTCTTCCTTCGTGTGACTTACGTCATATCTTTGCTTAAAGAACGATGAATACACAATGTGTAGGGCGCTTGTTCCTTCGAGTGGCTCATATCGGATCTTTGCTTAATTAAGGGACGATAGATACACAGTGTGCAGCGCGCTTGTTCTTTCGCGAGGCTTATGTAGGATCTTTGCTTAAATAACGAGGCATACACAGAGCGTAGGGCGCTTGTCCCTTCGCGTGACTTTTGTCAGATCTTTACTTAAAGAACGAGAGATACACAGTATAGGGCGCTTGTTCCTCCGTGAGCGTTGCCATCTGCGCGCCCTTCATTTGTTGCAAAGTTGACCTTTATCTGGTCGTTTTCCCTTTTGCTTGCCTCATTACGACGCAGGTATTTAAAAACTAGATTCCATGTTGCCTTGCTGTTCAGTAATAGATCACAGACGATGCATTTGATTCCAAAATTTAGTAAAAAACAAATTAAAGAAATGGCACACGAGCCGCAGGCGAATGTGTCACCGGATGACATACATATACGTTTTGAGTCCCAGACGGCACTTTTGTCTGTTTTTTTCTTCCTCAGTATATCTTACTTGTATAAAGTTACTTCGAAATGTTTTTTAACGCGCCCACTTGCTCAACGAGCAGAATAATCGCAAACTGCGAGTCTCTGGAAAGCGGTGACACACTATTGACAACTGTTGTGAAGATTTCTTGCATTTTAGGCATTCCGATAAGTTGTCAAGAACTCTTGTTCCCTCCGTTTCTCCATTTCTTGGTCTTGTAAATAGCTCATTCTATTTTTTTTTTCGGGGGCGGGGAAGGGGGGGCTTTCACTTGCTTACTCCGAAGTACGTATCTAACAAACATTTTCAGAACCGCACGCTATGTTGAACAAAACAAAGGAAACAAGTTTCTCGTGACAACATCTATGTATCTGTACTCTAATAGATCATGGGCAATGACTAATCACACTGCCCATAGCATTCACATAAACGTGTATCGTTCATGACCTGGACGACACAAGTCAAGGCGCATTGACACACACACAAGCGAATAGAAACTTAAGGTTTCTTTTGGAGAATTCTAAGCGAATGCTTGTATCGCAGCAGTTTTCTTAGTAACTTCTAGTTTGTAAGGATCATTCGTTACGTCCCGGTTAGATTGTGCTTATAATCGTTTTGTACCTATGTGACTAAACCTGCCTTTAACAACTATTTTAACTTCTCTCACTATCTGGATTTTATTGGCGATTAACGGCCTAATTCATATAGACATCACTGCATGTGACTGGAGCTTTAAGATAATCGTAGTTTCGTGGTGTTGCGGAGAAGACATAAAAACTAAACAATACCCACATCATAAAACAAACCAGTTAATGCGAACTTACAATTAGTTTCCTATCCGCAGCACCAAGAAATACTGCTGCACCCGAGATAGCATATTATTATAGAGTCTAGTACCCCATAGAAAACTGCAAGAGTACGAGTTTTAGTCGCGACTTGAGCAAGCTAAGAAAACAGAAGAGGAACTGAAATGTTTCATACAAGGACCACATTATAGCTGCCATAAACTGATCGGATGGAGTCAGATCAGTGGCCAGTGTGAAATCAAGAGCATCACCAAAGGCCGGTTCTTCGTCCATTTTTCACGAGAGGTAAAGAAGCTTCACTGTAAGAAATCAGTATCAAAATAGAGCGTTATAAATCCGTTGCACAACGCGAATAGTACTGGGGTGCAACATACTTGAAAGGTCCAACTAGCAAAAATCACTTTGTCGTTACACCCTTACTCACCAAAATTGTTTAAATGGAAGCAGGGGAGTGAGATTGGAAGGAGTCACAAGCATGAAATCTTGTTTTCTCTCAATATTATTTATTCAATATTTCTTCGTTCCTGATTGTCTGTCCTGCCGCTAAATCCTCACATCCGGCACACGCTTACCATATTTGGAGGTCGACGTAGGCAGTACCCAATCGGTGGCATGCTCCTCCTCGATCTGCATAATCAGATTCTTCACATCATATTCAGCCTCATTCAATAATTGTTAAATAAATGAACTATTTGTGACTCAATGAGGTTCTCAATAGAAGAGGAAAACTTTGAACTTGTTTCCGCCATGTTAAGGCGGGGAGTCGAAAAATCATCCACATTGATCACGTCGAGTGAACCATTACATTAATCACGATGTATGCACTATTACTTCAATCCGGAGAATTGATTTCTCTAATTTTGCCGATTAACTGCGGATGCGGTCAACTTTAACAGTCGAGACCCAACTGTTGTCTAACGAAAAGTTCGGAAATAGATCCTCAGAGAATGTTCCCCTAAATCTTAATTTGCTAGTTAGTATCTTTTTATCTTTGTTAGTATCTTTTTCTTTTCGGTATCTTGTGTTTGGATTTTATTTTCATTGATTCACGGTAACCTTTGAAAGAAATTCATTTTGCTCCATCCACTTTCCTTTCCCTTACAGTGTATTTTATATTAGCAAGTTTGCCCGTTTATCATGCTTTTCAATAATGTGAAACCTCCTTTAAAACTTATCAATATTCAGTAGGGGTATCGTCCAATGGACTTCACAAACTCAGTCACTTGGGGCGGGGCTTTTAATTCGGTCTGAGGAAAAATACTAGTTAAAATGACTGAAAGATTTGATGTAAATACTATAAATATACATAAAATGTTAAAAACTTATTCAAAAAAATGTCGAAGTTTTTTTAACTGAGGAATCATTAGACTAATCCAATTTCACGACTGTTTATTCATCGAGCCAAGAATACTAGCCTGTGAAAACATCCGTTTCTCCTCTCTCTTCGCCGCTGTGGACGATTTGCGCGGAGGAACGTCTACGACTCAGCGACAGAAATTCCATACTGATGACGTAAAATCTGTCCGGATTCCGGTCAGAAGCGCTGATTGGTCGACGGAGTAATTACTTTGTTTTAGCTATTGTTCACGAATGACAGACAAGAGGCCAAAAAGGTCAAATGTAAACGCGAAGAACCTCTCACAAACCAGTCAATATTTGTGGAATATAGTCGTCTCTAGAATAAGCATTTGAGTTTTACTGGAGCTTGTTGGCAGATGGACACAACAATTTTAATACCAAAATCGACCAGAAGACACGAAAAGTTGGACAAATTTATATTTGGAAACCCATGACTACTGGATTTGTTATGTAAACATTGATTTGCGTCATCAATATGGAATTTCTGTCGCTGATTCGTTGACGTTCCTCGGCGCGAAACTTCCCCGGCGGCGAAGAGCGAGGAGAAACGGATGTTTTCGCAGACTACAAGAATACGTGTAAGTCGTTGAAATGAGACGTAAACAATTCTTACATGTACCAGTCACTGAACGGTTTGCAATTTCGCAAAACTTGTCAATTCCCATTATGTCGCGTCGTGTCGCATCGCAGTTAGATGTAGTGACACTCTCTTCGAAAGCTTTTCCCTCCTGTACGATTCAGAATAACTGTGGAAATTTCTATCATTTGGATAACCGTTTTGCGAAGGCAGGTAGACGGTTAAGGCCTATTTACATGGAGGTGGGGGTCCCCAGGTTAGTGAGGTGATCCGCTTAGGTAGGGTAACCCGCCTGTCCACCCCCACCTATCACGTAAACTTGATCAAATTAAAATGACAGATTATATGGACAGGCGTGTTACCCATCTACAGGTGAACAGGTCTTTAAACTGTGTACTGTACACGACCCGAAATGATCCCAGACCCCAAATGATCCTCGACCGCATGTGATCCCCAAAGTCGACCGCAAATGATCCCGTGAAAACTTGAGTAACGGAATAGATTTTATGGGACTGATTGCAAAAAAGGACTGATTATAAAAAAGGGAAGGAGGACGCTACATCTCAGGTCGATTTATAGAAGGCGAAAAAAGTAGAATAAATCTGAAAAGGATATGGTATCAACCGTATATACTTCTTCCTTTGCAAATTGCTTCAATTTTCTTTCAAGAACTGTTTCGTCGCTGAAAATTTAAGACAGGCAGGACGTTACGCAAAAAAAACTCTATTCAGTTTTAACGCCCAAGCTCAACTTGTCTACTGACGAATACAAAGCCTGGCACCCTCTACATAATAAGAGCTTTAATGACTTTACTGATCTTTTTAGAAGTGTCCAATTAAATTTTCAAATTTAGTTTTTTTTTTCGCTGAAGTGTTAATTTTACGTGAAACAGCAAGACATTGGTTCGTAACTTAGGAGTGCCCCAGGCCTGGGAGTGCCCTTTACGAAACAAGACATGATTTGAAATAAACACACGTCAAAATGCAAGTGCTAAAATGCTTCCAGTTCAAGTCTCTATGGATGTAACTAGCCTATACACAAACATCCCAGAGGAAGAAGGAATTACCATTATATGCAAAGCATACGAAACATTCTATCGAAACGAACCTCCAATACCTAGCCAATACCTCGAAGTGAAGTGAAGTGAAGTGTTAATTTTATGTGATAAACAGCAAGACATTGGTTCGTAACTTAGGAGTGCCCCAGGCCTGGGAGTGCCCGTTACGAAACAAGACATGATTTTAAATAAACACACATCAAAATGCAAGTGCTAAAATGCTTCCAGTTCAAGTCTCTATATGGATGTAACTAGCCTATACACAAACATCCCAGAGGAAGAAGGAATTACCATTATATGCAAAGCATACGAAACATTCTATCGAAAAGAACCTGAAACGCCTGATACTCAGGCTACCTAAAGGAGAACTCTTTCAAATTTGTTGGAAAAAAACTACCGCCAAGTACAAGGTACGGGAGCAAAAATGGCAGTTGCATTTGCTAACATCTTATGTCTGCAATAGAGACAGAAATTATTAACAAAAGTCCGCTTAAGTGTGGAAGAGATTTATCGATGACATATTCTCATTGTGGAATATATATAGACAAAGACGAAATATACTCATTCCGGCATCGAACTAGCAAATAACCACCACCCGATCATAAAATTTACTGCTGAAGTTTCAGACATAGAAACCGTTTTTCTGGATACATGTATTTACAAAGGAGAAAGATTTAAGACGGAATCAATCCTAGATATGCATACACACTTCAAACCTACAGAAACTTTCCAATACACGCATTTCCCTTCATGTCACCCACCCTAGGGGTTAAGAAAGGATTTGAAAAGGCGAGGCCTTACGATTACTCAGAACAAACTCTTCTGAGAAAACATTCGAAGAGAATATAATTAATTTCGAAGACTCCGTATCAGAGGTTATACAGATAAACTGATAGATAAAAACCTATCGGAAGTCAAGCATCACGAAAGAATGTCGGCTTTGCAAAACAAGACAAAAACGCACAAGAAAATACTACCGTTCGTAACAGAATATCGCCCCTCAGGATCTATGTCTAAAAAGCATCATCATGAAAAAATGGTGTATTATATAAAGCCAACCGTTGCTCAGAGAAATCTTTAAAGATCCTCGTATAATATCTTACAAAAAAAGGAAAGTCATCACAAGATATACTCGTAAGAGCCAAACTATGAAGCTAAGGTCAAAGATACAACAACTCAGCCAAAGAGAGTCGTGTAAACACTATGAACAATACAAACTATGAGGCTAAGGTCAAAGATACAACAACTCAGCCAAAGGGAGTCGTGTATGGCCTGTCAACATTATGAACAATATTTCTGGTATCAGACTCGGCACATGTGAAATTTGATTTTTAAACTGGGCCTAACGAGATGCTATTTGCACGATTTAAACCTCCAATTTAAACTATAAAGTTTCTTGCAAAATTCGTTAAAGAGGAGTTCTAATTATTTAATAAATTGTCCAAAATTTATAAATACATCAACATTTCAAACAATTCGAGCCAAAATTCTTTAATTTACTTTATTCTAGTAACTCTATCATCTGCGGAAATTAAACGTTATCCCATTCCATTCCAATAATTCCTCGGGGATCATTTCAGGTGGCGTGTGAAAAAATTTGGGCATCATTTGGGGTCTAGGATCATTTCGGGTCGTGTACAGTACTTGAAGTTGTACAATGTATTTGTATAATAGCGGAGCTCTGGCGCGCGAAGCGCGCCTGCGGAGCACCAAGGGAAAGTAAATCTACCCATTCCAGAGAATTTGGTAATCACGTGACCGTACACCGCCCGCCCGCTGCCCTCCGTCCGCACCACAGGGAAACCAATGTTCAATCCTACACTTTCTAGCTAGTTTGGGAGCACAGGAAGAAAGATATTGCACACATATTGCTCATCAATGTTGTGATCAATTGACAGCTGTCAAAACAGGGTCCCGCTGACCAGTATCACCTGACCGTATTTTTTGAAGTTCTTCGCTGACAAGTTACTAGTTTCAAATAATTGCAGGCTCAAGTTTAATTTTTTCAATTCATATGAAATATGTTGTGTTTTATATGTGCCGTACAATTAAAATTTTGATTTCAAACTGACCTCGGAAGCTAAGATTCAGCCAGTTTTTACAGGCGGGGAAGACATGCCAGTTGCTTTTGACTTTTCCCACCAAGGTCACGCGTTGGTCACACTCTCCAACTCTCTCTCTCTACGTCCAATTTTTATGCTCTGATTGGTCAAAATTTGACAGGCGAGTTTATGCGGAAAACTTATGCAGCATCTTGAGACTTGTTTACTTTGACAGCTGAAGCTGACAGAGTTTTGTGTCAACTTGAGATGTTTTTAATTGTCTTTTTCCACTGAACATTGTACAAATTGAAATTCAGCTGCTATCAAGAGTCTTCTGTTATTCATGGCTAGTTTGTTTATCGGGTTTTTGGTTGAGAAATACGTCGCTTGAGAAAGTCAGAAATCCGATTTCGGATGGCATCGTTTTCGTTTTTCACCTTGCTTAATGCGTAAGAGGTTTGAAAAGTCTGAAGCGATTTTGGCCATACTTGATAGTTTTCATTGCATCTCGAATGGTAAGCCTGAGTAATTTTTTTATTTGATGTTTGTTTTTTTTTTTTTATATCATGGATGTAGTTTATGGGGCTATTTAGTTTATGCACGTTTGTAAGATTTGAGACAATGATCTGACCGGGTATCAGGTTTGATTATAAGCTTATAGAACTTTAAAAAGCCTTCAGACATTTTCTCACCGCAAATAGAAAGAAAGCGTTCCAAAGAATATTTAGTTATAATTCTGGCTGTAAAAGAAAGCTTTGACCGATTTTCTTGGCTCGAGTTCATCTTTGAAAAATGCAAACACCGGGAAGCCGGCTTAAAACATAAACAAGGATTTTCAGAGACACTTTAATACTTGTCTTCGTGAATGAAAATTGTTGTCTCTGTATATGTTTCACCGAATTATTTTCCTTTTATTGATTGTTAGTATCAATTTGCAATTTGCAATTTTCATCACTGTTGTGCCGTTTGTTTTCAGTCGCTCATGAACATAGATTGCAGGAGTAGTCAAAATGCCGCGTGTATCAAACCGTTGCTTTTGAAGATTACACATCGTTATAAAGCCATTCATTATGTTGAAGTGTATAACTGTGTTAATCGTAATTTAAACAGTCGACTTTGGCTCTTGTCAAGAGTGAGAACCGGCTCACCGTATAGGTGATTTTGGAAATTTTTTTAACGGTTTCGCTAACGTGTGCTTCGATCCTCCTGAATATTGAATGAGTGCAATTTGTATTGCAAAATTGTGAAATACTGCATTCTGTCCGAGGTCTGTATGATAAAAACAGCGCCTCATGGTACTATTTCACCTCAGATGTGATGTATAAAAAGTATAAAAGGTTGGTTTACACGTCCCCAGAATTGTTGGCAAGATTTTGTAAAGTAAACTTATCGAACGCACAAAATTCGGCCTGAGTTGTTTTCCTAATGTACTGTGATCAAGAACCATTACGGCTTTGCTATTTTTTAGGTGTACATATAAGGCTATCAAGTAGATGTAAGATTAATTTCACTCTTAGCTTGGACTGTTTGCAAATTATTTTTCTCTAAAATTACTTAGCCTTTCCGTCAAAAGTCACATGAATGTGCTCTAAAGTTAACTGATTTGTGGAATACAAATCTACAATTGTTTGATTTAAATTATAAATTCGAGTTAGTAGGAGCTTCGCTTTTAGCCCTGGCTAAATCTATTTTATATACTAAAACAGTGGATAGTGTTTTTCGCGCGCTCTGATTGGCTACTCGATCAGTGAATATCCTGCACTATTCACTGATTCACCTCCAGTTCCTCCGAGCGAGAGACGCCAAACTCGCGTAGGTTGCGAGCAAAATGCTTTCCCGGTTTACTGCCGTAACAAACTAAGAAATTTCACAACTAATCAAGCAAGCTATTTCCGAAATACATGAAGAAGGTGACGAAGTTCGGTTTGGAAGTTTTAACAGGTAAAGCTTTGTCTTTTTGACTTGAATAGTTATCGATAAAACCGGTGAAAAAGTTTTTTGTTTACAAATGCAAATTAAGCTTAAGTCTTGCGTTACTTTATTTAGTTGGCTTGTTCATAAATAAGCTTAAAACTAAATTTAATAATCTTTTTTACAGAATTATTTTAAATACAAACAGAATTCACAACTCCTTTTGAAGAAACTTCCCCGCAAGAGGTAAACAAACGCCTTCAAAAGTTTTATTTGTCGCTCAGAAAAAACGACGACCGCGGACGTTCGGTCATCGCGCGCCAAAATTGTAAACGTTGGCAACAGAAAATGACTTGAAAATCATTATTTTGTGCTCAATTATCTCACTGTTTTAGTATATACTAAAACAATTATTCACCTCAGTGTCGGTGGCTAGTAGTGGTAATTTACCTCGCCGCTTCGCGGCCTCGGTATCCAGTATATATCTAAATATCCAATACTAGCCACCTTTACTGAGGTGAATAATTGTTATATATTTATATCTGACCATGCAACCTTTGTTATTTTGGCTGCTTTGGTGTTCCCATTTTATTATTATTATTTTTTAGTTTAAAAGAGAAAACCGTTATTTAGCAACCATATTGAAGTGAAATATTTAGTAACAGTAATAGTTCATCAGCCTACTCCATAAAATGGCTTTTCAGCCAACTTCAAAATTGCAATTTTTCTGCTTTACAATATGTGAAATTTACATTGTATTGGGAAAAAAATGAAATAGGGAAATGACGCTTCTTCACTTCAGCCTTAAGCTGCTTTCTACTATATTACCTGAAGAGTTTGCAAAGTCATTCCAGGGGCGGACTGCTCATTGCCGCTGACCGGCAGTGAATCTAAAGGAAGGCATGTCTAACTTTTTTCTGTTTCTGATATTACGAGAGTGCGTATGGACCATTTTCTTAAACCTGTTACAGATAACGGGCTGGGCAAGTCTCTTAACATGTGTTAAATGAACTCGAACTTTTTAAGGCTTGTTAGAACACGCAACGCACGCGTTTTATCACTGGTTAAAAAATCTTGCGCTTATTACGCTCGAATGTTAAACTAGTGATAAAACACTGCTGTTCGTGTTTTAAACATTACTAAACACGGAACGCTTTCAGACTAGAAAGCAATTGTTTTTCCTTTTCCTACATTGAGATACATTACCTTAGAATTAAACACCAAAAAACATTCACCAACATATGACAATCAACTTGAACGATGTGGAATAAGAGTGATAAAAATTTATTTGAAACAGCTTGAATACGATTTTTTTGTGGCGTCTTCGCTCCATGCCGTCGCCGTCGTGGTTGCTTAATATGCTCCTTATAAGGAAAGAGACCGTGACTGATAGGGAGATAGTAGTTAGTAGAATGGGTATCCTACCGCAAGTTGACCATAATTGTAACGCAACTCTAAATAAAGTAAAAATCCCAGATTATGCAAAAGATTACAAAAACGAATATCTTTTTATAAGAGGGATTAATATAAGGGGGATAATGAGATATTTAAAAAAACATAAAGTTGAAAAAATAAAAAGATTAATTGAAAGATTTGATAAAGCCCAGAAATTAGGATATCTTAAAGATATTAGTGATAAAGATATTTGGGGATATGATGTTTATATTTCATTTTTAACTTTTGGATAGTTCAATTGATATGGGGATTATTATTATATTTATAATACGGAATATGATAAAGAAATATTTGAAAAACTTGTAGATGCTGATTTTCCAGGTTATATAGATTTTGTTGGATGTATAGAGTTATTTCATACTAAATTTAAATTACGTGAAATAGAAATAGATTCGAGTAAAGTTAATTGGCATGATAGTGATGATAGTGATGATAGTGATTCTTCTTTTAATGATATTTAAAGCCTTATAATATTAATATTATAAGACTTAATTACTAGCCATATTTTTTTTAAATGGAAGATGATCAACTTTTTTCAATAGCTGAAAAAAAAATCGTTAAAATATCACAATGATTATCGTCGTATAACGTACAGTCTTCTTGGAGTAAGTATTAAGGATAATACCATTGAAAGAGAAGGTAAAGACACATGGTCTGTTGAATGGATTTTAAATACATATCTTACAGTCAAACCAGGTCAAGCGTACCCCCCAAGAATCCCTTAATGAATTTAATATTCAAATGTTGAATCCGTTGCTAGTTGTAGATTTCAGATTGATCTCTGCATTCTTGCATGTGTAATGAGCCGTGAATTCACACGCGAGGCAGTTATGAAATTTCTACCAGCTCCATTTTCCTGGAATTGATGTAAATGTCTTCTAAGAAGCTTAATCCATTCAAAGATTTCCAATCTGACCAAATACAGAGAAGTTCTCGTAAAATATTCACTGCTCATTACGCATGCAGAAATACCGCTTTGAATTTGACACCAGTTACGGGAACGACTAACGGATTCATTTTTCAAATAATGAATTCATTAATAGAATCTTGGGGGGTACGCTTGCCTTGGTTTGACTGTAATTATGTTAGATTGTCTGTGATAGTTTCACCAAATAATTCAGCGGCGATGTACCATGGGGTTTTGTCACGACTACTTTATTTTATTAGGGTTGGTAAAACTAAAGATTTGAAAAAAATTAATGACTTAATTGACAATATCAATCTCTTTATTAGTATTATCATTGAGATAATTCAATCTCTGGGCTTTTTCAAATCTATCTATAAACTTTTTTATCTTATCAACTCTATGGTTTTCAAATACTCCCTTATCCGCCTTATTTATATTATCTAAAAAATACTTAAAACACTTATCAATACCCCTTATAAAAAGATATTCGTTTTTGTAATCTTTCGCATAATCTGGGATTTTTACTTTATTTAGAGTTGCGTTACAATTATGGTCAACTTGCGGTAGGATACCCATTCTACTAAGTACTGGAGATCGGGTATGCCAAATGTGGAGAATATGGAATCTACGCCTCCGACTGAGTTTAATAAACTCTGGAGGGGCTAAACTGTAACGTCACTGAAATTGGCAGAAGACTGCGAGATTAAAACCGCAGTATTTGAAGAGAGAGCATCATGCCGCTAGTACGCAAGCTCAGAAAGAAAAAACTTTATAGGCGTTTGTTATTTTGCGCTTTTCAGCCTGATCATTATGATAACAAGCTTCAAGGGTTTGTGACCCTTGCGCGAGCTCGTTTTTATAAAGGGTACATCTCCAGAAAGTCTAGTTCGCTGCTTTCCTTTATTTTACTCTATGAGATCCCTTGACGCACACGAATCCGTGCAGAAGAAGAAAATGAAATTGCTTGAAATTGCAGGCAATGAAAACAAATAATCAAACAGGAATAGTTCATTCTTCCTTTTGAGTTCGTAGCCATCCTCACTCCGCAGCAACATTGTCAAATTTTCTAATAGATTCACTCGCCTCGGGCTCGTGCTCGTGGATCCACAACACTTTGACAATGTCATGATGCGATGATATGATCAATAAGAGGACAGACGATAAAGAAACTAGCGTCAATGTGATGAAAGGAACCAATTTTAGTGCGTAAAACTAGAAATACGTTTTCACAAAAATCTCGCGAAGCTAACGGGGCCAGCAGTGAGAATAAACAGTAAAAAGCCAAAGGTTAAAAAAAACGATGAAAGAAAAAAAAAATGGAAGTAGACACGTCGGGGTTGGAACCCAGTTGCACCCCAACTTCCTCCAGCGAAAAAGTGCGGCCTCTGACCACTGGGCCATGCGACCACTGCACCGATAACTCATCAAAATTAATAGTGTTGAAATATTTTTCTCTGCCATTCACACTGCTTGAACCTTATGGAGCTGTATTTATCATGAATTCAAAGATACATTCGAGGAAAAGTAACTCAAACGAGTATTTCAAAACCATTTTGCATTATTTCCGTGTTTATTCACTCTCGGGCTTTAAATAGGCCGCTCGATTAACGGAGTGGTCTTCTTCTTCGCTGTTCTCGCTGAAGTTCAGGTCACCGTTCTTTCGGTGTTAAACCTCCCACGGCAAGGACTTCCACTTGTCCAATTGGGCACTGTTGTGTTTGCAGCCCGCTGTTATTTGCCTCAGAAATACTTTGCGTTTCGCTAGCGTACAATAAACAGAGGATGAATAAAAAGTCGCTGGCCGTGTTGCCTGGAAACCCAAAATGCACGATGACGTGCATTTGGCGTCTTTATTATTTGTTTATGGCTTGTTGCTAGGCAACTGCGGATACCAAACCGATAGAAAGATTTATGACCAAAGCGAAATCGCAGCTCGCTTGCGATCCTCGCGTAATCTGCTCGCTGTGCGGGCGACAAAATTATACACTCGCTCAGCGAGAATTATTATTTAACCTACTATTTCT
>CALNXK010000052.1:1497500-1512500 GCA_942486035.1 Porites lobata | reverse complement strand
AAAAATGTCATTTTCCATACCCGTTTTCAGACCTGGCCTTTAGGCAGAAATTATTTTATAATTACATAGATTAGAGCGGAAACAAAAAAAAATTATTCAAATCCACTCCGTAGTTCCCTCGAAAACCATACCCGATCCCTGACCAAAATGGGCAAAGCGTATACCCGTTTCCATACCAAAACGACGCAAAAACCCTACCCGATGGGCTAAAAGAAACCTATATAGCTTATATAAGGAATTATCCCTCCCCCGGGTTACTGTCTTTTTCATCTTAAAGATGAGCACGATTACTCGAGAGTATAACCATCTTATCTTCACTTAAGATGAGTAAAGAAGGTTCAACTGTATATAACACTCTTATGTTGAACTGTTTCTCTCAGAGACAGAGTATTTAACCATTCAACACAGTCTTGCTCCTCTTGCGTATTGCGAGGAATGATTTTGGTAAATTTGGTTTGCAGTAAGACCCGGGCGGCAGACACTTACAGATTATCTTACATTTGCAAATAAAAAATGTCATACCTCTCACAGTGGGTGGAAATTCATAGTCATATCAAATGTGTTGTAGAGCCGAGCTGATTCTCTAATGCAACAACATTGACAATCTGAAATGTAAATCCACAAAGTGGACCAGGATGTCATATGCTGAATTCATTGCATTGTTTGCTTTTATTCTGGGAAGCGCAAGAATCAAGGCAGTCGACTCGTCAAGGCGAACAAAAGACCCTTGATAAAAGCTATCAATACAAATTTAATGGTTGGAAAAGTTGTTTGTTAAAGGAAAGGAAACGGTAAAGAAAATCCATTATATACTTTTTCATACGTTTCATACATGAGCCTTGGGTTCGGATGATCGGCACTACCCCATCCCACGTATTGACATAAATAATTGGTTGATTGATTTCTTGATAACCTTTTGGGAAAGAAATTTTTAATAGTAAAGTGTATTTTTTTTATTATTATTGCCCTCGGACAGGGAATAATCAGTTCTATGAGGCAGATCAGGTAAAATAAAGGGCATGTAATAAGTGACATTGATCAAGAGTAAGCCGATGACTACGTCTGTTAACAACAGCGAAAAAAGATCGCGGCCTCGAGACAGGAATGTAGCCATGATTGCCAAGTGAAGCCCGAAACTCAAAAAAGAATACTTCCGTGTGAACATTCTGTTCCCTGGAGGGAAAATAAGTGTGAGGGGGAAGAAACGGACCAAAAAAAAGGAGCCTAGCTGTGTTCATATTAGTTTTTAAGGTTGTTGCATTTTTAGGCCGCTACAACGTGAATAGTTATGTCAATTCTCCAAAGACTGTTTCCCCGATTTCTGCGACCTTAACTTTAGTCCAAAAATAGTTATATCCATTTTAGGAAGATTAGCGCTTCACTTCTACCTTTACTGTCAAGGCAACAGAAATAATGACTTTCAGCGAACACGATGGGAATATTATTTTCAAGAAAAGAAGTATTGGCTTTAGTTAAAGCAAGATGTCGGGAGAGCATCACGTCACGCCTGTCCTCTTCGCAATTTTTGCTGCAACTATGCTTCTTGCTCACGGAAGTCAAGGTACACCTACCTTAAAATATGTTTTGGTTAATTAATACTCTAAACAACACATTTCATAAAGTGCTGATAGTATTTGGCGTTTTTCCAACACTGAAATTGTATGTTTTAAGAACCGAAAACGCAAATTACCGATAAAATAGTCTGAAAATTTGCACCATATGTTTCTCGAATTATATTCAGTTAAAGAGCGTTTGTATATATGATTTTAGACGAGGGAATTTTTTGCGCGTCCCTGGTTTGTCTTTGTTTGAATTTTGCTTCTGCTTTTTAATCGCGCCGCAGTCATAAAGTGTACGCTGAGACATATTCAGGGAGAGCTATAGGTGAGGCCTTTGTTTAACAATAATAATCATCCTTGATTGCTATTGAGGACATTGAGCAACTAAACCCGATTTCCGTGATATAATTTTAATTTTGCAATTATCCAGACGATTGGGTACAATGGGAAAATTCTGAATGTCAAACCCAATGCCGGAGCAGTACAAGGTCATTATTCCATTATTTTCAAAAGTCTGGTGACGGTCCAACAGCATACTTGTAATTCGGTATGTCTAAGCTTCCAATTCGATGCCCATTGTTCAATCTGGCTTCCCCAGTTAGTGTTACATCATAGACTCAATTTCTATCTCTTTCATCTCTAGCATTTTACGGGACACTGCAGCCTCCTCTGAGTTTTGCGAATTTATGCGATACGCGTGTCGCTAGTAAAGGTAATAATAAAGAGCCACAACAAAACACAAGTAACTACATGGAATTCTTACAATTGGTATTTGAGAAAAATAATACAATACCCTAGTTATAAGGAAAAATCTTGTCTGATTCAGGTGAAATTGTGAAACGTACTTACTTGGGAATTTGGTAAATATTATTTTTTTAAGTTTCCCATTCTTCGCCTTTCACTATTCCTTTATATCTATATTTAATTTCAGCGTTTTTTGACCCCTCCAATCGTACTTGCGACTCCTAGTCACCAGTTTCCTCAGAGACCTCAACACGCCACGGCAGTCTGGGTGGAGGATTTGACAGAACACAGTTTCAAACTCTGTCTTAGGGGAGTGAAAATTTTTTGATGGACTTCATAGGGGCATCAAAATTGTGAGTAAAATGTTCTATCCACCAGGGGTTTCTGAGCTTTCATGATGCGCCATGGTTGATCATGATGGCTTAATGATTGTCATTGGAATCTGGTCGTAGCCAGCTGCTTTGCCTGGAAGAAAAGTTTTCGCAATCTCAGCGATCTCATCTTGAGTTGTAGGGTTGAAGAATATTGACTGTGTAAAGGAACCATTAAGAAAACTACGGTGTGAAGCTGACGACTGTATACCCCTTGCTAAATTAGGACCGATGCTTGAAAAATAACTACAAAACTTGTTGGCAATTTCGACAGGATCAGTAATTTCACGATCATCAGCTTCAAATGTTGAGCACCTATTGGAATTTCTTTTGCTTCTGTTTAGAATTTCATTTTTAAAACTCTCCAAGTAGCACGAGTATTAGATTGAACGTTATTCAATTTCTCCTCGTAGTATAGACGTTTTGCTGTCGGCAGAGAATGATTTAATTTGTTTTTATAACTTTTGTAAATTGATTGACGATCCATTGTTGGATTTCGCAGATATTTTTTATAAAGCCTATGTTTCTTCTTAATACACTTAATAAGCGCATTGGATAGCCACGGTTTATTAATACGAGACTGTTTTCTAGTCAATTTTTTTTACAGGGAAGCACACATTATAACTTTCAGAATACTTCTTTATAAAGCTATTATACGCGTTTTTGGGGTCATGATAACCATCAAGGGAGGACCAGGTAATTTCTTTTAGCGTTTCGAGAAAACTCGCTAAGTTTTCTTTATTATTGTCTTAAATGACCACTGGGTCATGAGCGTGGCTGTTGGAAGAGTCATTATTTGAATGAATCGAGAAAACAGGTAAGTGATCAGAGATATTGGTAATCAATAAACCACTTCTCGAGCGATCAAAAAATGTGTTTGCGAAAATGTTATCCAGCAATGTTGCTGTGTGAGAAGTTATTCGAGTGGAACGTGTTATCATGGGAAAAAACATACGAGTGCAAGCCATCAAGGAATTCGCCAGTGTTTTGGTGATGTTGAAAGTTAATTAAATTCAAATTGAAATCACCCATAATAAAACACATTTTGTTCTCTCTAGAGATTTTCGCTAACAGATTATTGTGTTTTGACACAAAGTCACCAACTCTCTGATTAGGGGGCCTGTAAATAACACCACCGATAGTATTTTTCTCATAGGGTCTTGATATTTCAATAAACAAAGATTCTGCAACATCAATATCGTCAAAACTCAAGTCAGCGCGAATTTTAAAATCGAGATTGTCAGAAATATATAATCCAACCCCACCACCAGTTCTATTTGGGCGATGTTTGTGGATAAAATTGAAACCATCTATGCCTACTGAATGGGGATAACGGAGGCTGACAGCTCTGACAAGGGCGGCTGTTTCGGGAGAAAAACAAATTTATTCCGGGAATCTGAAGATTTTGCCAGGAATCGGGAAACCTGGCAAGTTTTTCGGGAAATATGAGATATTTTCGGGACAATGAGCAAAGATTTGATATTACATGTTATCAAACAATATATATGCACAGTGATATGCAACATGTGTATACGCTGTATTTTATGTATTTTGACACTTGAAAACAGCTTAACTACCCATGATATGAAAAGACCAATCAGCAACGTTTCCAACTGAAGGTAGCATGAAGTTGGAGTGCGATTGACTACGTGCAATCCCCAGCGGATTGACACAAGAACCGTGCCGGTGCAAGGCACATACTATCAGTATACTTAGCTGAAAGTGATATCTAGAACAATTTCAAAAACGGCACAAAATATAAAATAAAATCGACTACGCTTTTAAAAATAAGCATAAAAATGACAATTGATTTAGAGAACATTTTGGACAGAATTTGTCCTCTCAGAACACTAGAAACGGCGTTTCAGAGCACCAAGATTTCAAAATTTTCTGGGGGAGCATGCCCCAGACGCCCCTAGTGCCCGGCCCCTGTTTTATCGCTCGCCTGATTGGTCGGTCATTAAAAAAAACCCACGATTTTATATACTTAAAAAGTTGGACAGTCTTTCTGTGTTAACATGATACCCTCAGTGTTCAACTCCTCTAAACGAAAAATTGTCTAAGGTTAGATAATTAACAAGTTACATAATTAACAAGAAGCTGCAAAAAATTTCTAATTAAAATTTCAATTGTTAAAACAATCTTGGGCAGTTGAACATTAAACATGGGGAATGTCACCGAAAAATTCGGAAGGGTCGTCCAAATCTCCGGGAGGACATAAAGTTATTCATAGGACTGCCCAAACAGCCTTTGTTAAAGTTGTCACCCCCCGTGGAATAATCGTTTAGCCAAGTCTCAGAAACGCCAATTAAAGAGAACTTAATATTCAAGCATGTCAAAAGAATAGAAATGGTGTTTAGATTACGTTGAAGACTACGAATATTTAGGTGTAGGAGCGAAAAATCTTCATCACATAAATTATCATTTCTCAACATTTCGTTAAATTTGTCTTCAATGTAGTAATCACAGTGGACGTCGCCTGTGCAGAAATTAACATCAGGATCCATATCGTCAGAACGAGTTAGGGAAAGATTGTGACTTGAAAATAAAGGATCGTAATTTAGGCTGGAAAGTCTTTCAGGATCATAACGGACCGGGCCATGTTGAAGTTCGTAAATTGCAAGGTTAAAACTATAATCGTCTAAAGCATTAAAAGGTAAAGTGTGATCAGGAATCGAAGCCATGGCTAATAAATGATTAATATATAAATACGTACTATAAATATTGTAGAAAGCTAAAGCACAAAACTACAATAATTTATGCCAACTTCAACTTTCAACTTCAACTTCAACTTTATTCATTCACTTTCAATTTACAATAGGCCAGTTTACACTTGTGTGCTTACTGTCCTAGCCTTTGAGTGAACGTGAGGCTGAGGTTGACCTTGTTTTGATAAAAACCTCGATCCTTTTCTAATGTAAATCTTGCTTAAAAAATACTAGTTAGCATAAGAAAGACATGATTTACATAATAAAGCAGGAAGGGCTGTATCAAAACAAGGTCAACTCCAGCCTCGTTTTCACCGGCAACTGTAAAATGGGCTATTACACGATAGCTTCCATCCGCGTATAGGAGAGCCTAATCGAGGCGGGGGAAGAGACACACAAATTTAAAGAAAGAAAAGAAAAAAAGAACTATTTTACAAACAGTACCAGCTGTCGCAAAATAAAAACTATAGTATGTATTAAGCTAATTTAATTACAATATGATTTACACAGAGAATATAAATTTAGTTGTGTTCCTGGGCTAGTTAAATTTAAGTTGATGCATGATTTCAGTGATTTCAAGATAGTCATCAGATTTAGATAAAATTTCAATGCCCATTAGGATAAGACCAGAAATAAATATGACGGCGTTCTGAAATAGCCAGCAAACGTAAGCAATAAAAATGGGAACATGCCGGCTGTTTTTCTGTTGGTCAAATTAACAATTTTATCAATATGCAATAAACTGGCGCCACCGTTCTGGCAAACAATTGTCTTTTTACCCCCAAACTTCTAATTGCTCTAATTTGGAATCTTCCTAAAAATGCATTCAAAAACATCCTACACGTTGAACGTTACCTTTCAGTTAAAATTGCTGTACGTATTTGCGTCATTAAGCAACATCGTTCAAGTATAGAACATCCTCATTGATCTTCAGAAGTTTATTCATTATAAGTTGGTTAACTACAGCAGATAAAGATAGCTGAAAACTGAGGTACGTAAAGTATAAAACTTTTTACCATTATAAAAGATAGACATGTTTCAGTTTACTTACAAGAATATTTCGTAGCCTTTTGATTATCTTTATACTTTGATCATGAACGGTCTTATCGACACCTCTGCGCCGTATGTGAACATATTCACCTGTTACGGCTAACAGTTGACATACCTATTTGATTCACTCTACCCCTTTTCCCAAGAAATGCTTAATACCCAAACTAGCAAGTTGTAGATATGCTGGGGGATGAGTTGGACTTTAAGTCTTTAAAGTCGCCGATGGGTTTTGTGTTGAAGTGGGTGATGGAAATTGCGAGTTGACTTCGTAAGGCCAAATAACGCTGTGTTTTTTTAGTTAGTATATATTTGCTTTCTACTTTTATGCCAAGGCAAGTCACTGGTCAGTGAACTGCGAGTAGTTAGGTTTGAGCTGTTAAGTAAGCGAAGTCGCAACACGAATTGGAGTTCGCAGAATGAGAGTTCACGTTTAAAAGCCCACAATTTAAGTATTTTCCCCTACCATGAGGTCACTGAATTAAAAAGAAGTACAAAGATGTGTGTATAATGAAGTCAAATGAAACAGATATTCCTTATATATCATCAAACGATTGCTAGTACCTTGTATAAGAATACAATTATCCTTCGAGTGAGTAATGCTTTTTCGGGCTTCTTTAAACTCCTTTCATTCGCGCAAACTGTTCTTCCCTGTATTAAAAGAGAAGAAATTCGCTCACATTTTCATAGGACTTTAAAAGTTTGTTAGCGGCATAGCATTTTTGGAGACAAAAGGAATTTTTTCTGTCTTGCGGTTATTAAAAAGGGATGATGTGCACTTCATTCGATGTAGTGAATGTTACTGAAAATAGAAGGTTATAGTTCAACAGGCCAAAATGTTTTTTACTCCGTTCTTTCATCTAGTGTAGAGTCCTGAACACTGACTTACATTTCGTCACTTATCTTAGAAAAGTTTTTGCTCTTCAAAATATCCTTTATCACGTACCGTAAATATACCATACAATGTTTTTGTAAAAAAAATGCATATGTCTCTTTGCGACCAGATGGTGGAATTTGTCAATTTGTGCCCATTAGGACAAGACCGGAAAAAAGGAAGCATTAAAAACAAAACGATCAACGGCGTTTTGAAATGGCCATCTAACGTTAGTAATAAAAAGGAGATCATGCCTGCTGTTTTTATTCAAACACTTTTGTTTGTCAGCCCGATAAGATGGCACCTCAGGTGACAAAAAACTGCCTTTTTTGCGGGAATCCTCCAGAAAATATATCGTTTGCCATTTACTTGTAAATGAAGCATTGGAGTGTTTTAAAGTAAATTTAAAGTAAAAAGTGAGAAACATAATTTCGGCATTTTTTTTTTTTTTTTTTTTTTTTTGCTAAAACGAGCTTAATTTACAAAACTAGCAGGATTATTGGCATAATTTTAGAAGTATACGAGCACTGCAAGTAGCATATCATGCTACCTTCGCGAGCACAATCCCCTTCCTAAACGCCCCCACCCCACCCGCTTACTCGTGGTTATTAAACTTCGCGTGTGACTCTTACACCCACGAAATTCAGTCACATGCTACGAACTAATAATTATTTTGTTTTCAACAGATTGGACGATGGCTGGCATGAGGACATTAATCATTAGTTTCGTTATCATGTTCCCAGTCGCGATGTTAACACAGGAAGATGTAAATCATGGAGGTAACAACTAACAACTACGATATCACCAACAAAAATTTAATTGCGCACCTGCGGTTTTTCGCCATTATTTTTCAGCGTCCTGTCTCTGCTTCATGTGCAGAGAACCGCTTAAAATTCTCATTTTTACTTTCCCTAAAAAATTATTCCAAGGATTTATTCACCATAATTTTCACATCGTCAATAATACACCTTGTTTACCCCCAAAATTTTGCATGAGAATTATTTTTAATTATTCCTTGGAATAAGCAGTCATCATAAGAGAAACTGAAAACAATTTACTTATGCAAATTAAAGTTTTGGGGGGTAGACAAGATGTTTGATGGGCGATGCGAAAATGGTGAGTATGTTAACAACTTCATGTAGTTGATATTTTTTGAAATTTTACACATTAAAAATGTTCCATCAACATTTCGCAAGATTTCTTTCCTTTAAGTGTCCGTTCGTAAATTGCCTTGCTTTATTTGTTTGTTTGTTTTTTTTTTCTCTAATGGATTTGAAATAAATTTTTATTCAAGAATATCTTGCGATACAGTCAACTCTCCCTTAACAAACACCTCTTTAAGACGGACAACCCCTGGTGTTGGCCCCTGTCATTGTCCAGTCATTTGACTTAACTATGCTCTCTGTAAAGGCGGAAACCTCTCTAAGAAGGACAACCGACACTTTCAAAACCGTCAACGATCCCTTGAAAAGTGCTTTAGGTAGTGAAAAATACCGCAATACGGAAATGTAGGTGCACTACTTGACGACAGGTAATTACAATCAGGATAAACAAATTACATACCCATTCCAAAGACAGTATAAGTACGCGTCTTCTTACAGCTCGTATCTTCTAAACGCCACACGAAGAGAACTTCTTAACTTGTAAAACAGCTATCTTCTCGGTCTGTTAGCTGAACTGTTCGAGCCTTATGGGACCTTCACATAGTGACATCAAAAACAAACCATTATAACCACTTAATTTTTATATTATTTAGTATATGGTAATTAATGTACAGTAGAACCCTGGTAACTCGAACTTTGAAGGGAAACGTAAAACAGTTCGAGGTAGCGAGGGGTCGATTGAAAAAAAAATAATTTGCCACGTTGCAGTTAATACAGTTTTAATCAAGGGAAAGGAAATTCAGTTTGAGTTAGCGGGAAACTCGAGTTATCCGAGTTCGAGTTAACCGTGTAAAAATGACTGGAAAGTGGGGTTAAATCCAAGCGGGAAATTGGACTTAGTTCGAAACCCCTCGGCCTTCATTAGAGAACAAAAACAATCCTATATATAATAAGTGAAGAAAGAAACTATTCATTTACAAATTCTAAAAAATAGAAGTAACTTAAACTTACATAAAAGAAGAGAAATAGATATGATTAATAATAATTATTATTGCCATTATTACTGACATTATTATTATCACTACCATTATCGTTATCGTTATTATTAATATTATTATTATTATTTTATCGTCATTTTCTATTATTGTTATTATTCAATACTACCGAATAATAATTTATTACAACTATAATTATAATTGTTATATTTATTATTGTTTTGAAATTTGATAAAATGTCGTTAGCTTACAGACTGAAATTTTTTGGTCATATGTGTTGCTACTTTACAGTTTGTCCTGTTCCGAGGAATAAAGAGGAAGAGGAGTTTATTAAAGAGCGGGAAAGAAACAGAGAACTAATGGAAGAAATCGCCAGAGAAATTGAAATGACGTGCCTAGGTAAGTTGAAAAATAAATGAATAACAATAATAAAAACCTTGAATGAGTAAGTCCTTCCGAGCGAATTGAAAGCCCTTTTGAATAGTTTATTCTTTGGGGCAGTTGGGGGGCAGTTGGGTGTGTCCAATATGGAACAATGCAGATTTTGCATTTCTAAAGCCACTTACCCTTTTAGTTTAACCCATTTAGTTGTTAAGCAGCGAATCCAGGAAGTTATACATACATACACTATCTACAGGCGGCCATTTCGACTTCTGAAGGAAATAACCCACCCAGCACAGGAAAGGTTGCCCACACCACCGGGGTTTACATCCAATACTCTTTCCAGTGTAAAGCTGGTGTGGATTCATTTAGGTCACACAAGTACCACTGCCGCTGTCGGACCTACGAGACCTACGGTTTTTCTTCCTTATCCGAGAAGACTACAAAGTCTAACCATTTTCAGATGTCATTACGAAGGCAGCTGACTTTCTTCTTAGTTATTTAAAGACCCCGACTGTTGGTCCGGCCGAGGTTTCAACCCGCAAACTCCCGCTCAGCAGACCGGCACTCTCCCGACTGAGCTAACCAGATTGCAGAGGTTACAAAACTTGGAACACTGCTACCTTATTATAGAAATGCTGACTAATCTTGTGAGAGTTTTAGACAAACATTTTGGGCAAAAATCCACTGCAAATCTCGGTATTGGCTACTACTCTTCCCAGTTTGAATTTCCCCTATTCCGGAAAGCTAAATAGCCCAATTCCGTGAGGAGAAAGGCTATATTAGTTGGACTAGATATGTAGAGAATAAAAGAGAAAACAAGAAAGCTCCCGAAAACGTTTATGCTAGTTTTCCTTTTTTTTTTTCTTTTTTTTTTCTAAAACTGCACAAAATTTTGCGACTTGGAATTTAATGGTACCAATTTAGATAAACTATTTCTAGTCCATGAGCCATTTTGTGAGAAGTGGGTAAAAATACAATATTTGTAGCAACCCCTCATGGGAAATTGTTACGTTGTTATTAAATGAAAACTCACGGTGCGCTTAATTGTCAGGAGTATTGATATCAACATTTCTCAATAAATTTTAATCAACGGATCATGATATCAGTTGTTTGTGCTTACAGGAGCAAACGTTTAAGTCTAGGAAATTCTTTTAACTAACTTTAATTTACTTGCTGATTTGTAGACGAGTGTGAAGCAGGACTTCATAACTGCCACGATGATGCGTACTGCACCAACACCAAGCGTTCCTTCACGTGTACTTGCAAACCAGGATATACTGGGGACGGCGTCAACTGTGCAGGTAACATAATATGGAGCTGAAACGAACAGGATTTTATCTTAAGTCATGTGCTATTCCATGCCAAAAATAATATAGCCAAATTGAAAGGTAGAAACCTGTTTTCATATTCAGTAAGTGGTATGTCACAGGTTGTATCTACGAAAAGAGTTTTGGCCTTGGTACGTGTAAAGTTGTGGCCTCTAATTTTCCCACAGAAATCAAAAATCTTTCAAAAAAAAGTAATAATAATAACTGCTACAATTTAACTGGTCGAGCTCGAACTGTTTCCGCAATAAAGCACACAGGCTTAGTGACAGTTAGGCTGGGGAAACAAAAAGTGCGACCAACATATGTCTGGGACAGGAAACACCGAGCTCAAAGGCTTAGAGACAGAAAAACTTGGGATCTATCTTTGACATAAGGATATCATCTTCACTAATATACCTAACAAGTCACGAAGGCCAATAGCCAGCTAGGCTGTTAGAAACGGTTAGGGTGCAGCATTTAAGGTGAACAGGTGTTTATTACGATTGTGGCTGGGGGTCTCACGGTAGCATTGCCAATTTGACTGCGTCAGTCGTTGACTTATGTCGCCACTCAAGAGCGCTCCTAGGACAGCTGACCTAAGCGTACATTAAGACTAAATCCATAAGATAAGGAACAGATGAAAAACGGCGCTAACCGTAGAAATAAACAAAAGAATGATAAAATTCAGAAAACTGGCAGACCTGAGCTACCAACAGAAATAAATGCGGTCAGCCAGAGGCCAGAAAAGGAAACCTCCCCAAACTCCACGAAGAGAAAAAAGCGGGCGGGAAATGTGGATAGGAACCAAGCCTCAAGGTCATAGACGTTTCTACGGGACTTTAAAAGTTAATCGAAATAGACCGCTCCTAAAATAAACGAAAAAAATTAAGAAAACCAAAGAAAGGTTGTTTCAGAAGCCGAGATGACGTACACGCGATATTTATACGTAGCCTTTTATACTCCCGGTATGGACAAGACAAGAACTTTATTTATACCTGACACACAGAAAAAAAGACAAACTACTTAGGTAAGGTACAAGCCTCCTATAGCTAAAAAGATAATCTAGCTAGGAGGCATTATAGCGGAGCCTCCGCGCGCGAAGCGCGCGCAGCGGAGCACCATGGGTAATAAAACTTGGTAAACTACCCATCCGAGAAAATTTGGTTATGCGTATGTACGACCGTACGGACTTTCCGGGTAGGGGTAAGTAGAAACGAATTCCTCCCCTCTCCACTTGAGAGTTTTTTCCCCTATTGTTTCAGAAGCCTTTAGAAATGATTGACAAATCAGAATCTGTCAACTGACTAAATGTTTGGTGGATTTTAGGGGCCGACCATTTGACTTTTGAGGGGGTTATGGGTGATTTCAGAAAAAAAATGTCCTGCAGGCTGATTTCTGGAGGAAAAAAGCATGCAAATAAATTCCGGGGAAAAAACATCCTGCACTGAAAGAAATATCGCTCATAACGTATAATGCTGAAAAAAAATCTTATACCGTTTATATCTTGGGGAAAAAAATTCTAACTCCAGAGAGTTTGGGAAAAAAATCTCAACTAAATCAGTAAAATGACCCATACCCGACTCCCCCACAAACGTCCAATGGTCATGTCAACCATTTAGGGGGGTGAGGGAAGAAACGAATTTGACACTGTAGTAAATGTCATCCATCAACAAAATGGCTGGCGCGCGTTCATCATGTGGTGGTTTACAAGACTAAAGTTTTGCATTTCAAGATTGAAAATACGCCGATAAAAGACACAAATGGAAAGGGAAAGTTTCTAAAGAATGTTCAGTTTCCTGAGCATTCGCTATGACATTGTCTTTCGAGGAATTCAACCTTGTTTTCTACGGATCGGAGCACTTGGCTTGTTTTGAACCAACAAGGCAGCGAGGTTTCTGAGGACACTTGAGGTACATTCCGTACTCTATGATCAAACAAAACTACGTTTTCAAAAGGGAATTTTTGTATTTTAAAGGTTTCCTGGACGGTTTCTACATTTTGACATCGGCGTGAAAGAAAAACCACAAGATTGATTTTTTGCCATGTGCTCGACCGATTTAACTTAACTTACGCGAATTGCTTTTCAGACCTTTTTAGGATTAACTTATGGGTTTTTGAATAAAATTTTCAAGAAATTAAGTTATTTATCTGTCATTGTTCATTCATAACATGAGTTCAAAAAACGACCATGAGACTACAGATCGTGAGATTTTTAGAAACATTCAGACGGACCCTTTCTTGGATCAAAACTGAAGTGCTGTTTTTTACATGTTCCGCACTGAATTGCTATTCATTTTTTCATTCATTACTTGCCATTCAAGAATTTTGCAGTGTGTAGAATTCAAGAATTTCTGCAGTTTGGCAGTGTGCAGCGTGCTTCTCTTTTTCCATAATTTGTACCCTGATTACAGCTGAATACAGTTTGAATTAAGTTTACTGGGTTTGTTCTCAGTTGTTTGTTTACAGCTGTTGAGCTTATCTTAAAAAAATGAAAGAGTTTTCCTCTATTCTGAAACGGACAGACTCGTCGGCTTTTCGAGCTCGAGTTTGTCTTTTTTTTTTTAATTAAAAAAGTTCTAAGTTTATATTTGTAGCGAAAGATTGTATTATAGTTATAGGTAGCGAACAAGGTTATCGTTTGCTTTCTATGTCTGTCCTCAGAGAAAATATTATACACCTTACGGTAAAATTTTCTTTCAGATATTTTCAGGTATAAATGTAAAGGCTACACATAACTGTTCGTCCGGGGTTTAAAAAAAAGAAAAGAAAAGAGAAGATAATGGGCTTATGGGAAGACAAAAGTCCTTAAGTCGGCCTGATTCTCCTTTTAGGTCTTCCCTTAAACACAGACACACCGACCCTAGAAATCGTAACCTGTAAAATTGCTGCTACTAAGAGACCTACAATTTAACATTTTTTTTTCAGTTCAGGTTTGTTTGCGGGATATTTTTTCTTAATCATTTAGTCCCTCCCTCTAAAGATGTCTGATGCCGAAGGCTCTTAGGAATGTGAAGATTTCTTTGCCTTTTGGCTTAGAGTTCATGTTATTACTTTAATTTGATTGCTTTTATCATAAGAATAGAAACGGAGGCTTCGCCTTTAGCCCTGGCTAAATCTATATATTAGATTAATGAAGAATTTTTAAGAGGTTGTTTCATGGAAGCACAAGTAGAAATGTAAAAAACAAACAAACAAATAAACAAAGAAAAGAAAAAAAAACTCATATGTACAGACTGAATTCAATCACTGAAAAATTGCGGAAATGGAGAAAATATTAGAAAGAAAAACTTACTACGAACTGGTGCCCCTGGCCTAACACCCAGGCCCTGTTGTATCTCGTGCAGTCAAAATAGTTATTTCTTATTCTTAGCGGGCTCATTCGTCATAAATAACATAACTTGCAATATGTAAAACTTTGGATAATCATTTGTCACTGATTTTATCTGGGATTTTGTTACAAGTGGCATGAATTGAATTATAGTTCACTGCAACTGCTTTATTTCCAAAACTGCAGATTAAGATATTCGTGGAATATTTCTACTACTCAAAAGCATTGCATTACTATCCCTCATTCAATAGACATAAGAATCGAACTGATTCAGTTTGATAATTCAGCATTAAATATTGATTTCCAGACATAAACGAGTGTAACACAGGAAAACACAACTGTGACGTCACTAGCAAAGTGTGCCATAACACTATAGGATCCTTCGGGTGTGGTTGCAAGGAAGGTTATTTTGAAGATGGAGAAGATAAATGTACAGGTACTACTTCAAGATCCCTTTATTGAAACACTCAGTTATTTCGTAGCCACGTTTCTTTCACATAAATTTCCTCTGTTCAAAAGTGGTTTTTCACTAGATTCGCCTTAATTTAAGTCTCGTTAATCTCCATAATACCTTTTACTA
>CALNXK010000052.1:1482500-1485000 GCA_942486035.1 Porites lobata | reverse complement strand
TACTTTGGAAATTTTGAGAATGTCAGGCACAATACCTTGCTCTATGGAAAGATTATAAACTTTAGTCATTGCCTCATAGATGTGATCTCCGGCCACCTGAAAGCGCTTTGCAGGGACTCCTATACATGACTTATCAGTTGTTAGGTTCGTAATTAAGTCACGCACTTCATGCGAGTGAATATACCTAAACATAAAACTGTTTGGAAAATTTCTGGTAATATATCTTGTAGGATTAGAGTGAATATGATTTGGTAGTTGCATTGATAAAGTTGGGCCTACATTAACAAAATATGTATTGAGCTGATTACATATGCTCAATTTAGATGTATAACATTTGTTGTTATAGACTATCTGACTTATTGTAGGGGAGTTTTTTCTCTTTCCATTTATTAATAAGTCAATCATTTTCCATGTTGTTTTCATATTGTCTTTGTTAATTTCAAACTGTTCCTTAAAGTATTTCTGCTTGGCTAAGTCCTTGATTTTAGTAAGTTTATTATTGTAAGCTTTATAATATTTAATTTTAAGGGGGTCGCCAGAAAAAAAAAAATGAGTTTTAAACAAACGCTGCTTTTCTTTAACAGATTGAAATATTCCTTTAGAAATCCAAGGTTTTCTTAATAGTTTTCGTTTATATCGTGATGCTCTTTCAATGGGTGCATGTTTGTTAGTCATTCCTTCTAATGTAGAAATAATTTTTGCCATACTGTCATTCACATCATTAGTAACTAAACTACAGAAATCTACCGTGGCTATGTCAGCTAGGTATCTGGCTTCATTAAATCTTGAATAGTTCCTATAATACCTGTCACCTGCGTAATCTGGACGTTTGGTGGCTATTGAACAAAAACATGGCAAATGATCTGAGAGATCTGCCAAGCAGATTCCAGACTTTAAAACTTTTTGTGGTGAATTTGAGTAGATGTGGTCAATGAGAGTAGCACTGTGATCGGTTATCCGGGTTGCTTTTGTGACAAGAGGCATGTAGCCCAAATCGAATAACATATCAAGATATTCAGAAGTAAACTTATCACTGTGATATTTGTAAAAATCAATGTTAATATCGCCGGCTATGTACACTTCATAACCGCAGTTGTTCAAATGATTTAATTTCTGCCTAAGAAGTTCGCAGAAATTTTGGGCGGTGCCGTGAGGATGTCTATAGATGGAACTAATAATAATACTCTTTTGCCTTTCTCTCGGTAGTTCAACAAAGCACGTTTCAAAACCGTCAGAAGAAAACTCTAAGTCCCGCCTGCGAAAAAAATTCAGGTTTTGTTTTATGTAAATACCAACTCCCCCAGCATTCGTTCTAGAATTCACGCCAACAAAATTGTAACCAGGTATATTAATATTGTGAAGATGCTGATTATTGTCGTTTAGCTTAGTTTCAGAAATAGTTATAATGCTAGGCACTTCCTTCACGGTTATCAAAATATCATTAAGCAGACATAAATTCTTTCCTAAGCTCCGAATATTACAATTGAATATTGAGAAGCCTCTTGTGTTAAATTTTTGAAAGCACGTGCCAGATTGCTTGATTGTGTAGTATTTTGACTCTATCTTTAAATTTCCTAAAATATTCAAGAACTGATCGTTTTTGTTAGGGCTTTCAAGAACGTTCTCAAATAAATCTCTTCCTTCAAGCGTAAGAACAGTATCGTACACCCATGATCCCACAGCTTTCGCGAATTCTCGCCTGTCTGTTAAGCCATAAAATGGCAGTTCCGATAAATAATTCACAGTGGTGTCAAGTGATTATAATTAAATAACTTGAACAGTTAAATTGGATTTCAAGCTGACAAAAGTGGTGTTCCGGTCATGATCAGCGCGGGCCTAAAGTGACTAAATTAATTTCTTAATTAATTTCAAGCATACGCTCTTTCATGGCCTGTCACATTCCTGACACGCAATCACGGGTACAAAATCGGATTTGACCAGATCTCGCCTTTGGCTTCATCAATAAGTAAGAGATCTGAGTGTGAGATTATGAAATCCCCCGGGAGTTTTATATCCTATTAGCGCGTTCTAGGTGGCTCTAGGGTCCATTTCAAAGAAAAAAAAAATCACAACTGTAGAAGCAGAAAACATGAAACGTCCGTCTGATCCTCGATCGAGTCTGAGATGACTGAGAGATCGAGAGAGACTTGCGCGTTTCTGACACGTTGGCTCGTTTTAAGCGTTTTTAAAACAATGTATACGATATTTTCCCCAAGGACGACGTAAAATTTTTGTTACATTCAATTATGATTGAGAAAAAAAAATCAATCAGCGGGCTTAAAACTATAAACTTAACGTTTCTTTTGTTCATGATTGTGACTTGCTTGCCGCCACGTTCAGTCCAGTCCACAGATCGACACAAACGAAAAATCATGCAGCTTCGCTTTTGGCACGTTTAGATCTATCGCAGTCAGCTAAAAATTGGTATAAAATTTCACAACACAGTATTACAGGCACCTTTCTCTCTCAGCCTTTTGTTTTTGCTTGTGCAGTTCCAATA
>CALNXK010000052.1:1475000-1477500 GCA_942486035.1 Porites lobata | reverse complement strand
GTTGACCCTTCTAGGGACCCATACATAGCTTTACCAAAATTAGCCACCACTGCTGGAAATACATTTGCTCGAGGGCTATAATTGTTCACTTGAGATAAACGCGACAGCTGGCCCAAGCAAACTACATGTTCCAGTGCACTGAGAAAAAAAGCACGTGCATCACCACGCTTTTTTTAAATAAACAATCGAATTAAGTGTGATGGTGTGATGCACATTCCAAGCTGATGTTTTTACCAGTCTATAAAATTGGTGTTGCCGCTGTCGTCGTAGTCAATTAAGTTTTTCCTCTTTGACAATTAGACTTTTCCTTCTTTCTCAACGTGGAAAAAGTTGTGTTGAATGAGAGCATGGCGGCTAAGATGGCATCTCGTGTCTCCTACCTTGTATATTATTATTGTAAACAGAGTGAATTTGAAATTTTAAGATGTCGCAGTGAATCAATCCCAATGAAAGTTTCATACCTTCTTATATGCATTATTAAGATTATGTGAAGAGATTTGAAAAAAAATTGTTTAAGTCGTTTCAGAGATATGCAAAAAAGGGCTAAAAGTCCAAACTTTGAATGAAGTTGCACTTATACAGTTGGTGAGAAAACGGGTTGGTTTCAAGATTGCATGAACGAAAATACACCAATTAGTTTCGTAGCATCAAAACATGATAATAATTAAGCAGCATTCTGACGCTACTTAAGAATAATTTGAGTCAATTATAACATTTTTTTAAAATAATTTATCACGGCTATTGAATAAAATTTCATTCCATAGCCAGATACTGGTGAAAATTTTATAGCGATCGGACAAGGAAAATAAAAAATTTGAAAGCGATTGAAAAATATTGGTATGGCTTCTGGAAAACTGTATCAAATCACTTTAAAACAAAAAATAATCTGACAAGACGTGTTTTCACGGTTCGTTTGCGTCTTGAAAACTCCCCCAACATTTTCTTTCAGACGTAGACGAATGCCAGATCAGCACTCACAACTGTAGCGACAATGCCACTTGCATTAACACCGAAGGTTCCTTTAACTGTAGTTGCAAACCAGGGTACAGAGGAAATGGCTACAGCTGTTCAGGTAGGTGCTTGCAAAGTTTCTTCTCTTTAAAAAAAATCTGGCAAAACGTGTTTTGAGGGTTCGTTTGCGTCTTGAATACTCTCCCAACATTTTCTTTCAGACATAGACGAATGCCAGATCAGCACTCACAACTGTAGCGACAATGCCACCTGCATTAACACCGAAGGTTCCTTTAACTGTAGTTGCAAACCAGGGTACAGAGGAAATGGCTACAGCTGTTCAGGTAGGTGCTTGCAAAGTCTCTTCTCTTTTCTTAGCTGTACTTAATATCATTTGTAATTTTATCAAGCTTATAATAATTAATTCCGTTTAACTTGTCTCCTCTTTGTAAAGAAAACGGTTACAAAGGTTATGACTGCACTTACTTGTATTGTTCCTTTTGTGTAGATATTGACGAGTGCGCCCGCGGTACTCACAACTGCCACAGTTCACTTGCTTCATGTACAAACACAGTGGGATCCTTTAGTTGTTCATGTAACAGTGCTTCCAGCGGAGATGGCAGAACTTGCAATCTACTGGTATCAGGTAATCAAATCGCCGAATACTAGGAAGATGTCCATTCACTACACCGTCACTCGGAGAAAGCAAAACTTGCATTAATATTCCATACGGTAATTATTATCACCAAGAATTAGGAATGTGTCTACTCACTAGACCCTTATTTACACTCGTTAGATGCATGTTACTTTAACCTTGATTGTTTAAAGAGGGTTTCAGTTTGATGCAAATATAACCCAGATCTCTTGTCGGCGAAGCCGAAAGCGAGATCTAGTCAATTAATCGAATTCAATTCTCTTTTGTATTAGCCACTCAAACTGCCTAAAAAGTATATGTATTGCGGGAGTGACATGAGTATTGTCATCAGCGCGCGCTATGGTGTCTGCAATTCATTCTTCACAAGATCTTTTTCTGGTCGTTTCCTCTTTTGCTTGCCTCATTACGACCCACGAATTCGTGTATCGATCATGACTGGCTTTGCACAAGCCAAGGCCCATTGAAGAACAAGCCGGAAAAGTTTGGTTTTTAAGATTTCTTATATATTAAGTGAATACTTGTATTGTAACAGTTTACTTACTAGTGACTTCTAATATGCAGGGATCGGATCGTCCATCATTCTCCTTCCCAGAGCTTCGATCCGTTTGCGGATCAGCGTCGGCGATCCACACTGACCAGGATCCAAGCTCTGGGAACGAGAATGATCGTCCATACGTCTGTTTACCAGATTTTCTTGACACAGGCCTGCCTAGAGGGAATGTGAACGAACGGGACTCAGGTCCCATGCGAGGTGCATGCCATCCCTACCCAACCTCACAACCCGTAAAGGTTGGTCACACCACCGGGGGTATAAAATCCCCACTCTCTTCGAATAGTTATGCGGGTTCTTTTACGTCCCTCAAGAAGAAATGATTGAAAGTGCTGTGAGACAGG
>CALNXK010000052.1:1155000-1470000 GCA_942486035.1 Porites lobata | reverse complement strand
CTGGGCCATGCGACCACTGCACCGATAACTCGTCAAAATTAATAGTGTTGAAGTATTTTTCTCTGCCATTCACACTGTTTGAACCTTATGGATCTGTATTTATCATGAATTCAAAGATACATTTGAGGAAAAATAGGTCAAACGAGTATTTCAAAACCATTTCGCATTATTTCCGTGTTTATTCACTCTCGGGTTTTAAATAGGCCGCTCGATTAACGGAGTGGTCTTCTTCTTCGTTGCTCTCGCTGAAGTTGAGGTCACCGTTCTTTCGGTGTTAAACCTTCCACGGCAAGGACTTCTACTCGTCCAATTGGGCACTATTGTGTTTGCAGCCCGCTGTTATTTGCCTCAGAAATACTTTGCGATTCGCCAGCGTACAATAAACAGAGGATGAATAAAAAGTCGCTGGCCATGTTGCCTGGAAACCCAAAATGCACGATGACGTGCATTTGGCGTCTTTATCATTTGTTTATGGCTTGTTACTAGAACACCGCAGCAAAACGCATTGCGCATGAGCACAAAATTTAACATCCGGTCAGCTTTTTATTTCCGGTCTAGTATATAAACCAATTGCGTAAGCATGACATTGCCGTCGCGCCAAGTTTAAAAGCAAAAAGGGCGAATCAGACAAAAAAGGGGGCCAAAAAAATCACTTCATTTGAAAGCTTATAGCGGAGCTCTGGCGCGCGAAGCGCGCCTGCGGAGCACCATGGGTAAGTAAATCTACCCATCCCAGAAAATTTGGTAATCACGTGACCGTACACCGCCCTCAGCCCGCCCGCCCGTCCGTCCGCACCACGGGCATACCAATGTTTACTCTCACACTTTCTAGCCAGGTGCTTTCTAGCTACTTTGGGAGCCCAGGAGAAAGCTGATTGCACATCAATGTTGTCATCAATTGACAGCTGTCAAAACAGGGTATCCGCTGACCAGAAAATTCTTTATCACGTTGAAGCGTAACTCTTTTAAAATTTCTTCGCAAATTTGGCGCTTGTCAAAAGTTAGAACCGGCTGGCCGTATAGGTGACTTTGGACATGTTTTGAACGGTTTCGCTAATTAAAAGTCCACGTGTGCTTCGATGGTCCTGAGTATTGAATGAATGCAATTTGTCTTGAAACATTGTGAAATACTGCATTTTGTACGAGGTCGGTATGATAAAAACAGCGCCTCATAGTACTCTTTCTCCTCAGATGAAGTGTATAAAAAAATACATAAATAAAAGAATGGTTTGCACGCACCCAGATTTATTGGCAAGAATTTGTAAACTTGTCGAACGCAAAAAACTGGGCCTGATTTGTTTTCCAAGAATTTGTTTTCCACGCCTTTAATATCTACTGTGATCAAGAGCCATTATTGCTCTTAAATGTGACCGAAGACTATTTTTTGGGTGTACATATAAGGCTATATCAACGCGATACAAGATTTGTTTCACTTCAAAATCACTTAGCTTTTCCCTCAAAAGTCACATGAATGTGCCCTTAAGTTAACTGATTTGTGGAACTCAAAATTATTGTTTGATTTAAGTTATAAATTTATCAATAGGAGCTTCGCTTTTAGCTGTGGCTAAATCTATATATTATATTTTTCTAGTGTCAAACTTTTGCACCACATGGTTATCTGTTTGCACCAACGGTGAAAATGATGTTTGAAGTTTGCAGGTCGCGAGCGCTCAACAAGACGAATTTGTTTTCACTGGCTTTCTTGCGCGCTACTGGTTTGGCATAAGTTAATTTGGGAGAAGGTGATAACTAAGAAAAGAATGGCAATACTTATGAAAGAAACCAAATAAAGACGTCATCATTATCATTAACACTAGAATCAGGAAATAAAATTTTAGCCTGTGCAACATTTTTTTATTATCAGAGAAAACAAGAACTCAAAACAAAAGATGTGCGGGATTTAATAACAACCTCGACTTTGATGACTGCAGTCACGAACACCCGGAGCTTTCAGTGCCGGGAAACTAAACATGCCTATAAATGACTTTCATTCAAGAAAATGCATATTTAATTCTTTTACATGGTTGTTCTTTGGTCGGTGAAGACTTCAATAATTTCAGACTGTGCGGCTCGTCGGCATCTCACGCAAACACGAAACTTCCAGCTGCTATGGCATGAAAATTTCGACTTCTCAAAGCCATCGAACCAGCCTTCGCTCTCCGATTCTGAGAATGAAAAAAATAAATAGAGTTGTCAACTTGCTGCCAACTTCAGCAGTATAATTAAGTTTATGTTTCATGGCAATCAACTCGGAAGAGTTTCGTTTCAAAATACGAAAATAAAAAATAAGTGAATAAAGCTCGAATCGGCTTTAAGGCATGAAGACTAAGAAACTGAAGAACTGAAAATTAGAAATGCAATACACAAGCTTGCAATGATAACTTTTTATGTCTTAGTTTTAGCCAGGTTAAGTGAAAAATAACAGTCAAAAACTTTGTTTTCGTGAATGAAAATCAGTTTACCTGACGCTCTAGCCAAAATTACACACTGAGTTATTATCAACTTACAGTTTTCTGAATCTAATCGACTAATTGTTTCAGTGATCTGTGCCTGGTTATCAATAAAAGCAATTTCAATAACTACGAAATATTCAAAACACGAGCAGCATGAAGCAGAACAACTGAACCGCAAGCTGCACAAAGAATGAAGCCGAAAGCGCGCGGGAGACTTTGATCTGACTGGAAAGTGTGACTGAAAAAGAGACAGGAAATGCTCAACCGGCGCATGCGTACACGTTTTGCCGCGGTGTTGTTACTAGGCAACTGCGGATACCTAACCGATAGAAAGATCTATACACCGTATTCACAAATGGCGGACACGCGGGAAAAAACTGGTGCCTAGTCATGAAAGCGAGGCGTTGGAGGATAAACAAAAACTGCAAATGAAGACTTTCAGTGAACTTGCAGAGTGTTGAGCACGGATTCCACTTAAAATAACTTTGTACGGACTTCTTTTTAAATACAATTACGTGGGATGTCTTCTGCTTTTAACGTTTAGTAGTGATTTGCTGTTTGCAGTCAAAAGGGACGCGTATATCTTCAAGGAAACAGGATGATTTTGTAGGTTTGCGAAGCATCAGAAGCTCGACAAGTGGACAATGGCTGGAGAAAAGCGGCAAACATGTTGGCCCAAACTTCTCATTGAAACCGAGTACGAAAGCCAGCTCACTGCAATTCGGTGAAACAGAAATATAAACAAATATTGGTGGCAAGAAAAAAAGAAATAAGCGACAGATATATGGCCTACTTATTAACGGAAGAGACGTCTGCCGTTGAACAAAACAGTTCAAGTCGAGATGGAACTGAAGAGGTGACTGAGGTTTCGATGAAGTTTTGTTTGGTTTTTGTTTTCCAGGACGTCATTCTCTGGTCTTTATCGATGAAGGACATCAATTAGAACTAATTTTTTAGTATAAATGCTGGAGCGATCGAGTGGAGGACGCTCAAACTTTCAACTACTTACTCGGCAGACTCGGTAAGCCGGCCACATATCATTTCAGCGAGTAATTTCGTATTTCTTATCTTTGGCTGTTAAGAGTTTTAACTTTATGTTCCATAATATTTTAAAGTTGAAGAATACATAAATAAATAAATAAATAAAATGATGGTCTTCTTAAACGGATCCAGACTCGAATTTAATTATTCGAAACAGAAGCTTGCCGTGTTCACGGTCCTGACACAAACACTGCCTTAAAAGTTCTTTACCTAGTAAGATGTAAGCTTTATACCACTTTTTTACCAAGAGCTCTCTGCGATAATGCCCTAGAGGAGACTAGGCAAATAGTAAGCCATAGGATTCACACACTACAGCTTCTAATTTGTGATAAAATTATTTTTAATTATTTCGCAATGACAAAGAAATTATGAGATTTTTGCTAAGCTCTGCCAACGTACCTCTAATAATTTCACTCCAAAGCGACGGAATTAATATGATCCAAAGGAAGTTGTAAATACAGACGTACATAGATACATAGATACTGACATGAATGAATGAGTCTCGTGAATAAAATCTTTCACCCGCTCTCGACTTGACCTGTTTTGTGTAATGGCGGAGGTCCATTCCGTTGACAAGTAGGCCATATATCCGTCGCTTATTTCTCTTTTTTCTCGCCACCAATGTCTGTTTTTATTTCTGTTTAACAGATCTGGCTTTCGTTTTCCGTTTCAGTGTGAAGTTTGGGCCAACATGTTTTCCGCTTTTCTCCAAGCATCAGAAGCTCGACAAGTGGGCGATGGCTCGATAACCTACACAATCATCCTGTTTCCTTGTCCGTACAAAGTTATTTTAAGTGAAATCCGTGCTAAACACTGTGCAAGTTCACTGAAAGTCTTCATTTGTAATTTTTGTTTATCCTCCAACGCCTCGCTTTCATGACTAGGCACCAGTTTTTTCCCGCGTGTCCGCGATTTGTGAATACGGTGTATGACCAAAGCGAAATCGCAGTCCGCCCGGGATCCTCGCGTAATGCGCGCTGCGCGCGTGACAAAATTATACACTCGCTCTGCGAGAATTATTATTTAACCTACTATTTCCCTACTTCATCGTATGTAGCAGAGATCACTCATCCTTTCGCAATGGCAGATCGAGGTAGCTAAAGAATGCCTACAGATATATTGGTCTTTCCTTTTCTTGCTATTGCTTAACCTCGGTCTGTATATCTACCAGTGTGTGAAAGCCAGTAACCAATCCTCAATTACTGGTATGTAGACAATTATCGCCACAGTGGGCCCGGGGCAGGTGCTGGGGGATCTTAGAGGACGTGAAAATTACCCACTTTGAGCCTGTTTATGTACAGTAGATAAAACTTTTGGAAACAATAAATTACAAAAAAAATATCAAAATATTCAATGATTTTCTAACTTTTTAAAAGTTAAATCATTATTTTTTTATATATATCAGACTGTCAGAATTACGTGAGCCTTAACAGTTCTACCAGAAAGATTACGTACTCTGGTAACAACTGGTATTGTGACAGCGAAATCGGACCTGGTTGGTTTCGTTTTGAGGGGTCCGCCGGCACAAGAATGGCAACTTCATGTCCACCTAAAGGCAGATGTGGCGCATGGGTACCCGGCTGGTTGAATGGTGGACACCCCACAGTAGCAGACGGTCGGGTCAGCAGGCAGGTGTGTTTTCGCGCGTTTAGTAACTGCTGTCGATGGTCAACAAACATCGAAGTGAGAAATTGTGGTTCATATTATGTGTACTATCTTAGTGGTACATATAGTGGTTATTGCTATCACCGTTATTGTGGCACTGACTAAAAACAAAGTGCAAGTAAAGTACTACATAATGCTATCAAAAAAAGGAAAAAAAGGACTTCAATATTTGAGCTTCTATTATAACTTAAGCAAACGGAGAAAAAAAAACTATATAGCACTTTAATATAGCTCAACGTACTACTCGAGTTAACAAGCAAGAACGGTTTTCTCTAAACTTAAAATTTTGTTTTAAGTTGTTTTGAAGATCAAGTAAGAAATACAATTATAGTATAGAACTTACCAGGAAGACAAACTAGGTAAAATAACACATTCAATTAGCAATACAGGTTTCTGTGTCATTTGCACGGCAATCAGAAATATACACTGAGTCCAAGAACGCCATGTAGTTGCTAAATAAACCGCGATGGACAGATGTTTTACTAGTTAGGACAAGATGTACCGCGAAGTGCGGGATATATATGAATCTGCGTACTTTTTTAAATATTGATGGATATAGGGATGCACTCTGTAAAATCAGAAACGAAATGTATAGCGACTATAGGTACAGTCACTCTCTTGCACGCACATCGGCAGTTCGAACAGCAGCTAATTAAATTCCCTTTGTACTGCAGACTCCTGCTTGCTAATAACAAGGACACTAGCCCTGCGGTCCCGATGGGGACTGCATTAGGTTGGGCAATTATTGGATTAGGATTAGAGTTCTTTTGAGAAATAAACGTACAATTTAGTGAAATACCTGTCACATGTGTTTGTTCTCATTTGGTATGACAATAGGCTATTGGAGAGTTGGAGTCATTTTACTCACGACCAGAATCTTAGGATTACAAGGATTGCATAAAGGAGCGCTCTACTGACTGAGCTAAATCCAGGCCAGACGGTGGAGTTTTACTGCGTGAATCAAGTGTACAAGTCACACTCGTACGAAGGACATAAAAAGTCAATTGTATACTTGCGCGTGCTGAAAGTGAGAAATCCAACGAATTAACTCTAGAAAGAAACTTGAGATTATTTTGGAAACAAAGAAAATTTTTTTGACGCCTGCGAGATTTTTAGCGGGCTGTCATGCTAAGAAGAGGGTCCTCAATAGGTTTTTCGGGATACGTGATTTCCCTCATTTGAAGCTCGGGATTCGGGACTATAACGCAAAATCAGAGCGAGATTTGGGATTGAAAGTATGCGCGGGAGGTGGGATGCGAAAAATAACCCTCGGGATTACGGAATTGCATGAAGTTTTGGGTCGGGATTACGGGAGTGAAAAACTCTATTGGGGACTCTCTGAGAATGAAAGCCTGCTTCCTCCGGGTCTCCATTACAGATCCCCCGTCGCTAGCCGTTTTGGAAAACTTCATCTTAACTCACATCTTTCTTACCCAATGCTTCCCAATACTCCTGCCATATAAAAACACCGAGCTAATTCACACAGCTGTTATACAGCTGAATTTTAGTCGATTTGCTGTGGTATACTAACACCCCTCTGGCCTATCACAGCCTTACCTTATTGAGATCTCCTCGATTTCAAAGCCATCTTCATTGCTAATAACGCTGCTCAAATAAATAAAAAAATAAACGTCATCAATGAATTCCAGTTTCGCCGGATATCTGGGGTGAGAGCAATGCCTTGTCGCCCCATGTGAGGGAATCCAAGACAATCCTGGATTCTGAATTCCACGTCGTGGATCCCCGATTCCAATCGTTAGTGGCATTCCGGATATCCTTGAGCTACATTCCGGATTCCAAAGCCCAATATCCAAATTCCACAAGCAAAATTTCCAGGATTCCAGATACCATTAGCAAAGATATTTCAGGGATTCCGGATTTGGATTCTCTTGCATAGCCCGAGCCTTGGGCTCTTGGCAAATCCGATAACTGTCCCCCCGGGGGGGGGGGGGTTGTTGCGTACTCCTGGGAATCCTTGGTGGGGGTGTGCCGCCCAGTTCTTCAGATCCTGACCCTATTTCAGACCAAAAAATGTAATTTTTTATACCCGTTTTCAGACCTGGCCTTTAGGCAGAAATTATGTTATAACTACATAGATTAGAGTGGAAACAAAAAAAATTATTCAAATCCACTCCGTAGTTCCCTCGAAAACCATACCCGATCCCTGAACAAAATGGGCAAAGCGTATACCCGTCTTCAGACAAAAACGACGCAAAAACCTTACCCGAAGGGTTGCAGAAACCTATATAGCTTATATAAGGAAGTATCCCTCCCCCGGGTTACTGTCTTTTTCATGTTAAAGATGAGCACGATTACTCGAGAGTATAGACAACTTATCGTCACTTTAAGATGAGTAAAGAAGGTCCAACTGTATATAGAACTCCTATGTTGACTTGTTTCTCTCAGAGACAGAGGATTCAATCATTCAACACAGTCTTGCTCCTCTTGCGCATTGCGAGGAATGATTTTGGTAAATTTGGTTTGCAGTAAGACGCGGCAGACACTTACAGATTATCTTACATTTGCAGATAAAAATGCCATACCTCTCACAGTGAGTGGAAATTCTAGTCATGTCTCTGTGTTGTAGAGCCGAGCTGGTTTTCTAATGCAACAGCATTGACAATCTGTAATGTAAATCCACAAAGTGGACCAGGATGTCATATGCTGAATTCATTGCATTGTTTGGTTTATTCTGGGAAGGACAAGAATCAAGGCAGTCGACTCGTCAAGGCGAACAAGAGACCCTTGATAAAAGCTATCAATACAAATTTAATGGTTTGAAAAGGTGTTTGTTAAAGGAAAGGAAACGGTAAAGAAAATCCATTATATGCTTTGTCATACGTTTCATACATGAGTCTTCGGCTTGGATGATCCGCGCAACCCCATCCCACTTATTGACATGAATAAATTGGTTGATTGATTTCTTGAAAACCTTTTGGGAAAGAAATTTATAATAGTAAAGTGTAATTTTTTTGATCGCCCTCGGACTGGGGATAATCAGTTCTATGAGGCGCATCAGGTAAAATAAATTGAATGTAATGAGTGACATTGATCAATAGTAAACCGATGACTACATCTGTTAACAAAGGCGAAAGAAGACCGCGGTTTCGAGAGACAGGAATGAGCCATGATTGCCAAGTGAAGCCCGACACTCAAAAAGAATACTTCCGGGTGATCATTCTGTTCCCTGGAGGGCAAATAAGTGTGAGGGGGAGCAACAGACCAAACATAAAAAGGAGCCTAGGTGTGTTCATAATAGTTTTAAGGTTGTTACATTTTTAGGCCTCTACAATCATATGTGAATAGTTATGTCAATTCTTCAAAGACTGTTTCCCCCCTTTTCTGCGACCTTAACTTTAGTCCAAAAATAGTTATATCCATTTTAGGAAAATTAGTGCTTTACTTCTCCCTTTACTGTCAACGCAACAGAAATAATGACTTTTAGCGAACACAATGGAAATATTATTTTCAAGAAATTAAAGAAGTATTGATTTAGTTAAAGCAAGATGTCGGGAGAGCAACACGTCCCGCCTGTCCTCTTCGCAATTTTTGCTGCAGCTATGCTTCTTGCTCAAGGAATTCAAGGTACACCTAATACTCTAAACAACACATTTCATAAAGTGCTGATAGTATTTGGCGTTTTCCAACACTGAAATTGTATGTTTCATTGTGAGGAAGAAAGAAAGATATCGGGTGGGGCACACACGGAAGAAAATACTTCAAAGGATCTTACGCTCCCTGTTTTGTTTTTCTTTTACAGCCGCCAGTTTTAAATCTGGAAAAAAATAAATAATATCACTGCCAAGAGCTCAGGGTTATTTCCTTGCGAGAAATCACCTTCGAGGAACCATTCTCTGGCGGGAAGCAAGTGAAAGTGTTTGTTTCACCTGGTAACTCAACTAATGGTGCTGCTGTTTGGGTGGAATCAGAAGATCAAAGACAATTTCGCCCTTGCATCTCCGAGTACATCGATGGCTCGAATACAAGCCCCCCCCCGCCCCCGGCGGGGTGGGGGGGGGCGCTTATATTCGGAGGGGCGATGTAACGGAGGGTTTTTTGGGTTTCGATTTTGGGGGCCTTATATGTGGAGGGGCTTATTTTTGGAATTTTACGGTACCTAGGCAATAAAATTTATGACTAAATCTATAAAACTGAATTTATATAGTGAATTTAATCTCACAATCATAGACCCCTGTAAAATCCTTCGGGAAACCATGTTTCTAAACCATGTTTCTCTTCTCGCATGTGATAGTCTTTCTCATGATATGATTTGGCTCAGCCAATTGAATCCAAGCTGTCATTCAGTGTCATCAAGCGCTTAGAGCTGATTGCATGAGCTGGGCTGGCTAGCTTGAGGTGACGTTTAACCCGGTGCCTTTTCGATCCCGGGATCCCAGTTAACCGGGCTGGCTTGATTGGTATGTAACCACAAAGTTTATTTTTGTTTCGTTTAATGTAACGAGCTGTGCCCCTAACAGTTTGTGCGCATAGTTAATGCCGTTAGACCTGCTGTTCTTAGAACTAAAGTTTAGTTCTGTTTTTTCTACTGCTGTACCAGTTAGTGGTTTGGTCCCGGTCCTACAGAGAAGTGTCGGCTTTTCCCCGCATTTGAGTCTAGTTTCTCCTGTTTTATCGACAGTCACCGTCTTCCCGTTGAGCCTAAAATTCGTTTCAGAGTGGAAAGAGCTTCGGTCACATTCAAGTCACATGACCCATCACTGTACTAAAAGTTTTCTTAACCTAAACGATGATCTTAGAGCGGTACTGAACAGTACCATTTTTAAAATTAATCTTGTTCAATAGTTTCGGAGCACACAAAGCCTAATCAAATATTTTAACTGAAGAGTAAATATATCTTAACGTAACGAAACCTTCAAAGAGAGAGGAGAGAGGCGGCGAGGGGTATTTTTGTTAGTCCGGCAACCCTGAAATCCACGATGTAATATAAAAACAGTAAAAATAGTTTTCCTATATAAAATTATGATATCTACAACCATTGAAGGCAAAAGATGGAATACAATAGAAATATGAACGGAAATGGCTTAGAGTTAAATAAAAACTTACAAAATCTATTTTTAACCTAAAATCTTTTGTTACTGTTTCTATTTTAAAAAGTAAAAGTACTGCGAACAAAGACCTAGCCAGGTCAGCAAAACAGCGATTATGTTCAATATATTATTGTATTTTAACTGTTACAATATGAATAAAGTTGCAAGTTCAGCTATCGACTGTTTCAACTGGAAGAAACGTGGAGTAATTACTAGTTTTCACCTTGAACATAAACTCGCGATCTGTTTCAAAATTTGCAAGACATGTACAGCAAAACCTTTCATTAACTACCAACATAATGAACGATATTTTCGTAAGTAAATATGGCTAAATTGTAATTAAAACAAATGAGGTGTACCTGTGTGAAAGGCGTTATTATGAATAGATGCCATCTGGTTGTAAATCACGAAAGAAAGACTACAGTTAAATAACCATTATTCTGAAACTGATTATTCTTTTAAAAGTCAACATTAACCCTTTAATATCACCTTTAATATATCATAATTTAGATTCCCATTTACTGTCCCTATACTTTTTCAATAGAAGTAGTTGGGAGAATTTGTTGAAATATCAATCACACTTATCTTCCCTGATCATGTACTCAATTCTCATGACTACTCTGTTTACAAAGCATTGATATTACAAGGAGAAATTTGTTGCTGATCACTCTTAAGGCTGAAAGGGTTAAAGTAAAATGTGAACAGTTGAAAAGAGAAGAACCAATCAGTTTTGTTGCTAAGGAACACTTCTGGCTTTTCTAATTTTATTAGCGGACATAAAGTAGCTAAAACCAACCAAACGTTAAAGCGAATATTTGAACGCTAGAAATTCGAGGCAAATAAAGAATTCTTGAAAAATCTCACGTCATAGTCAGTTGCACTGTTGCAAAGAATTTCGATAAATTTCGGATGAAGTCCTCCCATAAAGGGAACCCTTTCAACCTTTCTATAACCTGGTGGATAATATCAAGCATTTGACAGGCGATTACCACCTCATAAACGTAAACATTACCCCGATAAGTTGTACCCCAGTTAAAGATCTTAGGATATTGTTACACCTCTAGAAAAAATGACCTACTCTCATTCGTACCTAGTTCTTTGCTTTCATAGCAGGTCTTATGGGTTTGGAACATTAAGAACGAAAAACGTAAATTGCCGATAAAATAGTCTATCGTCTGGAATTTATATTCACTGAATCAGCGTTTGTATATATGATATTAGGGACCGGTCATTATTTATCGCCTGGGGAGCGGAGGATTTTGGGCTAAACAAGGTGAAATTTGGCCGATCCCCCCTTTGAATGTTACTTCACTGAAGTGATCCCCCTTAATAACTTTTGCGATCCCCCCAATGCCTTAATTTTCCAAACAAATTTGAGTGGTCCCCCCTCTGAATCCTTCCAAAGTTTTCAGCGATCCCCTCTTTTGTTCTCCCAAAAATCAAGTGATCCCCCCTAAAATCCTCCGCCGCTCCCCCTCCACCCACATTTTTTGCGCGTCTCTGGTTTATCTTTGTTTGCATTTTGCTTTTGCTTTTTAATCGCCCGCGCAATCATAGAGTGTACACTGGGACATATTCAGGGAGAGCTATATAAGTGAGGCCTTTATTTAACAATCATCCTTGATTGCTATTGAGGACATTGAGCAACCAAACCCGATTTCCGTTTTATAACAAAGAGCATTGGCTTCGATTTCCCTTGAATATATAGTTTCAATTTTGCAATGATCCAGACGATTAAGTACAATGGGAAAATTCTGAATGTCAAACCCAATGCGGGAACAGTACAAGGCCGTTATTCCATTATTTTTAAAAGACTGGTGACAGACCGACAGCATACTTGTAATTCGGTAGATAAATGAGTGTCTATTACCTTCCGGCTTCCTCAGTTACATCATTATATCCCCAGTTGACTAAATTTCTATTTCTTTCATCTCTAGCACTTTACGGGACACTACTGCCTCCTCTGAGCTTTGCGAATTCTGATCTGAGATATGTATATTTCTATAGTAAATGTAACAGTGAAGAGCAACAACAAAACATTATGACATGAAATTCTTGGTATTTGAGGAAAATAATACAATCCCTAAATTATGAAGGAAAATCTTGGCAGGTGAAAGTGTGAAATGTGTTTATTTAAGAAATACATTAAATATTAATTCTTTAAGTTTTCCATTCTTCGCCTTTGACAGCTTCTTAATATTTATATTTAATTTCAGCGTTTTGCGACTCCTCCAATCGTACTTGCGACGCCTAGTCACCAGTTTCCTTAGAGACCTCAAGACGCCATGGCTTTCTGGATGGAGGATTTGACCGAAGACAGTTTTAAAATCTGTCTGAGGGAAGTGAAAATTTTTGATGGACTCCATAAGGGAACAAAACTTTGAGTAAAAAGTTATATACACCAGGGGTTTCTGAGTCTTCATGATGCGCATTTGCCCCTTATTGACCAAATTTTAGAATATGATTGCTGAAAAATGAGTCACTTTTACGGATGGAGACAACAGCTCGGCTGTTTAGCTAGAGCTCCAAAAAATGACGGGAACTAACGCTTCCTAAAAACAAAGCAAGAACAGCAAAAATACCACTTGATGATGACTACTATTTGAATAATATTTTAGCTAAATATTTAACAATTATTCCACGAGGGCGAGTTGGATATGAGATGGTAGTAGCCAACGAGGCGCGTAGCGCAGAGCTGGCTATAATCATCTCATATCCAACAAGCACGAGTGGAGTAATTTTTTTATTAAAAACGCTCACAAATATCGAGAATTCTTCCGGACTTTATTTACAAAAACAATCGATTTTCAGCAGACGCGTATAGTTATCATATTGGGAGAACATGATAATTATAATGGTTCATATACCATGGGCTAAGCCAATCAGAGCTCTAGAATTGCATTATCCAATGATTCAGTTTTTAATTAAAAGATCAGGGTGAGTGAATTATGATCGGCTGAGTCCTCGTTGATCTGCATAATTCCACATAACATGCGCAGCCAGGAGCCCATCATGATGGGTTGCTGACGCAGCCTCATCCAGTAAATACTAAGTGGTTTTATAATCGGTTTTTTCGTTAAAGCTATCAATCGCCCCATTTAAGGGAATCCAAGACAGCCTTGGATTTTGGATTCCAAGCCGTGGACTCCCGATCCCAGGACTGGATTCCTGTCTTTGTCAGTGGAACTTCATGGATTCTGGATTCCAATCCTTAGTAGGATTCCGCTGTATTCCTCGAAGCCAATCAAATTGCAGACATTTCTCATGTAGTAGTATAATTAAGGTAATAAACTATGTAAGCAACAGTCAGTGTGATTTTCCGTTTTACGTAGTTTATGGTGAGTAATGTTTATTATTGTAAGCTAAAGGAAAAGAGAATAAATTAAGGACCAGTTCAAACGTCGAATAAATAAATAAATAAATAAAGTGTCTTTATTCTTCAAAAGATAAAATTACATATCTTATGTTACATTTAAATCTAACAATGTTAATGGGCTAAACTATGTCTCTAAATAAGATTGGTATATACATAGAAAGAAATACAAAAATCGAATACAGAAAGTACACTATTTACAAAGCTACATTATTTTTTAAGAAAATTCTATTAAAGAATGTATTCTTAAAGCGGTCCGTGTAAATGGCGGGCATTGCGGGAGATTTATTCCTTAAGCTGTATCTTGTAATCTTAGTCTCAGGGAAGTTAGCTCTAAGAGGGTGGTTCGGGATACTAGAAACCTTCCTACAAATTCTATGATCTTGCACTTTAAGTAATTCACTCTAATTTCACATGTCCCGAACTTAATTCCTATTTTAGTCGACTAAAATAGTTAAATACGGCGTTTGATTCAAACGTCGAATTTAACTCTCTGAACTCACTCGAATTTAACTCTGTTCGTTCCGTCAATATTCCATTAATATAATTATTATAATTTACTAAAATTCATGCATTAAGTTAATTCGGCACATGTGAAATGCGACGTTTGAATCAAAAGTCGAACCTGGGTCGAATCTTTGACTGTTTTAGTCGCAGATACGGCAAACGTCGCATTTAATTTAAACAGTCGAATTTAATTGATTCAAACGTCGCACTTCACATGCTTTTAACTCTCGCGTTAAGTTCGGCACCTGTTAAAAAGAACGCAATAAACCACTTCTTTTCATTACTGAGTTGCTTTTTTATTCAGTTCTTAGTCCCAAAATCGAACAAAATTAAATAATACCAAATAAAAAATGAATGTTTATTGTATTCACTATTCGGACTCACGCATGAATTAAGGATTAATTCATATTCTGTTAAGATAAGATAATTTATCTGCACTACTTGCAGTGAATTCATGACGACGTTCATTTTGAATGACGTCACGGTCCCCGGTAGGGCATAGCCATCGACCAAGTTGTGGTTAGGCGAGTCGGGCCTGCTCTGGGTTTTGATCGATATCTGATCGTGGCATGCCTTTAAATTGCCCATGGGGAAGAAAAACATAGATCCAATTTTGCTCTAAGCGTCCTTCTAAAATTCTTTTTCAGTCATTTTTTTTACCCCTTTTATAAACCCTCCGCATTACTAGTTTTATTAACGATAACATGAAACAGATCAGCTTCATGACCTCTCAATATAAGGGAAGCGGCGAATATAGTATTTGCTTAATCAACCTTAAGAAACCTCCATAGTATAATGTACCCACTCAGAAAGTAAACAACGGGAACAAAAGGCTAGTCACATGAGCTGAAAGCCGTGCAGGCTCACCAACGTCCTTTTTTCACTGTGTCGCATGTAGAAGGCGCTAACAATTACAAAACACAATGACTGTATTTTCACTTCACTTCTTAAGGGGGTGCGTTACGTTTATCAATCTAGGTATATATTGTTGTCTCGGTCTTCAAAGTTGGTGACCTTATTCTGTATAAGTGTATAAGTGCATAAATAACGGTAAAACAGAATTCGGATCTCACCTCACCGACGAAAATAAAATTTTCCGAGTTTCTTAAGGTGCTTCTGAAATCACTAGACCTAAACTCGTATAGTCCAATGTCCTGTATACCCAGCTTTCAGCCGGGTTGCGGACATGATTTTGCGTCAAAAAGAAGGCAGCAGGACGCCTGATATGGGCTCAGCGAGTTACCTTAAGGGCTGTCGAGATAAGGCTTGCCTTCCTTTTCACATGACGCATACATGGAATTTTCCCGAGCTAAATTCTCTTTGGAAAGATGGCCCTTAATATAATGTTGCTTTCCCGGTGGGTAAGAAAGGCCCACCAGGGATTAAAATAGCCTGTATAACTGCAGCTACTATGACGATTATGACCTCCGTCTGTTTCTACAATATTATAATTATAAATTTGCACTTCAGTGGAATCCAAGACGAAGGTTATCTTGAGTGACGTCATGGAAGGTCCCAGCAGCTCCATCTATCTGATATTAATTTATCGCCGTTTATATCTCTGCAGAATAATAACACATCAACCAGCTTCCCCATTTTTCTTGAAGGGGTATGAATTTGTAGGATATTGATAATTGATATTTAGCCTGTTCGTGAGGGTTGTGCACAGGTTTGTTATATTGTTTCCCAATTGTCTATACTAAAAATAGAACAAAGAAAAGCCGCCGTACCTTTAACATGCGGATTAGTTTGCTTGTTTTGATTATAGTTTTATATGTAAACAAATAAAACGACCCTTACGATGTGTCTGTTTTGTCATTCTGTTCTTTACAGAGTTGAATTATCGCTTTAAAAGTTTCTGTTTCCTTTTCTTCATAAATCACACTAAGCAAAGTTCTAGATATAGATTAAAATCTCTGTTGTTGCAGAATTCTCAAACCACGTGCCGTCATCAATGCACCAAGAAATGTTTTATTGCCGGTCACTGGGGCCTTGCCTGTTTTGATAATTTCCCTGGCATGGAAAAAAAAAGAATTTTTAGGTTAAAAAGCCGGATCACTGAATGATGATATATCCAATCTGATTTCCAACAACTAAACAACCCACACCACTGAACAAAAGCTAACAAAAGCCAACTGCAGAAGAATCAATTTCAGATCAAAATACTCGTTCTAACTAGTGGATTTGTCTTTCGTTCAACAATAACTTTCAACTTCAACTTTTAACTTCAGTTATTTATTGCTGCAGAGCGGTTTACAAACTAAAATTAACATACTATAGCTAACTATTAAACAGATTATGTTTAAAATTCGCTAAAATACCATTACCCTACATGATTGACAATACCCGCAAATAGCACAGGCTAATAGGCCAGTCGCACTAAGAGGTCAAGTGACTAATGCTTCCTTTAAACTATGCGTTGGAATCATGCTGATGCCAAAAATTGACAGAGCACATAAAAATTATCTTACTCCCGAAATTTGAGAGGGAACGCATTTAAGGGAGATATTTTATGGCACTTTGATTTTTCAACAAAGCAGTATGATTTTTATTGGCCGCCATGTTGCAGGGCATACTTTTGCCCTCCAACATGGCGGCCAAAACTATTTTTTGCTTATTTTTTCTTAAACGTTTGATAGTAACGCTCAGATGTGCTGTAAACGTTACCATATCATCTTTTCAACATTTCCCTTGAACTTTAAGTGCAAAATTTGTGTTCTGAAAGATATAATACCTGATTTTAAAAATCACATTTTGGTCACGTGACGAGCTAGAACTTACTCATTTGAAGAAAATGGTGCGGGTTTGAAAAACCAAATCACTATTATTTTGTTTAAGATATGACTCACTAATCGTTTTTCGAAGGCAAAATCATGTAACTTTCATTTTCATAAACACGATGTCACATGACCTCTTAGTGCAAATGGCATATCGCGGCGGGCAGTGATAGCAATTTGCAGAAAGCCTAGAATCAGGTAGATGTCAACGTTTCTATAAAGTACATAAAGAGATAATTAATTAAATGAATAAAGAAAAAGAAAAATTATCTAGTTGAAACACACACTTATTTTTGAAAACTAGCTGAATTACAGACAGTAATTGCGATGGGAAGGTATGATTTTAGAACGCGCGTTCTTGGAAAAAGAGCTGCTGAATCCATATAATCATCCTCAGCGGCGAGGAGTTTCAGAAGTGGATTATGACTTTTTTGCTTAAATTCTTAGCGAGAGAGTCAACGTGTAGTGCAACTTAGAGAATTCCGAATGACGGGTGCTTGGGGAAACAGGCCTTGAATTTCCGACTCTTAATGAGTATATATATGTAGAGAGGGAGAAAAGCGAATAAGATGTGGCAGGAAGTCTTTCTTTTCTTAAAACTGAGATATAACATACGGACAGTCGGAAGCCGTTGGAAGAGCCTTGTAGTTAAGCTTAAAATGTCTGGAAGGCCTAGAAAAGTCAGCTCAACATTCATGTTTTAAATACAAACATAATAAGTGATCCGCGCATCCCGTTTCTGGCTAATTCGCCAAAATCCGCCAAAAAAAAGACCTTTAAATCCGAATCCCAAGTACATTCTTAATTCAAATCCGTTATTGCACAAACAAATTCAAACATACTACTCTCTAGCTGCAATAAAGTAGTTTTTAATTTCCATATGTATTTACAAGTTCCAAGTTTAAATTCCTTCCCTAGCTTAATAGTTCACACTAGACAATAGTTCAGAAACACTTTTCCAATAGCTTATAGAACTGACAAACACTTATTGTATGTAACAAGTTGACATATCGGCATTATTGAACTTGCCCTTAAGCCGTCGCTGCAATCTTACAATTAATTAGTTTTTGGCATTGTTAAAATGATGGATCAATAAAAACAGTTTGTCTCAATTTGTAGTTTGTGTCATTATGAATCTAGCTGCTTCTCTTTGTAAAGCTTGGAATCACTGTAAGACCTAACAAAAGAACCCTTGCAATTTATTTCAGTGAAGACCTATTACGTTATTCGTGCAGAAGCTGTATGGGCTTGAAGTAATGCTTGTCTGCTGAGTCATTTTGCCGAGCAATACTTAACTTGCAGGTCATTTTCTCTGTTACGTAGTGCAACAGGCACTGCACGCAAACTATGTACTATGACACTGTTTGTGATCCGAGAGATCAGTTGTTTGTAAAGCTGAAACTCCATATAACCCTGAACTCGTACCCAAACAGGACAGATGGCCGTCGCCACACTGGGTAAGCTGTGGCTTAAGATGATTTTGTGCAAAACTGTCGACAGGGATGGACCTTGAAGTTATAAAAATTAATTTTGTTACTTAGTTTTTTTTTTTAAATAATTTTAATAATATTGAAGAATAATTTTGAGGGTACAACTTCCTTTAAAACCTTATCGTTTAGCTTTAATGATTCATTTCTGAACAACATAAATTGTACAAATGACTTGTCCCCCAATCCCTTCTTGTTAAGCTTAAACCCAAAAAACAAAAGGATTTAAAAAACAAAAAACAAAAAAACAAAGCAATTATATCCAGACAGTAAGAAAAGCCTTTCCTTCTATTCACTTCACTCACGCTATAATTTGACAGGGCTGATTTGAATTATTTTATGGAGAGCATACGAATGGATTTCAATTTTAAGGTGTAGACAGTTTGCTACTTGCTCGTGTAACTAACAGAACTACAAATAATTAAATGATCATTGCATGATCTGGTACTTCAAGGAGTGGAACTTAACCCGGCTCAATTATCTAACGATGATTTCGGTTGAATCAATGAAAATAATTGATCACGAGAATTTGATAAAAGAAGTCAGCCAAATATATGATAGACTGTTAAAGTTCTCTATCAAAGGAAAGAAAAAGGTAAAGAAACAAAATGAGCATTTGTAAAGTTTTTAAGTTTCAACTGGCTTTTCTGTAAACAACTACTGCGACTGGAATATATAAATTAATATAATTGGCAGTAAGATACTTACCCACTAAACGTCTCATGAATTCCTTTTTTTTTTTCAAAAGGGCAAAAAAGTCAGAGGGGGACAATTGGGTGAAATAAAGAAGCGCACGGGTGTTAACATATAAGCTTTACTTGCTTTCAGCAACGGTGATTATAATTTTAGCCAAATAGAATAAATCCACTCGACCAGAGTCTCTACCGGTAGGTGGTTTCCCCCATTTCCACGACCTCAACGCTAGGACCACGGCAGATCATATCCATTTAAGGTAAATTAGTGCTTCACTGCTCCTTACTGTCCACGCAACAGAAACGATGCCTTCACGTGAGGACAAAGTGTATATTATTTGCACAAGAGGGAGCGGCCTTTCTTCAGTTAATTCAAGATGGTGGGAGAGCAACACCTTCCGTTTGTCCTTTACGCAATTTTTACTGCTGTGCTTCTTAGTGAAGGAAGTCAAGGTATATTGGATATTTTTTTGTTTATTAAGAATATGCACTCACACATGCTAATAGTTGTCGGCAATTTTCTTTGGCAAAATAATGTGGAAGTTTCATTTCGAGTAAGGTAGAAGGCATTGGAGGTGGGGCACGCACGGAAATAGGAAGGTCCTGAATCATTATAGAAACGCGCCCATTCAAAAACGTCGATCGTGAAAATGCAAATAAGTGAAAAATGACGTTAATTTGGTGTCAATCGAGAAATCCCCTGGGTATTTCCCTTTCCTGGTTATTGTTCCTGCTCAGAGATCCGCAACATTTGCCTATTCTTCGATGAATAGAACTTCACGCGACTAACAATAGCTCAGTCTGTTTAAAAACTGTCTAAATTTATTCCGAATTAGCATGTGACTTTTTGCTGTTAAACGCTTCAAAATTGAAACTCAACTTATACTCAAACGTTAAGGACTCTAGCTACGCTCAGTGCGTGTAACCTTTCATAAATCCACCAAATGCAATAGCCCAGAGGTAGTAGGAGGCTATTTTAGCCTAAAAATTTGTTATTCTTTTACAGAAGTCATTTTCAAAGCTGGAAAAATCAATACAACTACCAGGAACCCAGGGTTGTTCGCGTGTGAGAAAATCACATTCGCTAAACCGTTCTCTGGTGGAAAGCAAGTGAAAGTGTTTGCCTCGTCTGGACACTCAGTAAACAGCCAAACCCGTGGTAATGGTGCTGCTATTTGGGTGGAATCAGTAGACAGAACTCAATTCCGGGCTTGCATCTACGAGTACAGCAACGGCTCAAATACAACTGCTGAGATAAACTGGATTGCCCTACAATCTGCCCCTCCGAAGGCACAGCTAGGAACTACTTCCTTGGAATCTTGGACTACCGGAACAGAATGTAAGAAGATCTACTTTCCTCAGGTTAGTTTAATTTTGAAAATAATATGTTCACTGTGCAAAGTAACTGTGATTGATTGCAAAAAGGAAGAATCCAGAACGGTCAGACAAAGTGGTTTTGGAAGATGAGCACAATAACGATATGCATAACGTTACTACTCATTTGGAGAAAATTTCTATTAATCATAGTCTGGAAATGTATCATTTCTTCGAGTTCTCAGAAAGATGTATACTAAAAGAGAGTTTTTCCTATGATAAAACCATTGAATGAACAAGTTCAGTTTGTTAATGCATCCTTCTCCCTTTTTCTTTTGCTGCATTTTTATTGTTTGTTTTTGGGACGCCCAGTGTTACGGCTAAGTCATACGCGCAGTTGAATGTATTAAAGGAGAAGGTAGGATAAGTTGTTTTGATTCGCCAATTAAAAGTTGATTGTTGGTGTGGTTCCCTGCTAATCGCACTCGGCCTTTGCCACACAAATGGAACTTTCATCTTGCCGTTGAACAGCCAAATCCGATTTCGTTTTGCAGTAAAGGACATTCTTGGATTCCTGACAGATGACACTCTAAAATAATATTATTGTCAAACATTTTCTTTGGCTCAAACGCAAAGAACATATTAATGCGTACCTCCTTTGATGTTGAAAAACGTTGTCCTGACCCTTCATCATGCAATTATTTGTTCAAACGCTGGACGTGTGTTCACTTCTGTAGAATCATTTTCCTATCCGACAGAACTTCTTTAACATTATATAACAGACACATAATGATCGATTTGCAACGCATTTGAATAAAGAAATATTAAGCACAAATAATCTTTTGGTTGACACTACGCTCTAAGTTGATCGATTTTTTTTTTATGCGTGGAATAACCTACTAATCCGTGCAATTACCAATTCACGAACTTTCGCAATGACAATACGAGCCACAAAGAAAGCGAAAACTCGTGTAACACCTTTCCCTGCCCCCTCCAACCATAAGACGTTTGCACGGTTATGTAGGACTCCAGGGTGTATTAAACTTAACCAGCCAACCTTTCAACACCAACCCCCACTATTCCGAAGAGTGATGTGCTCTTCATAAAATACACTTATACCTACCCATATAATCCGTCATACACTGACACTTGCATTCACATACAACAAGTCTTAAATATAAGCAATGAAACATTGGCCTTTATAATGGTAAAGTTAGTTTCCCATTGCTATCTAATCTATTAGTTTATAAAACAATAACACGGAACGCATCAAGCATTGTTTAAATTGTTGTAAATTTTCAGTTAAAATGAACTTAATTTAGAAATATTAAGTTGGCAAAACAAAGAGATTTGGCAGTCAGTCACCGTGTATGATTTATTATCTTTGGCGTTTCCTTTGTTAAAGAATTTGATAACGTTGTTCTTCAAACGCGGTGTGCGTGCCGGTACCAAACGGAAATACATTCTAGCTCTCATTTTTTTTTTTTTTTGGTCACTTTCCTCTGTCTAGAATTTTCAGTGCTCTTTTATTTGTAATTCAGCAAAATTTTTCTCCTTATTTTTAGCACTATAATAATAGTATACTATTATTATTATTATTATTGTTATAGTAATATTATTACTTGTTCAATTTTAACTAATCCTTTTTTCTTTTTCTTTTTCTTTTTCTTTTTTTTAATTTAAAGCGTTTTTTGACCTCTCCAACTTTACTTGCAACTCCAAGTCACCAGTTTCCTGAGAGACCTCAAGACGCCATGGCAGTCTGGGTGGAGGAGTTGACCGAAGACAGTTTCAAAATATGCCTCAGGGAAGTAAAGATTTTCGACGGACTTCACAAAGGCATTGCTATTGTGAGCTTGAAATTTTACATTGCTTTTCAAAGATCTTTTAAGATTTCCATTCAATTATTTTTTCTGCAATGAGCTGCCCAAAGACGCTTATTTGCTCTTAAGCTTATCATAATCACAAGAAAAATGGTCGAAGTTATCATAGATTTGTAAAGTTCTTACGTATTAAGTTATAGCAATAAATAAATATGCCAAAATTTTAAGTCCAGTTCTTTTTAATATGTAATTTCGAATTTGGTAAAACATTGAAGAAAAAAATACATTCCCCAGGTATATTTCTGTTACCATTTACTGCTTTGGAAGTCAGCTGGAACGCTTTCTAGCTTGAACCTTGGTATAAGTAATTAAACCATTTAATGAGCTATATTTTAGTACTCGTTTAAATGAATTGAAATCAGGTTCCTTCTTCCGTAAAACTTTAGTGTTATACAGACCGCGGGGAAGGGGCTTTTGCCAGGCTCCAAACTTAAGGCTCATGCTTAATGAGTACCAAGCTTAGCAATCTTCCTAAAACTTGTCTGGAAACATTTGTCCCCAATGTCAAAGTGTCCGCTGCCACCGATTGTTGACAGCCATATTTTGCAAAATTTGGAATTTCACTTTAATGCGTTTCTTTCTTTTTTTCTAGATTTTCTGATTGGCGTAAATGATAAAAAATTGTTAAAGAGAAAATTGTAAAAATGCAATCAAGGTTTTTGAAGAAAATTAATGTACAGAAGTGTTGAGATAATTTTCCAAGAATGTTCATTTCCCTCTGAATTTTATTGCTGGCACATTAAGTTTGCTTTCAGAATATTCTTCTACACACAAATAAGCAAAACAAATACATTTAACTTGTTCAAAATCAATTAAACGGTGAAAATGTATTCTTCAAATATCCTAAGGGTGTCTATTTAAGATCTGCAATTCAGGTACAGTGTTCAGTTAGTTTTATTTGAATTGACAACAAGATAGACTCTAGATCTGTAATATCGGTAAGGCTTATCGCTACGAAATTTTTAGAAATATTCTTTAGTGGGACAAGTGTCTTCAGCCTTCCCTTAATGACACGATAGTTGAGTTGAATTCAAACACTCCATCGACGAAACTGGATTGAAATGCTCTCATTTCTTACAGATGCATGCCCGATTGAAAGTTCCAGTTCCTCCTGTTCATCATCCTGTCACTTCTGTTGTTAAGGGCATTAATCAGTGTCAGCCTACTTCGCAATTTAATCAGACACCTTCCCATTTAAGTGTTTTCTATTATATTCAAGCTGAAGTCACACTACATAATTTTGTCGGTCAGTTTATCTCAAGATGTTAGATATGTTGAGCACTTTATTATGACCAAATTATCTGGTCTAGCTATATTATCATATGCGGTTTTTGAGTTATAGGGGGCGTGCTTCTAACCCCCCACCCCCCCCAGCTTAATAGCAGACACCTGATTAAGTAACATCATATGGCAAAAACGGCTTCAAATTTCTAAAATATGATTTTTTATTTCATTGCTACAGAACTGGATGGCTTATACAAACCTCAGTATTGGAAACTTCACATTAACTGACAGCCTCCTATTTACGAATTATAACTTGTTATCTCAGCAAGCTAACCTTTTGCCAGGTACGAAAGTAAATTGTTATGTTGGTAAATGGCCGGAGCACTTAAATTTATTTCCATTAAAAAATTAGAAGACAGGATGATGTTCCTTTTTAACAGAACCAATAAACAACTAATCCTTAAGTTGTTCTAAATATTCTGCATTGTGTGTTAATTCATGGTCAAGAGTAGTCTGCGAAACAAGTCGAAACTTGCTTGTTTAAGTCTTTTGTTCATTTTATTTATAATTCTCATGTTTTGCCATTTATCTTGAATAAAAAAGTTGTTTGTAACAAGCTATATCTTTCTTTGACAGCATATCAACTTTACAGATGAATTCTATGCTCCTCCTGTGGTGATAGTGACGGCAAAACGCATCAATAACGATTCGCGTTTGTCTGGATGTAACACAATCACCGCTTGGGTCGAGGTAAAATTGTTTTACAAACTTGCAGATAGCAAAAGATTAATTTAACGTTGAATCTTAATACATATGATCAATCCATGCAGTGATAAAAGAAAAGAAATCCCAGATTGACAAGAAAGACAGAAAGTGTAAGAAAATCTTTCCACAAAATTTAACGCCACGCTAGTATCTGTTATTAGTGGTTTTCACGTGACGTCATCAAAATGAATACAAATTCATCAGTTATAGAGCAGCATGACCCATATTTTTACAAACTGTCTGTTCGAAAGGGCTCTTTATAGTTTTGACAGTGATAAACTACGCTGTTAATTTATAACTTTTTGCGTGACGCGGCATTTGAAGGATCTGGAAGGGCCTAGAAAACTGTGTTTTGGGTTAGAAAATTGTCTCCTTTTTTTAAGATTGTGCCATCCCAAACACAAACATTTTTGTTGGTTTCTGACCGCTATATTGGTGCCCCTCTGAGGAACAACAACATCAAGTTCTGTAAATTTGGGGAAAAAATTGTATCAGTATTTCCGCATAACAGGAAATATCACAAAGGCCTGAGTCTTTGCAAAGGTTTTTTGAATATATTTATTTATCTTCTTTCATTTCCCAGATTCTGGACTTTCTTTATCACACAGAATCGATTTCCATTTTTGATGGAGTGACAGTGATAACCGGTTCAAAGGAATTGGAGGATGAATAAAATGTTCAAACCAAAACAATTTTTTTTTTAGCAGCTACGAGTCCTCTTACTGATTCCTAAACATTCAAACAACTTTTTATATCTGTGGTTAACTGTGCAGTTTTCGTCAAAGTTTCTCAACACCTTTACGTTTTGATCGTTTGTTTAGTAAAATTTTCAACACTGCTTTGGAGTAATAATGTTATTAGCAGTCTCGATTTTCTACCCTTAGTACACTTCCACCGCAAAAACAGAGATTTGTGTTCGAGTCTATGAAACCAAGAGCAAGGATACCATAAAAGTCGATTATCTGATTACTGGAGGTAGGTATATCACCCAGTAATGTAATAATCGGCCACTAATGTATTACTAACCACTAATGTAATAAAAAAAGTTAACCACTAATGTGGTAACATTCTAACCTTTAATGTAATAAAAAACGTAACCACTAATGTGATAACTTTGCGACCATTCATGAAACAAACTCAAAGAAGATCATATGGTGCACGGCAAAAAAAAAATAATAATCATACGACCTCCTGCTTTGATGTCAGTCAAGTAATGCCGTTTCAGCGCAATAAGTCATGTAGGACTTGTTCCATACACTTGTCCCCTTTTACTTGAAGAATTTAAAATCTACTTCTCTTGAATTATTTCTTAGCTAATTTAGGCTCTAGTTTTAAGACTAATATTGTCACTTTGTCTCGTTAACACTAACAGATCCTTTAGACAGAAGATTGGTGTTTAATTTATAAGCGTCAGCTCAACATGAATTCCCGATAACAAGAATGATAGCATCGATCATTCACCTCACTGTTTTTCTCTTTCTCTCCCTCGCCATGTTCGGTAAAACTTCGTTGAAATTAATGTAAAAGCAAAAAAACAGCAACAACAACAAAACAACAATCAAGCCCTACTCTAGATTAATACTCTTATAGACCAAATCCAAATCTCGGTATCAGCACTTTCCGTTAGATATATTATGCACACAAAATTAATGATAATCAGGCATCTTTTGTTTTACACAGACCTGGATCCTTGTATAGATGGCGTTCACTGTGATTATCATGGTCTATGCAAAGCTTTTGGACCATACGATGCCCGCTGTGTGTGTATAGACAGTTGCCCATCTTATCAAGAGCCTATCTGTTCTTCTAACGGAACGACGTATGACAACAAGTGTCTCTTTAAGCAGGAAATGTGTTTGTTACAGCTGAACTTTACTGTGCAGCATCCTGGAAGCTGTGAAGGTATCAGTGATCTCGTAATTTATGGTGTCAATTGCCATTTAATTCAATCACCCAAATTAACAACCCCGAAATAAAGAAAGGTCAAAGAGTCTTCACTAACAACGTATCGATATCACATCTTCTGAATCTCTATCATCAGCACCAGTTGAAAATCGTTTTAAAGGTATAAACTGGTCATTAAAGCGAAGCTGATCTCTGAACATATTTCTATAGCAAAAGCACGGAGGAAATCTTACCGTGACACGATTTAATTGAAGCAAAAAAATTTGTCGTTTTAGTAACGTAAAATGTGAAAAACTGAGGTCATTTAGTAAGGTGAACAGTTTATGACTTAAAAAAAATATATAATCTTGTCTAAAGAGGAGCTCGAGACAAATCGCCTCATGATAACTCGAACTCTCCCATTCTTTTGTTTTTTTTTTCTTTACCTTTGCGTTTTTGTACTACTTTGCAGGGTTCCCATTTCAGCGTGACCGGCGTCACATGCCTCATATACCTTCCTTGGGATACTCTCACTGTGAAGTAATTGGTTTCCGACCGTTTGTGTTCTACCCTGATAAACCCGTTCAAGTGCAGGTAACTGTCAATCACATCGATACAAGGGACATGAATTACGTCCACGATGCTGCCGTGTCGTGGATTGAAGATGTGACCTACGAACAATTCACTGCGTGCGTGATGGCGGCTGGTTTCAACGAGCGCAGGTCCCGTGCTAATGTGTCCATAGACTGGATAGCTTATCAAGGAACCCCAGAAGGTGGGGTCAGTGGAGAGGTGCGCATGTCACAGTGGTGGACTGGAACAACATGCAAGACAGTGCGTTTTCCTTCAGTAAGCGATTTTTTCCACTTCTCTAAAATGTACTTTTACTTCATTTATTATTACCTTGGTTTGTTAAAGTTTTGCCCGGTTGCACTGAATGACAAGGGAGAAAAAGGGTGATTTACGCGCAAAAAGTATAGTTTTATACCTACGTTTTAGCGACGACGGCAAACCTCCCTGAATTTCGTCGTCGACGAAGGCTGGACGACGTTTTGACAACTTTACGCATGGCCTGGTTCGCGCAGCAAAAATTCACTTCAATTCCTGTCGGCGTCGTCGTCCCATTTCGTCGTCGATGCTTAAGGTCCCTAATTACTATAGTTCTACATCCAAGTTGGCCAAGGCCTAAATGTAATAAAGTCCTAAACGTAATAATATTTTGTCCTAAATGTAATAACAACTTGCCAATTAACATCTGCACAGTAATTTCTCGAATAAGCGCCGCATTTGGGGGCGAGGAAGTTTAATAATCGCTGCGGCGCTTAGTCGCGTAAATACGGTACTAAGCGGTATTATTATGGTATTAAGCACTGCCCTCAAATAAGCGCCGTGAGGTTAATTAGCGTAAATTCGGTACATTTCTTTATGCACTGTGGAATAGCTCTAAATGCGAAGTTTATCCGTTCCACGCAAACGAAACCCGAGTCTATTTCGACTATAAAATTGAATTGGATTTGATGCTCTGTCTCCTGTAACCTCGCAAAAAGATTTTGGAGTAACGGTTACTGGTGACCTTACGTGGAACCAGTACATAAACAATGTTATCTCATAAGTACAGTGTTGCTGAACATTAGGATTTCTTCGAAGACACACCTGCCGCGATTTGGACACTGACAGACGCCAGAAGACTTTTGTACCTTGCATTCGACAGATCTCCCCTGAATTGTGCTGGTGAGATCTGGGCACCTCAGTCTATAGGAAACATCTCTAAAGTTGAAAGTCTTCAATGAAGAGCTACAAAATTTATGTTAAACTTGAGTTGAACGGATTCTACCAGCTACCAGGACAGGCTTATTAAACTGAACCTCTGGCCTATTCTTTTGTTTATGAAATCAATGATCTTCTTTTCAATTCTACTTCAGATGCCTATATTAGGTCACGACAGTATCTGTCATATTGATTTTGTACAGCGGCTTAGTTTCAGATTTGTCAATTTCTAAGTGCCGCACTACAGTGTTTTAAACTGGTTATTTCAATCGTTTACCTATTAGTTATGGAATTATCTACCAGCATCTATCTGCTCTGTTTTAATCTCAATAAATACAAATTCGTCAAGTCCCTGAGCTCCATGGACACCAACAGAGTGCCTTCGCTAAACTTTACGACGTCTTTGAAGTAATATATGCTGTTACTAGAGTTACAATTAATGTCTTTTTAACACTCATGATATTTTTTAGCCTTCTTAGTAAATAAACATTTATTTTTAGCTGTTTATTGTGGATAATTTAATAGATTTAGTGTACTTATCTCGTCATTTACGAAAATAATTGTTTCTTAAATGCGCACTTAAACTGAAGCCTCGCTCTGTTGTGTCACCCTCGCCATTGGTTTTGTTTTCGCTTGGTAGAATTTTTACTTATTTATTTATTTATTTATGTTTGTTTTGTAAAAGGATCAAATGCTGCACTACAATACGTCAACATACACACACAAAAATAAAAGTCTCGCTTCGGCAATATACACACCATGTTAGAGGGTGTGCTCACAGTTCGGTTCATGGTACATCCAATTCAAAACTAACAGACAGGTACTTTTTTTATTATACGGTCATAACACATGAAAACCGGACAACTGTTTTTAAAGTACACATGCAGACAAAATACAGATGTGTGGACCTCAATTCCCAATTTAAACGTAGTGCCTTCGTGTTTTAAGCTAATCCTATGAGACGTTACCTGCTTGAAGAAAAACTAGAACGAGACGCCTTTTTCACTTTGTCTTTGTTACTACCTAGCAAGGAAGTGTTTTAATTGATTATTATAAAATAAGTTATTTAAAATGTTATAGATTTAAACTTTTATTCACAACATGGCTTGCTTAGAAAAGTTGATACAAGTAATTTTGTCTGTGTGGGTTTAGTTTCCAAAGGAGCCTTCAGTTTTTGTGACCGTTGCACATCACCATGCCGGACTGAAGAGAGACGCCGCCAGTATTTGGTTGGAGGATATCACGCGATCTTCCTTTAAAATATGTTTAAGAGAACTGCAAAATTACGCGGGCTCACATGAGGACATCTATGTTGTATGTAGCATACTTCATTTTTTGCCTTTTTACGTCCTTTCTCAGCATTATATTTGTTGCGCGTTGAATTGTCCCAAATTACATAATGTAGCGAGTTTTCTCTTTCTTTCCATTTTCCTTTTCTTTTCTTTTTCTTTTCTTTTCTTTTTCTTTTTCTTTTTTTTCTCTTTTCGTAGAACTGGTTGGCTTTTTCGTCACTTGACAAGCCCATGTTCTCAGAACACAGTTCAGTTTATTTTGCAAACTCTCAGAAGCCCGCAGTCTGGAATAATAACGCATTCTGCAAGGTCAGTATAAAAAGTATCTCGCTTAGCTTTATTTTTTGTCACGTTTTCACCATACGTTAATTTGACGGCTCTTTTCATCGATTTTGAAATTCATTGTATGTTCTTTTATTAGGATATTTCCTTTACCAAATTGTACAAGAATGCCCCAAGTGTATTTGTATCAGCGAATCACACCTCTAGTGGGGGAGGTCAGGATCCAATGCACAACTCCATAACCGCTTGGGTTGAGGTGAGTCAGTGACTGCTAAAACTTGGACATGTAGAACGGTATCGTGAGCTTGTGATCCTTGTTGAGCTTGCTTTCATGGCAGTAAACTAATAGTGATTATAATGTGTAGGAAATGGTTCGGTGATAAAAAGACGTGCTAAAAAATGATTGAACTAACATGGCTCCACACATGTTTCCTTGCATCTAAAGTTACGTTTTCCTTAATTTACGTCATAGTTCCTTAATTTGCGTCATATCTTCTTTGTTCCCGGGGGATTTCAGTGGACTAAGACCAATGGTGTGTCAAAATGGCCTCAACTTTGAACATTTAAGAGCAGAATCTATAAAACAAACAACGTTGTGTTCGCGTCGCAAAATTTTTCCGCAGACGATCGAGGTTCTCGCAGTAATGTATACTTTCAAATAATAATAATAATAATAATAATAATAATAATAATAATTGTTAGGTTAAGAGCACTTAAACCAGTTTCAATGACGTAATGACTTAACTCAGTGCTTTAAAAGTCGATAGAACTGTATTTTAAGGTACCAACAGTAATCAGAAGCAAATTAATTTTTTGTCTAGACTAAGACATGATAATTTAGGATTGGTGAATTAAAACATGTACAAATGATCATCTGTTTTTGTTCATTTTGTTTTATTTATTTTATTTTGAATTTTTAGTACATCAATACAACAGGGGCGCGATTGTGTACAAAGGAATTGTACGACTCAAAGTACGACCCTCTCTCCGTATCATATACTGTCTTGTCAGGTAAAGGGCGACATCCTTATTAGACTAGGAACTCTTTTACATAGATACAGCTAACTTAATATTAACCAACAATATTAACCTGAAAGGCGGTGCTTAAGGTAATCCTAAGCCGGTTTATTCCAGCACCCATTAAAGCGTGGATGACATTGCAAGAGTGGATTTCTTTTAAGACGCCTCGGTGCGAGTTGCCGTTGTGAAGCACTTTTTTAACTTGATGCGCATTAATTAGTACACTTTATATACTGTTAGTATGATTTCATGCAGTTTTTAAGTGTCTCTAGCTTATTAAATGTAGGCACTCGATATATCTATGTTTATCAAACGTAAGGTACATAGAGTGATAACTATCCGAGGTAATTGGGTATCTTAATTCCACAAATGTTGCATCTATTTCCCAGGTATTTGCCAACCAGGTTGGAGCTATTTTAGTGGCTACTGTTACTTTACAAGTCGCACTTGTGGCTCGTGGCTCACTGCTGTATCAAACTGTTCTACGATGAGTTCCAGTTTGGTAACAGTTCACAACCAGAATGAAAACGTCTATATTCAACACCGTCCCAACGGAGAGAGATCCTGGATCGGACTCAATGACCGAAGTGTGGAGGGCTCTTTTGTGTGGACAAACAAAGAAATAAATAGCTTTAGGTTCTGGGCCCCACAGCAACCGAACGACTGGAAAAACGAAGATTGTGTTCACACTCTTGGCGCCAAGCATGGTTACACCTGGAATGATGTGCCTTGTCATAACTGCTATAACTACACTTGTTTTAAAGGTATTAGGCATACCAAGATCATTAATAATTATGTTTTATGAACCTCAGTTAGCAGATAGTGCCCCAAGACATTCAACTATATTAACTTTGAGTTACATATTAAATGATTCAACAAACATGAGCTCAGGGCAAGCTTTGTAAGATCCTTTTTGCGAGTCACGTTTATCCCATATGTTATTTTCTCTCGACAGTTAGTTACACAGCTATATACAAAAGAAAGGAATTCTTAACTTTTAAGACAGGATAAGAGTAAAGAGTGTTTAATCTCTTCACTATGTGATTTTCCCTTTTAGACTTGGATGAATGTACCACTGGTTCCCATTCCTGTGACGTCAATTCCGTTTGCCAGAATAACGCGGGTTCATACACATGCTCGTGTAATGCCGGGTACACAGGAGATGGAAAAACCTGCAATGGTATATTTATAGATAATAAGTAAACTGAGGCCGCGTCCACACGAATCCAAAAGCCAATAAAGGCAGTTCTCAAAAATATTCGGTTCGTGTGGGCGGGTTCTGAGAAGGCAATAAAGTCAAAAAATGGCTGAAGGGTGCAATTCCTACGGGGTGTGAAACAAAACCTTAACACTGTCACCTGCCTTGTTTCGCAGAAAAATAAGAAAAATGAATACTTTGACCTTAGCAACCAAGTGTAAACTATCAGGTAGATAATTCAAAACACTTGTGCGTTTTTGATTGCTTGTTCCCCCAGCTAATTTTTCATAGCCAGCTACCTTTAACCAAATTTGGAAGATGTTTGCAGATATCCTCAGAGATGGGACTACTAAGACATCCTCGGAGACCTAGGGGCAGTTAGTTATGCCGTTTCTCCTGACTCGACTGAGGCCCCTGCTACACGAATCCGGAAACCGCCTATTTCTTTACACAACCGTATTCGTATTGACGAGGCCTTAAACCTATCTGGAGCGCGGTTTGAGAAAGATGCAGCTTCGGTGAAAGGATTCATAGGTTTCATGTGGACGAAAGGCCGGTTCGTGTTTAAAAATATATATATATTGGCTGTTCCAAAAAATATCCGGTTTTGTGTGGAATCTGGCTTGACTGCCCCTGGGTTCCCAACAATTTTAACGGTTAATTATTCATCAAAAAAAAGAATAGCCGAAGGCTTGGTAGTTCGGTTTTGGTAATGCTGGAGAAAATGGCGAAGAAAAAAAAAAAAAAAGAACCGAACTACTCCCTAACGGCAAAGCAAAACAGCAAACATACCACTCGACCGATGACAGCTGCCCATGAAGATAAATATTTTCCGGCTAGACTAAACTTGCCCTTATATCCTGAATTTTCCGAGGAAGAGGCAAATGTTATGCAGACGAAACTTTACATCGATGAAGAAAAGCATGATTTAAAGTTTTGAAATACCTTCAATTAATAAAAAAGTGTTTGATTCTGCTTTGTGTGATATGAAGAATTATGCAGGTCTCGAGGGGGGTGGGGAGGGGAGGGGAAGGGGGTAAGAGTAAGGAAGCCGAATCCAATAACTGCTGAATAATTGATCAAAGTTACGCTTAACTGCACTCAGGCATATGCAAAATCTCTCATCTTTACGCCAAGCTTCACTACATCTTCCCAGATATCGACGAGTGTTCTTCCAACGCCCATAGCTGTGGCGTCAATGCGGTGTGTAACAATACTGTTGGATCGTATTCATGCGCATGTAAAGCAGGATATTCAGGAGATGGAAGAACATGCACTGGTAAGGCGTTTTGATCTTTTTCTAAAGGTGACATAGAAGAACGGGATATTGTAAATGACTCCTGTATAAACTTGTTCATACTCGAGTACAAACGAAAAAGGTTTTTGGTAGGTCAGACAACAACGAAACCAACAACAGAAACAATCATATACTTTGTTAAATAGGAATTAACTCAGAGTACTGGCTGCCTGGTATAGCCATTAGACAGCCATTAGTAGCGAGGCAGCCAGCTGATAGGATCATTAAATGAAAATAACCCATGAAGCCCGAAAGCAGCAGTCTTTCGCGTGCGGGGTCTGGGGCGCTGGTTTCGGAACGAGGAGGGTACGCAGATGGGACTGTTATGACTAGGACTATTATCATAGATTAGGGAGTGCCCGCAATGGGTAATATATTGTCGAAAATAGAACCTGATAGGTGACGTGAAGGCTAAAACGGTGTGTTACGTTTCATTTTCTGGGTTTAATTCGCATTTTGCCTATTTTGTTCGCTCATTGTGGAGCGCTGTTTTGTGAGGAGTTTGAATGGCCTGAGGAAACAGCCGAAACTTCGCGACGTCGCCACTGTTTTCCCCACGAACTGACATCTGAGAAACGAGCGCAGAATTTCTATCCTGATGACGCGCCACTACCCAGCTGTGAGTAGTGCTACTGATTAGTTGAAGCAAATTTTCAGCCAAACAGGTAGTGACGTCATCAGGATGTAATCATAAAGGAGCTGAGAAGCATATTGTGAACTTTGATTTGTTGGGAGTTTTAGTTAATAAACCCGGTTGGATAACAGAATTAGCAGTTTGTGTTTTCTTGTGACAAAGTATGGGTAAATAGTAGAGACAGGATCAATGCATTATTCAAAGTTCTTTTATCGCGACTCCTAATTCTTTGGATATGTGAAACTTTGGAGAGCTCTTCGCAAAGAAAAATAAACGTCAACACGATGCACTTCAGCGCGTCCACGAAAATTGGCAGTAACCTTTCAAACTCTAGCCTAAGAAAACAGCCGACATTTCAAGACGCTACAACTGGTTTCCCCTCGAAATGGCGTTGAAGAAACGAGCTCAGGAACTCCATCCTAATTATGCGTCACTACCTAGATCTGTTTGGCTGAAAATTTGCTTCAGCCAATCAGCAGCACTACTCACATCTGGGTAGTGACGCGTCATCAGTATGGAAATTCTGCGCTCGTTTCTCAGAAGTAACTTCGTGGGGAAAAAAGTGGTGGCGTCGCAAAATTCGGCTGTTTTCTCAGGCCATTCAAACTCTTCACAAAACAGCGCTACATAATGAACAAACAAAATAGGCAAAATGCGAAACCCAGAAAATGAAACGTAACACATCGTTTTAGCCTTCACGTCACCTATCAGGTTCTATTTTCGGCGATATGCCTGAGTGTGTTAAATCTCAATTCTACGAGAGGCAGATCCAGGAAAATTGTATTATTACTTATTTCCAAGCTGCCTACCGAGAAACACGTTTTATTTGGGAAATTTAAGTGACCTGCACATGGCTGAGCAGATGACGCAATCACTAGACAAAACTTGATAAAATAAATGGCCTATTATTAAGTAATGGTCCGTGTAAGAGGTAGGCGAACGGCAAAAGTGATTAAAAGGTGCTAACTTTTAATCATTAATTTCAATTAAATCAAGCGTTCTGATTGGCCGAAATCCAAAAATCGCCAAGCTTTATTTTCCCCATTCCCCTGTCTTATACCTCACGGCCAAGTTTCAGCATTGTTCTATGCGCCAATCAAAAGTTAGAGCGGAAAACGTGCAACACACGCGCGACTTTGTTGTGACCCCATCTTAGTGTGACACTTAAGATGTTAGGAAATTTGTCTTTTACCCGAAGAAATCTCGTCAATTTCTTCGTGAAAAGTCTGCATTTTTTCTTTATTGAATATTTTATCTCAAATTTACTGTATTTTATCATCGGAGTGATCGTCAAAATGCTCTTAAACATGGTTTGCTGCCGTCCTCAACATGCCGAGTCGCCATGTGGAAATTTGGGCCCGGCGTAGTTGTTTTCGTTGTCAGGCCGGATCAGGAGGAGATCGGAATAATTGTGGCACTAGAAATTGGAGTATAGCTGGGCATAACAGGAGAAAGCGAAAGATTTGTTGTTTTTTCAAGGATGAATTTATTTCTCGAAGAGATGTAGAACACTTGAGGTTGAGGTAAGCTGAATTCAATAGATTTTCGCACCTCCGCGCGCATTGTGTGTTATACATGTGTTTGCCCTTTTCGAATCTTCCATGTTCCGTGTATCTTTACCCATCTCTCATTCGATTTTTTTTCTCTCTAGACTGCTTTATCAAGCGAAATGGAAGTTCGCCGTGGACCTTAAGTTAAAATGAGCGAATTGAAATTTGTGACACGTTTGCATTTTGTACCGGCTTTGAGTTCTGAGACGAAGAATACCGAGACGGAAGCCGCTTAGGTATCATAAATAGCAGTCACTGGTGTTTGAGTTTCTCTTGGTACGGAAGATCTAGCGAGCATGACTGTAGCTTGCCTTTATTTTTTCCAAGGACGAGAGAGATTGTAAGAAGGATTTTTATAGAGTAATATCAAAACCATGAAAACAGATAAAACTGTAGGAGAGCTTTTTCTGAAACCCAATGATCCGAACATGCAGGAATTTTTTCTATCTGGGCAACATCATCTTTTTTTCCAAAAGTAGAACATTTAGATAACATTTAGATTTGATTTTGTGTACTTGTTGTTGTTCTGTATGGTGGCCGAATATGAACGCGCGACATTGGCGCGTTCGCCTGATTCGCCACGTGAGAGTGAATTGCTGCTGTTTACGATCATGGTTTTGACATTTCTTTTGTGAGAGCCGACGTAAATGTTGTTCCCAACGTCGCCGATTGATGTAACACTGTGCTCATCTTCGTGTAATTTCATATCAGTTTAACTTCCTCGGGTTTGGCGCATAGAAATCTTTTAAATTTTAGTTATGTTATATTTTTCGACATAACAAAGCAATAGACGAAATAAAAAGTTGTTCGAATGAGTCTTAAGCTATCTTAATTCAACTTTAAAATTCAAATTTCGCGCTTTTCGCTGTATTGACCAATCAGAGCATTCAGATTTAATTTGATTAGAGAAATAAGCGCCTGATAAATAACTGACGCTATTGCCGCGGGCTATTGCTTTTCTGCCTGCTTCTTAGCTGGACCATTACTTAAAAGTCATCCCTCGAAATAAAGCACGCGCTTATCATGTGACTATTTCATTTTCATTTGGTCCTTGTTTGCATATAGTGAAAGTACGTATCGCCTCAATTCAAGGGAATTTCTAGTCGCATGCTTTCAGACTCTTCGTCTTCACCAAAAAGTGTTCAGTTCTGATTGGTTCCAATAGAATTTCTTTGCCTTACTTAAGTACGTTCACAGCTCTACAACGAAAGGGAAACGTTTTTGCGACGAAAAGTCCTGAAAATACTATTTTCAGATACGCAACGAAAGAAAAACGCACGTGACGCACCCACGAGAATTGATTGGCTGCAAAGGCTGAGAGAGCGCAATGGACACAAGTCCCTGCAAAAAATATATCTGGGAGCGCCATTTTAGTAACCATAGGAATGTTAGGAAGGTCAAAATGTCCTGGCTAGATCGTCTACGGGGCACCCAAAAAAGAGAAACAGCCAACCACACACAAGATCGGGGGGTTGCATTCTAGTCAAGCGCAAACATGCTACGGAAAAATAGATTTAGTTTAGAAAAAAAAATGAGATGTTATTGTCGTCGTTCCTTTTTCCATGAAATTAAAACTTGTCAAGACAGTGCAAACTCAAACAATGTAAGTGCAATGGTTATTGTCCAGTAAGTGCAACGATTGTTGAAACCCGTTTTTGATCAAGCTTACCGGTATGTTATTTCAGTCTGTTTCCTTTGTCTCCTGCTACCTCTTTGCTAACAAAATGGGCGTGATTATACTTATTGTTATTTTGTTTATTTCCAGATATTGACGAGTGTGCTAGCGGTACTGATGACTGTCACAGTTCACGTGCTTTTTGTACAAACACAGTGGGATCCTTTAATTGTTCATGTAACAGTTCTTACATTGGAGATGGCAGAACTTGCAATATACCATCAGGTAATTAGGAAAAGTAGGAAGATTTTCATTTACCAAACCCGTACACTAGTGAGTGATGCACCTTGCGCTGACCTTGGCTGCTTGAACGAGGTTTTACGTTTAAAATTCATTGGCCGGTTTAAACGGAAAGCTTTTGAGACCTTCGACCACTTTGTGGTCACGGGAAATACCCTTGTTTGTTAATGAAGTCCTGCAGGGAACGGCCTTGAGAGGGCACAGTATTCGGCTCGACTTGTGGGCAAGTCTACTTTAGTGCAATTTATACTGTTATTTTAAGGGGAGTTGACTTTCTCAAGTTTGCTAATTAACTGCGATAACAGTCACTATCTCTATGAAAAACCGAACAACAATAACGAGGCGAATTATAAGATTTAATTACCTATAATATTAGGAAATACACTTGAATAAGTTTCTGAGCCAGAAGTACACGAACAATGAAATAATCGTTGTGTGTGTGTGTGTGTTTTTTTTTTTATTTTCCTGTCTTTGTTCATTTCCGTTTTGATGGTAGTCTTATGGAGTCTTTCGAGCTGTATTCTTGATTTCGGTTCTGTAGAGACGTATTGTAGAGACACAGCATAGTGCCCGCCAAACAAATCTTCTGAGCAACAGGGTAGGATAATGAAGACCCTGCTACGCGTCCTTTCGTCACTGGTCAAATAATGGATTCAACGATCGACTTTTTTGCTTTGTTATACAGTATTTTGTTTTTCTTTGTTTGTTTTTACCCTTACGTAAATTTTAGCTACTTGCAAAAAAAAAAAATAGCTCAAATGGCTAATTATTGCTTACGTCATGATGCCGAGCAAGATGGGAATAGCTGAACCTTAAGCTGTATCGGGCATCCTTGCTCAATGCGTTTAGAAACTACGTTTTCATTATAAGTGACCTTGTATAAATATACTATAGTGGTTATGCAGAGTGCTATAAGAAAAGACCTTTCAGTCAACAGTCTTTTGACAATAGAACTGGCCCAGAAAAAAATCTCAAAGTAGCGAATCTTTGTTTGCAAAAGGCTTATAATCAATTGTTAGTTGCCAGAACGTTTTTGTAAATGTCAGTATTGAATGATTGAATTAGCTTCATGATTACAAAATTGATATCGTTACCTGTAATTACTCGGCAAAGCTAAAGGCGGTATTTGCATCCATGTATTCCTGTATCAAAATTTAACGTCGTATGCAACAGAGATAACTCATCAGTTTACTAGCGCAAGTTATGACGATGCCTAACATATACTGCTGATGGGCTGATGGGCAATAGTGTTTTCTTCCTGTGTTGTTGTTGGTCAACAGTGAGGATGTGGTTGGGGAATTTAGAACATGAAAAGTTCTCCTCTTTTACCTCGAGCTCGCCCCGTGTAAGGGAATGCGGATTCCGGAATCCAAGAAATTTTTGCTGGTGGAATCCAGAATCTGGGAAATTGCTTGTGGAATCCACAATCCTAGGCTTTGGAATCCGTAATCCTTCTAAAGATTTAAATCCAGAACCCAAGTGCCATTGACAAAGACTGGAATCCAGTACCTGGAATCCGGAATTCATGGCGTGGAATCCAGAATCCAAGACTGTCTTGGATTCCCTTACATGGGACGATCGAGCTGATGTACAACTAAATGAAACGTTGCTAGTGACTGATGTTCTTTCTCCTCTTTTGTGTCAGAATGTCAGAACTACGGGATTCTCAACAGCGGAAGCCGAAGGACTTCGTATAGGAGATACTACTACTATAATTATTATTGTGATAGCAGTCTTGGCCCCGGATGGTTCCGTTTCCAGGGGTCTGCCGGCACAAGAATGGCAGCATCATGTACATCTTACGATAGTTGTGGTACCTATTATACCGGCTGGCTAAGTGGAGGACACCCCACCGTAGCGGACGGTCAGGTCACCAGGACGGTGTGTTTTAGCAGTGGTTACCGCTGCTGTTATTACTCAACAAGTATCAAAGTGAGAAATTGTGGTTCATATTATGTGTACTACCTTAGTGGTACACCTACTTGTAATCTCCGTTACTGTGGCACTAACTAGACGGAAATGCAAACAAAGTCTATATGTAAACATATTCTATCATTTCACTAAAGTAGGCTTTATTGTAAAAGCAATTAAGCATCTAAAAAGAGACCCTACTAACACTGTAACTTCAATATCAATATCTGTTTATAATAACTTTAGCAAAGAAAGAAAAAGTGAGATAGGACGACGTACTACTTTTAAGCCATTTTGCAGATTATAATGCCTATAACGCAGACATTTTTATTATGTAATGGCGATCTAATTTATAATGACACTCTTCACAGAAGGTTTCACAAATGACTTAAATCAGGCGGGTTACAAAACTTCTTGATGCAACTAGCATTAACACATCTCTCAAAAAAAATGTCTAACTCGGAACCAGTCCTTCCGCGGCGTGAGACTTGGTCCGCTTGCATGCAAATTTTGATCAAAAACAAGAAAAAAAAAATCATGTCAAAGAAAACTTAGAAAAAACTCCGAAACATGTTATGTTAACTTAAAGAACACATCAATGCTAATTACTGAGTCTAACAACGGCATGCATTTGCTAAATAAACTACGATGGACGACATAATAGTTAAGATGTGGAGAGTGCGGGATATGAAACTGCTTACTCGTTTTTTGATCGGTCCAGGGAGGCAGTCTGTGAAATTGCAAGCGAAATGGATATAAGGACTAGGGATACAGTCAACTCTCGCATTGCGGACACCCTGCTATTACGGTCACCCTGGCAATACGAACAGCCGCTAAATCCCTCCCTATTGCACTAAGGACACTAACTCGTGGTCCCGAGGGTGACCTCAATATCAATAGTTGATCACACGAAGTTGAGCCCTGATGTTTGGACTATATTAGAATAGGAGTTTCATTGAAAAATAAAGGCACAATTTGGTGGCATTGATAACCTCCTGCTCTTGTACGTTGGCGTAATTTTACTTACTGCCAGAATCCCTCAGGCTTTTCCTTTCTTGTGCAAATGAGGGCTTTCTTTTTTAAACTTCAACGGGATTACCTAATTTTTCATGAAGAATCAATCCAAATGAATTCAGGTCTAAGCAGTAAAAAGACGTCATCTCGTGTCATCATTGCACACGCGATATGGAGAGAGGACCTATTAAGATCATTTTAAGAATATTAAAGAAGATACATGTCCATCTTAGATATAATTACCTCTGGACAACTGGAAAAGACCGTGTTTAACTTCTGTCTAGTAGTATGACGCAGTAGTGAATAAATAAAATGCTGTTTGTCAGTTAATCATTGTTTTGCCTTTGCATGTTTGGTATGCATTATAACTGGAAACGGGGAGAAAAGAAGGTGTAAACGGCAGAAGGGAGTTTGAGGTAGGAAGAGCGGGTAATAAGGCGCAGAACAGAGCCATGTTGAGGGACCGAGGTTAGGCGACGTATAACTGGCGTCCGTTACAAATAAAAGAATTAAGACAATAGGGTTCTTAAGATTGAGGTTTTTCAGCATTTCCCGAGAACCGCGAACGTCAAGAAGTCACCTGACCGGGACCTTGACGTCAGGTTTGCGGTTTGAGGTTTACGTTTGTACGGCTGGACCACGCTCCGGAGGGACGTGATTTACCGCAAGGCTTATTGCACCCTAAAACATCACAATCCCACGTTTGAGAAGAAAGACGACTTTTTAGAACTCTTTTGCTTATTGATAATCGAATTTCATTTTCAAAAAACTGTAATTTTGAAGACAAAAATTCTCAGCTAAAATAGAGGTAAGTGGATGAATGAAAACAAAAACAGCAGCCGCGAGCTACCACCCGCGAATCTTAAACCCCAAATATGGCCAGACGGGTAGTGTGAACCGGGAGGTTCCACCGTGTGAAGATATACATGTACTCGTTTCGTACCTACAAGACTAAACCAGCCTTTTAATTACTATTTTAGTCTCTCGCATCTCTGGACTTCAAGATAACGGTTTGGGCTTCAACGGACTAATTTTATAGACGTCATGCACTGAAATAATGTACTGCATAATGGTAGTCAGTTCTTGGTGTTGCAGAGAAGAAAACTTATCAATACCCACAAAACAAAACAAAAGTGTCGGTTTCCGTAACACCAAGAAACACCGAAGATAACAAATAGATTTCTGACCAGTACTCCACAGAAAAGTGCAAGAGTACGATATTTAGGCGACTTGACCAAAGAAAACAGGAGTCAGGAACTGAAACGTTACGACAAGGAACACATCAGCTGCCATGGACAGATCGGATGGACTCATGATCAGGGTTCTTGATCCACTTTTTACGAGAGACAAAGAAGCTTCCTTATAAGAAATATATGAACATGGCGCGTTGTAAATTCGTTGTACAGCGAAGGCGAATGGTCACCTGGGGTGCTACATACTTGAAAGGTCCAACTAACATGCATGGATCACTTTGTCGTTAGACCCTTCTAACTAAAATGGTTTAAATAGAAGCATGGGATTGAGATGGGAAAGGACCACAAGCTTGTTTCAAAGAAATGAAAGATGGTAATTTTTATGCTCGGTGAAACAAATGTGAAAATGAAATGATCAGCATGTCACAACCGTGGGACAAAGAAAAATTTGAGTGCCAGGCAGAATTCGAACCTATGACCTCCCAAACACCGGGCGGGCGCTCTATCCACTTGAGCTACGGAGAACTCGTAGAGAGCGAGGCCATATACTAGGTTCATATTATTATTTATATTAAGAGATCATTCAACTTTGCCTTCCATTTATTTTTGGGGGTTCGGATCTGAACCAATGTGTCGAATTGAAATCTTGTCTCTTTATTTCTCAATTACAGTCAAACTATTCAATCGTTTCTGATTGTCTCCAGTCCCGCCGCTAAAGCCTCATAACCGGCACACGGTTACCATCATTTGGAAGATGTAGCTACCATCTATTTTCCTTGTCACAATCACGTACTAATTCTAGGCATTGCACACTGTTCAAACAACGACAGATTTCTTTGGGTATAAGTAGCTAGCAGAATAGCGTGATATGTTTGATTTTAAGCTAGTCAGTTCTTCCCGTACGTGTTTGACCCCTGTACTATACATAGCCATTTATTTTTATTTATTTATTTTTTTTTTTTTTCACCTCCTGCTACACAAGTTTCACTTCCTTGGCTTTTCGAATTCGCCGCAGTCATTGTTCCTACCCTTCTTCCTCCTTGTCTGCCTTAGCCTTCAATATCAATACAACATTTGTCTGTGACGTTTTTTTCGGAGAGCCCATGCACTAATAGGGACACCCGGACTTACGGACACCATGGCATGTCCCTTCTGTTTCCCGTATTAACCGCGGGTTCCCTTGTAAGTTCTTTTTGAGAAGTAAAATATATGTTTTTCCTGATCCTTTTTTCCGAGCTTTTGGTATGGTGAGAAGCAAATTGACACCAGTTTTTTTGTTTTTAATCGTCTATCCTCTTGGGTCATTACATTGTCAAAGCTTCGCAGTAGTGGATCCATTCACCTGGGGCTCGTGCTCGTAAATCTACGACAACACTTTGACAATGTTGTGACGAAAGGTCAATGTGATGAACTGAACCAGTTTTTGTGCATAAAATTTTTATTTAACCTACTATTTTCCTACTTCATCGTATGTAGCAGAGCATTCATCCATTTGCAGTGTGGTGCGCGTTATCCCAGTTCGTGTGGGGCGGAGTCAACCGAGTAAACTTGACTACAAAGTAGGGTGAAACCTTAGGGAAATGGGACTTAGTTCGAGCTAGCGGGGAATTCGAGTTATCGGGGTTCTACTCAGTGTGAATGCCTGGCGTCGAGCTTCCAAAGGGAGTCAGATAAAGCGGATTTTAGGTTATTGTCAATTTAATGACCCTTAATAAACAACCATTCAAAAAGTGGTGTAGAAACAAGTTCCGGTTAAAAAAAAAAAATAGTGGCATCGCCAAGACTCTCCGCATTGAAAATATGTCCTTTCGATGGATATAAAAAGAACTATCCTGTTGCAGTCTACAAAGATTTTCTCTTGAAAGCCCAGGGAAAATAAATGACATCGCGACGAGCAAAATTCATCGCTTGCGCTATAATTGAGTACTGCAGTAGCCTGCGTATCAGGCGCTTGACAAATATGGTTTCTAAGCTCTCCATTTCTGGTGGCCAGCGAAACGAACGAAAAAGAACGCGCAAGCAAGCGGCAAAGCAGGCTTTCTTTTTCGCGTCAGCCTGCGAAAGCGGCCGTTTCTCTTCGCTCCCCGCCGCTTGGAACAAGCGTTGTAGAACATTTTAACCTCAAAGTTATCCAACGCTTTCCAGCTTTTTCAAGTTTTGATCATTTTAACTATTGTTTTTTTTTATTTCAGAATGCCAAAATTACACGAGACTGAACAATGCTGATAGGAAGATAACTTATGGAAGGAACAGTTATTGTGATAACGATATAGGCACTGGATGGTTTCGTTTTGAAGGGTCAGCCGGCACAAGGATGCCAACTTCATGTCCACCTGTCCAAAGGTGTAACACTGATGTTACAGGCTGGTTGGAGGGTAGTCACCCCACAGTAGCAGACGTTCAGGTCAGCAGGCGGGTGTGTTTTCACTACGGTAATAACTGCTGTCACTGGGCAACAAACATCTATGTGAGAAATTGCAGTTTATATTATGTGTACTATCTTAGTGTTACATATTCTATCATTTCACTTAAGTAGGCTTCATTGTGTTAAAGAAAGAATAAAAAAGAAAAAGGGAAAAATTGCACTTAACTTCAATATCTGAATTTGTTAACCAAAGGTAGAAAAAAACTAAGACGAAGAACAACGTACAACTCGCGTTAGCAAGCAAGAACAGTTTTCTTGAAACTTAAAATGAGGATAAATATTCTTTTAAGCCGTTTTAAAGATCAAGTAAGAAATAAATAGTGGTAACTGGACTTACCAGGAAGCAAAACTAGGTAAGATAATACCTTATAAAATTACTAATGCAGTTTTTTGTGTCACTTGTCACGATGAATACAGCTATTTCGAGAAAGGTTGTCGGATAAAGTGCACGCGACAACCCCGAAAGGTATTGCGGGTGGTTTTGAGTTCACTGTTTTTCAAAGAAATTTGATAGAATGGCAGCAGAGGTCATGGACATATGTCTGTGAGTGCTAAAGGAAAGCAACAAAAGTAGGTTCGACAGCTACAGTGTCAGGAACAGTGTATTGAACATATCCCATATACTCCTTTCGGGATTGTCGTGTGCACATTTTTTCCGTGAACCTTTCTCGAAATAGCTGTATACACTGAGTCCAAGAACGCCTAGCCTGCGTACTGCAGACGTACTTCCGGCATGGACTTGTTAAATAAACTGCAATGGAGAGATGTTTTAACTTAGAAGATGTGCAGAGAAGGGCGGGGTATGAATCTGCTTACTTGTTATTAAATTGATCTGTATAGGGATACACTCCGTAATGTATCGGTCAAATCGAAGCTTCAACATGCCCCCCCCGGGCATACCCCGGGCATTTGACACCTTTGCCGTCCCGGGGAGGAGGGAATTTGATTATCAGAGTCTTCTAGGGGGTGGGGAATTTGATCCCCAGGCTTTAGGGATGGGGAATTTGAACTGCACCCTCGATTTCATGTAAAATCTTTGGCGTGACGAGCTATCATGGGGGACGCGGTGTTAGAGGATTTTCGTGGAAAAGATTGTGCCTTTGTGGCCAATTGGTTACAAGGAAAGGGCTTAAACAAGCTTTGTGCCGTTTTTGAAGTATTTAAATTTTAAAATTTTTAATACTGGATTCAGGCTTTGAATGTATGAATGTATGTTATTGTTGTGTTTACAATCAAATACAATACCTATGCCAGCGATTCAATACTACAACATAAAATAGAATAAAATAAAATAAAAAGCTCAGGTCAACTACTTTTACCTACTGCAAGTATGTTAATTTATACGGTGAGCGATGATGCATGTCAGTGAAATGGTCATGTTGTAGTAATCTCAATAGGTGGGATCTTTTTTTATAGAACCCTTTGTATGTTGCATGATGAAGAAAAGCTGAGCATTCAGTGACCTTGTAGCAGCGATTTCTGCCGCTTTGCACGAGTTTTTTGTTCGTAGTAAATACGCTAACAGTGTTTTTGTTATATTTATAAAGATTTTGTTCGACAACTGAAGGCGTTTCCGCCGTCCTTCTGTCATTTTTGTGCCTGTGAAATGTCCCCGGGGTGGGGGCATTTGATCACCTGAATGGACCCTAGTGTGGGGCATTTGAACGGCATTTTGGGCCCGGGTAGGGGGGAATTTGAACAATAATTTTCAAAAAAGTCAAATGCCCGGGGGGTTGCCCGGGGGGGCATGTTGAAGCTTCCATTTGACCGATACATAACTTGGATCGGAAACAAACTATAATTGTTCTCACTCACGTGGTCGGCGTCTATGCAAATTTATTGGAACAAAAGAAAGCCTTTACATAAGAAAAGAGTTCAAATCCCACAGGACTGGTTTGGGACACAAACATGGCCGCCGTTTCATTGTTTTGCGACACAAATAAGGCCGCCATGACGGCATGTGAAAACACACAGGAGGCCTACAGTCAACTCTCGCACGATGTTGAGGCAATTTTTGGATTAGGATTGGAGTCTCTTTGAGAAATAAACGTAAACTTTAGCGAAATACCTGTCACATACGTATGTTTTTATTGAGTGATGACAAGGTTATTTGCACGTTGGCGTCATTTTCCAGTTCTCACTACCAGAATCCCTTAAAGGGGCTGTGTCAGCTGGAGAGCATGCGCTCTGAGGTTATGCAAATTACTTTCAACTGTCAAAATTCTATTGTTTTTAACGCGTGACTTTCTCCTTGTTCTCTGTCACGTCCAAGGCTCCGAATTTAGAGAGGTTAACAAGCGAAATGGGTTTAGATAAGGGATATTTCGATAGAATTTACGGAACGTTTCTTCTCTGGTTATGCTAGATCAAGAATAAAATTGTGACGACAATTTTACTTGTAGTTTTGGCGTAAAAACGCATGCCATTCATAAAATAGTGCGTAAACAAAAATTCAACAACAACATATTGTCTTATTCAACAAAATAAATCGAAGTTGTATTTTACAAACGAGCTACAAAAGACGCTACACCAAAGATAAAGACCAAGACTGTTTGAAATCATTAACAATTAGACTTGTCAGTCGCTAGCGATTTTATAATTTAGATGCTGAGAACAAGAGACATCAAGTCTTTGTTTTGATCTTAGGGAAAGATACATTATCGCGCAAAATTGTTCGATCGTGCCGAATCACTGCGACGTCGAGAAAAAAAAGAACCAAGCATCATTGGTATACTACTCCACTGTAAGCAGTCCTTTGATAAAAAGGGAAAATAAACTCTGCTATTTTCCAAAAATATGCTCGAACACAAACAGTTCAAAAACATGGCATTTACAGGATCTAACTCGTACTAAGGTGCCTCTCTAAGTCCGTTGAGAACAATCTGGACGAGCAAACGGTCGTGTTTATCTTTGCCGTGAATTCAGATAAATACGAGAAGGAATCTAGCCGAATTTTATAATGTTTCCTTCGCCAGGAGTTTCGTTTGGTCACGAAACTCATGGCCTGATGCTCTTGTAATCGTTTACCAAAAACGGCCGCCGCCAACTCGATAGCCGCTTCATTATATGTCCACATACTTTGAGCACAAGAAAAATCCAAGAGCCAGCAACCTCTAAAATAACTCAATAGAAAGGTTCTGTGAACTATAGGGAAGATTCCATCAAAGATTCCATCACTCATTGTGGAGTAGCCGTCATTAACTCTGCCATTACAACGGCCGCTGATAAGAGGACACAGTAAATCCATGTAAAAACATTCCACAGTCAAACAATTTCAAAATAACGCCAAAAAATTATTCTGTAATAACCATGCAACGATTCTTAACACAAAACTTCGCTAACTATCGAACGATGGCTGAGATTTAGACAGATAAAAACAGCCTTCCAAAATCTCCGACAGAACTTTAAAAAGACGGGCCAACTTTTTCAAGTTTGTTTTCATTGGCTCGCGCATGCGTGTGGGGTGACATAGCCCCTTTAAACCCCAGATTAATACATAAAGCGTTCTACCGATTCAGAATCCCATCATTTGATGGGCTCCTGACCGATCGATTGAGCTAAACCCAGGCCAGACGGTGGAGTTTTACTGTGTGAATCAAGTGTGCAAGTCGCGTGGCACTCTTGCGAAGGAAATGAAACGTCATTCCTGAATTAGATTATTTTAAAAAATTTCGTTACACACCTAGACCGCACACCGCCAAACTTCACACCCTGTTTAAGGCTTCGGGTCTAAAAAAAAACCATGCTCAAGACGCTCAATAGTGAAATTATATACCCTGGTTAAGACTCAAGACCCTGAAAGCCATTTGATACCATGTGCAGCAGCACATACCCGTATAGGCCAAATATGGGAATGCCCCCTCCCCCCTCCCCTACCGGGCTCATAACGTTGCCCAAATAAATAAAGTCAGCAATGAATTCCAGTTTCGTCACAGGCGGCCCAAACTCACGTTACGAGGAATGGGTGACGCATGACATTTGTGCTGGATGTGCCGGTACGCGCCGCGTTACAGGTGACCGTTGAAAACAAGAGACTTTGTATGAGAAATCAAATGCTGAGATTTGCGAACGCTAAATAACGTTAAATATAATTTTCGTTCAATGAAATGAATGCAAACGACTTACCTGCGATGTATTGCACCGTGTTTTGGTGTCTGCTTGTCGTTGTACTGTTTTTTTTTTTTTTTTTTTTTTTTTTTTTTTCTTTTATTGCATAACCACTGTTACTCCCTTCACAAGACGAAGTCAAGGCTGCTCATTTCGAAAACAGGGTCCATTGTATACCTCTAAGTTGAACTGTGTTTCTCGATTATGGTAACAATCACTAGGACCAGAGTAAAAGGAGGATTCACCTCTGCCTTGCCTTACAAATACCAATCAACGCATTGTGAAGAATGATATTAGGGATTTTAAGATACCCCATAGGCGACGGCGGCGAAAACGTCACTTAAAAAGTGACTTTGCATTCTTTGAAACTTCAGGGCGATTATTCCAATTCGCTAACTCTGCTAAATGTAGACGAACTCTCTTGAACACGAATACCTTAGAAAACTCTCCAGAGGCAAAGAGAGTGAGGGAGAGAAATTCGTCTTCTTTTGTTTGTGTTCTCGATAAAACGTGAAATTAGGCTGTAACCTAAAGTGAATGAACGGCGCAGCCCTTTCCTTCTTGTAAACCTTTCGGCTTCTCTCCTAGCTTGCTGCAAATCTTTTCATCGATTTGTCACAGTAAAGCCTGCAGGTTTTCATATGATCCCACAGGTAGCCCAAGCTCACTATGAGAGCCCTGAGCAACATTATCCATTCGTGAATTAATCATTCATACGGCCACAATTATAAGGGGACGTATGAGAATTATCCTACTTCTCCATAACTGAGCAAAACGTGCTTTAAATTTTTCCTTTTAAGCTTGCATGTAGTATTTTATTATGTTTATTTGTGTGTTGACTACGTTTCAGGCCTCTTAGGATGCAAGAACAACACTACCCTTCTAGTCTAATTAACTAGTAATAGTTGACACTACAGCTGCCCCCGTTCTGTATATTGTCGGTCAATAGTATTCTTGCTCGTTGTGTAGCTCTTTGAAATATACCGATTCATAATGAAGATTTTCACACATCAGTTCCATACAATAGGTGAGATAAATACAGGAAACGCAAGGTTCCATGCACAGTTTCAGCTCCATTAACACAGCTTTGATCAAAAGATTCTCAGTTTCGAGAATAGTTTATTCTAAACCATAAGAAAAGATTCAATTAGAAGTTGAATTTTTCGCTATTTCTCTTTCACTTTTTTACATTCAGTTCATTTTATTTGCCGGAAGGTAAGCCTTAGAAATTAAAAGGACGTTTGGTCGATTCACGCTCGCGCATTCTAGTCTTATTTGAAACTTTATAACGGAAGGACATTTGTGAGCAGGGAATAAGTGAGCAAAGAATTAGATTGTCGGCGAATTTCTGTAATCGTCCATCGTTCTGCTAGTGATAAGCTAGCCGTTGCTCACTCGTCTTGCTTGTTTGGGGCTGAGTCTTATTCCGGTCAAAGAGATGGAAAGAGTGTCTGGCAAGGTTTCCAATATAAATCAAAGACTTGTGAACTCGTGTCTGGCAAACTCTCCAAGTGTTTATATATGCGCTTAACGAGTGTCTTTTGGTCCATAACTTTCAAAACAACTGCTCCACAGAATGTCACTGCGTAACGCAAAAGAGTATCGAATTATGACTGCACGAATAAATGTCACAAAATCTACCTGAGCGGTCCCTTCGGGATTTTCTGTCTTTACGTCATCCTAAGTACTTGCGGGCGCAAACAATAGAAACGTCATCATTACCTACCGATTCCTCGCGGCCCCTGTTCAAGCAAATCGAGATTTTTTTCTATATTGACTGTATGACTGTATATTTCAACTGTAAGTACTTTCCTTAATATACGCGCGAGTCACTAGTGCTTGGGCAATTATTCATACAGCAACAAAATTATAAGACGTTGTATGAGAAATATTCTTTGCTCACTAAACTAACTAGTAATAGTTGACACTACAGCTGCTCCCGTTCTGTATATTGTCGGTCAATACTGAATAGTATTCTTGCTGGTTGTGTAGGTCTTTGAAATATACCGATTCATAATGAAGATTTTCACACATATTCCATACAATAGGTAAGATAAATACTGGAAACGCAAGGTACCATGCACAGTTTCAGCTCGACTTACACAGCTTTGATCAAAACATTCTCAGTTTCGAGAACAGTTTATTCTAAACCATAAGAAAAGATTTAATTAGAAGTTGCCTCGGTCGTCCTTCGGGCGACGTGCCGTGCGCCAGCGAGGATATGTCTTGCGGTTATTGATTTTCAAAAGTCGATCTGGGTCAGATATTAAGAAGCGAAGAAATCGTTTACAGTAGATTTATAAAGATCCCATTGGGCTAATTAATCGTGCTAAGCGACAGGTATAGACATTTTTCAAGGTAAGTAATTCATTTATTCACACGAAACTCCTCTGGAGCCTGTGAGCGATCGTAGCGATCATATGGAAACCAGGCATAAGAGACAGAAATACCTATACTACACTTACAGATGATCTTTCTTTGGACCAAAAATGCATGTGATCCCTCTCAGGGTTGGGTGTTAAGGAAGTGAAATTCTAGCCATCATAAATCTGTAGATCCAAGCTGATTCTCTAAGGCAACAACAACAACAATGATAAATAAATGTAAATCCACAAAGAGACTTCCAGGATGCTATGCCGAGTTCATTACTTTTGCAATTCTTCTAAGAAAACATATTAATCAAGGCCTTTTTATTCGCATTTTGAAAAAGGAAAAAAAAAAAAAAACAGTCGACAGTCTTAGGGGCTGCCATACTGTCAATAGTTAAAGAATTGAGGAGAACTCTTATCTTGACAAGTCGGGCGAACAAAGAGAGCCTTGACAAAAGGTGTCAATAATATAACATTTGAAATAGCTAGAAAAGTTGTTTGTAAAAGGAATGAGAAAAGGTATAGAAAATCCCTATATGCTCTATAATCTTTTTGGCCTGAAATCTATAATGATGCAGTGGAAAACTTTTTTTGTCGTTCGCACTCGGACTGGGAACATAATTCTAAGCGACATATTAGGTGAAAGGTAAAAAGAGTAACATGCGACAAGACAATCGAGAGGAAATCGATGCCTACATTTGTTATCAGCGGCAAAAAAGAGAACGCGGGTCAGAAACAATCTACGCAGAAAACGTGCGGACGTGCACGTTTGCTCTCAGGGGGGCAAAGAAGTGTAAGGGGGGTTAAAAACGAAACAAAAGGAGCCTAAGGGTGTGTACACCGTACATACATGTACTTCTATTGTTCTCATATTTTAAAAACACTTTCCTGTAGTGTGATACGAAAATGATTTTCTTGACTGATACAATTCTCTAACGAATGTTCGCCCCCTAGATCCGCGACCTTTTTAGGACAATGATAACTTATGTCCATTTTAGGGTATTTAGTGCTTCACTGCCCATTTAATTAACTGTCAAAGCAACAGAAATGATTCCTCAAAGTGAACACAATAGAAATATCATTTACAAGAGAGGAAGCATTTCTTCAGTTAAGGCAAGATGGTGGAAGAGCGACATCTCCCGATTCTCCTGTATGCCATTTTGATTTTAGTTGTGTTTTTTTCACAAGGAAGTCAAGGTATTAGTGAAAGATCTTTGCGGATTTAAGTTTCAAAGTGTCGATAATTCTTTACAATCTTTTACGGGAAACTAAACGTTTCATTTCAAGGAAGGAAGAATGAAAGATTGGGGTGGGGCGCGTAAGAAAATCCTATTCCAAGGACTTCAAAGGACCTTACGCTCAATGCGTTTGATCATACAATGAATTCCCCAAAATTATGGTTCAGAATTAACGTTAGTTTTTAAATGTTTTCTCTTACAGCAGTCAGTTTCAAATCTGGAAAAATCGATAATATCACTGCCCTGAATGGCGCAGGGTTGTTCGCTTGCGAGAAAATCACGTTTGCAGAACCATTCCCCGGTGGAAAGCAAGTAAAAGTGTTTGCTTCGCCTAGCAACTCAAGTACTGGTGCTGCCTTGTGGGTGGAATCAGAAGATAAAAGTCAATTCAGCGCTTGCATCTACGAGTACAGCGATGGCTCAAATGCCATCGAGATAAACTGGATTGCCCTACAATCTGCTCCCTCTGGGGCACAAATAGGAACCACTTCCTTGGACTCTTGGACTACTGGAACAGAATGTAAGAAGATCTTCTTTCCCCAGGTTAGTTGCGCAACACACTGTACGAGCATAAAAGTGAAATAGCAAGTAATTTACCTCATGGACTGGACTGAACGGTCGAGAACGTTGTTCGTTCTAAAAGTCCGTGAAAAAAAGGTTTTTTGCATAGTTGGGAGCCTGATTTCCTTTTTCGATCTCTTGCATTTTGGAATGGCAGTCCCACTAACTAACACATATTCACCTGCATGTTAGGTATGACTATTTTGTCATTCGTTTTGAAGTTCCATTGCAAGAGGTGCCTCACCGAATCCAATCGCTCATATATTGAATGAATGCCAGAATAAACAAAGGAAGGAAGGATCAAGGAATGGATGGATGAATGAACGAATGTTTATACCTGATCTCATTCTTAAAAAATCTATCATGCACTAACTAGTAAATAATTATTTTGGCACGCGAACATGCATGAAGACAAGCAAACAAAAGTCATATTAGCATAAGGAAATAAACAAACAATAGGAAATAAATAAAAAGGAAAGGAAAGGAAAAGGAAAAATATACAAGGTAATAAAATATTACAATAATTCTTTTCTGAATAAACTTTGAAGACTGAGATGCCGCATTGTTGTTTCGGCAAAAATCAGTTCAGTTACGTTCTAAGTAGCGGAATGGACACACGTTCTCGAACATGCGTGGTAATAATAAATGACACTTATATTGAAAAATCGGTATGTCTCGAACGATGTGAAAAGGATTTAGGAAGGAAGGAGGGAAGGAAATGATAATTGATTAATTGATTGATTAAACCAATGACTGAACTTTACTTACCAAAGATCATGATCATGTTACGTAAAAATAAACTAAAACTTAAAAGTTAGAAGAATGAATAACAAGTAACCATAACATTCTAAAGATAGTACGGATATCTTGTTGAGATAAGAGGGGCAAAAGCCATTTAATCATTACAGACGAAAGGCGCCATCCGTTAGAACTTAGGCTATTAATCTCTCTGTGCGCGTTTTCGATCTTCTTCAAAAGGGAGACAGTGATTTTGTTGGAATAGGCTCCTGGTTGGAATCAAACCAGATAATTGCGGGTGACCGGAGGGGCCCGAAATGTGGTCGCCCGCAATCGGCATAATCTTCAAGTTGTTTGAGGCATGCGCAGCATGTATGACCCATGGACAACATTTTTTTGAACTTTCACTTACAATGAATGGAATGCATGAGAATGCAATCTGATCATGTGTGTTTGGGCCTTCTATCACTCTTAATCTGATCAACTGCGTTTTTACCTTCTCTCACGTGAAACTTACGAAAAGAGCAGCGTAGAAGCGAGATCTCGCGCGTACTCCCTAATTTTTTGGTTAGTACGACTGTAGTATCAAAATAATAATACAGAGGCTGGACAAGCGCATTATGCAAGGTCTTATATGTTTTTGTATAGAGGTAATTCCTAATCCTTTCAAGGCAGTTACTTCATCCACCTTTGAGGTAACACAATTTCGACATGGCTGTTCAAGTCTGTAAACAGATCAAATGTTGACCTAAGATCACTCAAACCGATTTAGATTTGTTTCTCTCTTTAGCTTTACAACACAAGTTCAACAACATAAGTTCCTGAAAGATGACATTGATAAAATTATATTATTGTCAAGCCTCATTTTCTTTAGTTTGAACGTCGAGGAATGCAGTCATTGGAAAAAATTATTAGCCATTAAAATCTACTTCCTGAAAGGCTTTATACGTTTTCTCTTCTTAGCTATTTTTGTAGGTTCACCTGGATTATGACAGATTACTAGAGCCCTGATTTGGATCAAATAATCATACCGGATTAGCCTGAATATAATTGGCTCTGTAGTCTCACGTTCGTTCCTACACGCGCATCAAGCTTAAGATTCCGATCTGAGCCAATCACCTATCCGCACAGACGTGATTCGGCTCGTTTTCTGCCGTCTCCCAAAATAAGCAGCAAGAGCCATTCATCTAACGAATCGTTTAGAAGAAGGGAATAGAAGCTTGTAGACTTAAAACAGAATGCAGCATAACAAAGATGAATCCAGTCCAATTTCACCTTTGGTATCTGTGGAAAGATCCATCCTTCCAGCATTCGCTGCTGGAAGTCTAATTAAAGGAATCAGGAAATGCATAATCTGCATCGTTTATTTGTCGCCTGGGGTTAATATAACACAGGTATATTATCCTCTCCTGATACTGGTTACTTCCCCAAATTCCTAATCTTTAGAATCTTCTAGAACCTTTCAAATGGTCGGATAACATCTCATAACTTTCAGTATATCACGCAAGCCATCCAAAAGCATTTTTTTTTTTTATCAGATCTTAACAAATGTCTCTAACAATGATTTAGCCCCGACAATAGGTTCGCTCACATAATATAGGAAATGTTTCAAGCGTCGCGGTGGTTGAACATAAAGACCATAAGAATCCGAAATCACAAACTTAAGATTCTCCTCCTCGATTCGTTTTTCATGCGACAGAGGTTAAAAATAATTTATCATGCGATGCCATGTTTTCTTTCTTTTCATTGGCCGAAAGCCCACCACTTGACCTGCCTACAAGTAAGTGCCTACAAATAATGGTCTGCTAATGCGAAATGTCGTACAACTGTGTTTGGCTGCAAATAATATTCTGCTCACGCGTAAACAGAACCACGCTTTTCTCTTTCTTACGATCACTCTTGCGTGAAAAAAGGCAGATCACCTCGCTTCCCGAAGATTTTCATTAAAAACAAACTTAGTGATCGAATGATAAGAAAATTATTATCAAATCTGAAACAAAACAAAAGAAAGATGATTTAGGGTGCAAATATAGAAGTTTTTCTTTTGATATTAGTACACGAGCTTGGTTACATAATTTCATCTCTTTTTGGATATGAACGAGTTGAACAAAGTAGGTCATTCAAACTACGTATTAAGAGTATCAGAAGAGTAGGTTTAATGCAGTAAATTTGAAGTCTCTTTTCCCTCTACGGACCACTGCTTCTCAGTTATTTCTGTTTGTTTTTCCTTCCATAGTTTGCTTAAAATTTTAGACTACAGCGCTTCGCTTGTGCGTCTAAACCTTTTTCTTTGCTTAATTTAGCGTTTTTTGACTCCTCCAATCGTACTTGCGACTCCCAGTCATCAGTTTCCAGGGAGACCTCAAGACGCCATGGCAGTTTGGGTAGAGGACCTGACCAAAGACAGTTTTAAAGTCTGTCTCAGGGAAGTGAAGATTTTTGATGGACTTCACAAAGGCATCAAAATTGTGAGTACAATTTTGTACCTAACTGGGGTCTCAGCCCAAAACCTCCGTGATACATATTCGCCCTTCTGAACCATGTACTCTGATTGTGTATGCAACGCAAGAAGATTACTGGTTATTATATTACAACATGAGAAATTTCTGCAATTTGATTGGCTCAGAGCAGTGGAATTTCAGCCTAAGTAATGATCCAGGTAAGGTGGATAGCAATTTCTTTTGTTATGCGGCAACGGTGCTTTCCCCACACAGAAATGTTCTCATTTTTACACAGAGAATGCATAAACCTACATGAAGGCCGTTTACGCAATAAAATGCATTTACACTCCACTTTGAAAGGGTGTTTTTTTGTGTTAAAAGATTTTAACCAATCACAAGAGTTGAAAACAATAGCCAAGAAAAGTTTACAATTGTACATGTTCCCCACATAGGATTTCTTTGTTATTCAAACTGAGACCAGATTTTGTTACATGGAAGATGGTTGGAATGTAAGGATGAATATATGTACCGCTTTATGAAGTTTTGTTAACTTTTGCTGTTTAAGCCAATCAGAATTCGAAGTAAATACAGACAAGAGAAAAATTAGCACCTTTTTTGCATTCCAACATGTTCGTTGCTGTTGTTGCTATGAATCGTTCTTATCTGGACCGTTTCTTAATTTGAAATACCTTCATGTGAAAATTACAAAACTTTTGCGGGTAGTAGTATAAACATATTATAGCATGATTTGTACGTGATATTTGCCATAAATACCACTCGTGATATTTCAAAATTCTCTCAAATTTCACTCGCCTAACGGCTCGTGAAATTACGTATAACAATTTCGAAATATCACTCGTGGTATTTATGTCAAATATCGCCACAAATCATGCTATTACCTATCGAAATTTTTTAAGGGCCTGTTTACATGGAGTGGGGGGCCCCGGTTGGGGTTGGTTTCTTTTGTTTTCACGCTCTGGAGGACACAAAACAAAGAAACTTACCCCACTAGACCGGGGTCCCCCACTCCATGTAAACAGGGTCTTAGGGCCTGTTTATATGGAGTGGGGGACCCCGGTCTAGTGGGGTTAGTTTCTTTTGTTTTCACGCTCTGGGGGACACAAAACAAAAGAAACTTACCCCACTAGACCGGGGTCCCCCACTCCATGTAAACAGGGTCTTAGACAAGAGCTGCAAAACAAACTTTTTCAAAGATTCATTTCATATATATCAAATGTGTAAGTTTGCATTTCATAACACTTTGCGTTTTTAACGTTATAATTTTTAGTTCAACCTGTTAAAGAACCGTTCAGAGAGTTTTTTATGCAATTTGTTTAACGTCTATTAGCAATGTAAGTAGCTGTTTTTGTAAAGATTTCAATAAAAAAATTCATTGGCAGATGTTAAGGGCTATTAAAAATACGAACGAGCGGTTTGGCCTTGTCTGACGAAACATTTTATTCTTATAGAACTGGATGGCTTATACAAACCTCACAGTCGAAAACTTCACCTTATCTGACAGTCTTGAGTTTACGGAGAAAAACTTGCCATCTCAACAAGATGACAATTCCTTTTGCCAGGTACAGTAGAATAGTTTTAATCAAAATGGACTTATTAATTTGCATCAGGAAATTTCTTAAAGACTTGCATATTGCTTAGACATGTTCCTTTCTTGCCCCATTTCTAAAAAGTATAAACAATACTTGGTTAATTTTCCCAGTGACTTGCTGATTATAGATAAAATGAATCCTAGTTTTTTTGCTTGATAGTAATATAGAACAGTACCCTTTCGAAAAAGAACGAGATGAGTAGTCGTGTTGGATTTATGCCGAGCCGCCGTGAAGCTTCGAAGTATATATTCGTCTTTGATGGGATGGTTAATTAGACAAATTCCATACAGCGGCACACCCCCTTTTCCTCTTACTAGAGATTACGCCACCCCCTTCCCCCCCCCCCCCCCCCCCACACACACACACACACACCCTTTTCACCTCCGGGGCACTGATTAGTCAATATTTTAAGCATTATACGTTTGCCTGTTTTTATCTCATTTATTATTTTATGACGTTTATTCCATGTTTTCTTATTATCATTATCATTATTATCCTTCAGTCATTAATTCAAAAGGCCAGAAAAACAAAACAGAAATTTGGTACTGCAACAAGCTATATATTTTATGTTGCAGAAAATCAACTTCACAATGCAACTCTTTCTTCCGCCGGTGGTAATAGTGACAGCAAAACATGTCAACAACGACTCGAGTGTGTCGGAATGTAATGCAATCACAGCTTGGGTTACGGTAATAAATCAGTTTAAATTAGCACTGTTATAAATATACCAGGAGAAGCGATATAGACTGAGAAAGCCAGTTTCACGTTCAAACAATCTCCTCATCATCGTCATCATCGTCATCATCATTATCATTATTATCATCATCATCATCATCATTGTCACCATCATCATCAACAACAACAACAACGTTTAATTGAGAGAATTTATCAAATGGCACCCAAAAGCCGGCTAGAAACTGAGGAAGGATCAGAGAAAGAAAAAGCAAACAGGACATCCATGTTACGCGAGTCCCCTAATTGAACAAAAGTTTTCAATTCCGTATAATTAATAAACTGTTTATTACTTATATTTACCCTCAGAACACATCAACCACAGAAACGGAAATTTGCGTCAAAGCCTACGACGTCAAGAGCAAGGATATTATAAAACTCGATTATCTAGTTTTTGGAGGTAGGTCTGTCGGTTATCAGCTCTTTTAATTTTTCCCTTGACCTCTCTTAAATTCTTCTGCACTCCAAACGTATTGGTACTCTTGCAATGGAACTTACGAATCGACACTCATGACTTGTATGAGGTCATAATGACGTCATCAGTCTAAGCTTTGACGACCGCCAGTGAGAAACGAAATAACCGCTGAGAAGAGTGTTGAAAATACGACGAGCAGCGGAGTATTTTTGACGAACTTCGAGATGTTTCATCTGGTGATGAAACACTGTGTCGAATGCTTGATATTACTTCTCAAACAAAATGATTTTACCAAAAGAAATTTAGGATGAAAAACTGAGCAGTTTTTCACCCGATTTCCAAACACTGTTTTAACATTAATTTCCTTTATATTTTCTTTATGAATTATTGATAAGTTTGAGAAGGGAATGGCTAAATCGGAAACTTCCAACACTTAAAGACAATAGTCTCCTGCTAATTGGATGTAAATGAGCAGCTGTGGCGCATGCGTATAAACCAAAATTTGGAATAACGGGGAATCAATTCTCGTTACTCCGTTTTCTTTCTCTTGTTGCCCAGTTTATCGTCTATTGTTCGCATGCATGGTAAAGCAGCTCGCTAACTTTCTAGGAAACCGACAAATTTAACATGCAAACGTAGTAGGTGAATAGAAAAATTAGCAGTGGATTTTCCCCAAGTTCTCATTTGTCGAAATGCCTCTCTTTTGGTTGAACATAGATCCCGATCCTTGCATAGGAGTGATCTGTGCTTACTATGCACGATGCAAGTCTTTTGCACCATACGATGCCCGCTGTGTGTGCATAGACAAGTGCCCACTATACCAAGAACCCATCTGTTCTTCAAATGGAACGACGTACAGGAACCTGTGTTTCTATAAACAGGACATGTGTTTCTTGCAACTGAACCACACAGTTCAGCATCCTGGAAGTTGCGAAGGTAATGTACTAGTCAACTCCAAAATTATTTTTAATATCACCGATTGTACTCGACTGTTTTATTAATTTGTTTAGATTTTGTTTTTGTTTTGATTTTTTTTCATTCGGAGATACTAACAGCAATGCCACTCTTTAAATCCGAATGTTAAAATCAAGTTTATTTATCTACCTACCTACCTACCTACCTTGCGGGAACTAATTTTTGAGATTAAAACAGATTGGCTTTTCTTGCTGGGAATTAATTTTTGCTATTTTCAGAAAGTGCCCATACCCAAGTGCAATAGAAAACATACCTTCAAACAATAAACCAGTATTTCGTTGTTTCTGAATGAAAGAGACAAGTTGTGATTGAACAGACACGATTTCTTAGTATTGTACTTTTGGGTAGCGAATTTAAGTTAGAGAATATTTACTCTGGAGTAAATTTTTGCGGGAAAAATGTTTGAGGTAATTTTTATTGGCGGGAACTTATTTTTGCGGATCGCTGACCGCAAAAATCGCAAAAATTAGAAACCGCAAAAATTTCGTGCCCCACGGTAGATCATATTCATGCGTTTCCTCGTCCAATGATCTGTAAGAATGCAGCAATGGAAAATTGAGGTAGTTGTTTTAACAATTCTACTAAAGTTGATGAACATCTAATAAGAAAAGAGAAACTGTACAAAAACTAGGTAATTTTAATTCCAACAATGGCTGTTGAGATCAGCGCGAGAATTAGTTCAGTTACTGTCAAAAGTGCACTTATGTAGTTTTGTTCTGCTTCACTTGCCAGGGTTCCCATTTCAGCGTGCACGACTTCATATGCCTCATATACCATCCTTGGGATATTCTCATTGTGAAGTAATTCATTTGCGACCATACGTTTACTATCCCGACAAACCCATTCAAGTGCAATTAACTGTCAATCACGTCGATACCAGGGACATGAACTATGTCCACGATGCAGCTGTGTCGTGGATTGAGGATGTGAGCTACGAAAACTTCACTGCGTGCGTGATGGCGGCCGGGTATAACGAGCGTAAGTCCAGAGCTAACGTGTCCATAGACTGGATAGCTTATCAGGGAGCTCCAGTCGGCGGGATCTCTGGAGAAGTGCGTATGTCACAATGGTGGACAGGGACAACTTGTAAAACGGTGAATTTTCCGTCGGTGAGTGATGTATTTTACCATTCTTTTTCTTTATTTGTATTCTAGAACTGAGCAAATGTTAAAGACGTGTTAACTTTCTTAGTTGTGTACATTATCGCCGGGGTATCAGTAATGAGCTACTTAACTGCATAATGGTAAAAAAATAGGGTTTACAATCAACTGACGCAAATAAATAAATGAGGGAGTAAATAAAGAAATAAATACATGAAAATATAGATAAATAAAATAAATATATACAAAAGTACTGGAGACTATGAAAAATTAATTTGGAACTACAACTAGTCTTTGATTTTTGAATTTCAATTCTCTCTCATACAGCTATTTCGAGAAAGGCTGTCGGAAAAAATGTGCACGGAGTAATTCCGAAAGTTAAAATAATATGGGATATGATCAATACACTGTTCCTGACACTGTAGCTGTCGCACCTACTTTTGTTGCTTTCCTTTAGCAGTCGCAAACATACGTCCATGGCCTCTCGTGCCATTTTTTTCTTTTGAAGAACAGTGAACTCAAAACCACCCACAATACCTTTCGGGATTGTCGAGAGCACTTTTTCCGACAACCCCTCTCAAAATAGCTGTATATGCCATGCTTTCAAATTATTACTTGCTTCTCTTTTTCTTCATTGCCTTTTCCTGTGGCCAGGCTAAGTTTTCTAGGGAGCCTTCAGTTTTTGTAACTGCTGCACATCACCATGCCGGTCTGAAGAGAGACGCCGCAAGTATTTGGTTGGAGGACATCACGCACTCTTCCTTCAAAATATGTTTAAGGGAGCTACAAAATTATGCAGGCTCACACGAAGATATTCATGTTGTAAGTAACATTTCCTTGTTTACTACCATTTTAACATCGTATTTTGTCAAGACGATCTGAAGGTAGCACGGCATGTACTTAATGCTCTTTTCTTTCTGTTACCTTTCTTTCTATTTTTCCAGAACTGGTTGGCTCTCTTCTCTCTCGAGAAGCCTTTTTTCATAGAACACAGCTCAGTTTATTTCGCAAACTCTAAACCGCCTTCACCCTGGAACAATAACGCTTTCTGCAGGGTCAGTATATATCTTTTGCTAAGATGTAACATCTCTAACGTATGTCGTATGTTAACTTCTTCCCGTTGATTTTTAATCTCATTTTGTTCATTTAATAGGATATTTCCTTCGCCTTCGCGTACAAGAATGCCCCAAGTGTGTTTGTATCGGCAAATCACACTTCCAGTGGAGGAGGACGGGATCCAATGCACAACTCCATAACCGCTTGGGTTGAGGTGAGTCAGTGACTGCGCTAGAACTTCCGACTTATTGGTGTTGCGATAAACTGAGGTAGATCTTAAGGCGGAGCTCCTGGCAAAAAGCAACTTATTAAACACATAAAACAAAAGAGGAGGAGAGAGGGAGGGAGGGAGAGAGAGAGCGTTTGTCAGGCAAACTGTAAATTATATAATGCAAATAACATCCTGCAGAAATTAGAGACAAGGTGTCAGAAAATGGATAGGAATTTGTTACTTTTTACGAAATGTAACGACATTCCTGCGTGACTAGAAATAGATCATTTTCACTCACGTGGTCAGCAGCCATGCAAATTCGTGGAAACAAAAGAAACTTTTTAAATGAGTAAAGAGTTCAATCCCCACAAGATTATTTTGGTACACTAACATAGCCACCGTTAATTTTTTTGTCCACCAATTGTGTGTTTTCTCACATGACATCATGGCGGCCATATTTGCGTCCCAAGACAATGAAACGGCGGCCATGTTTGTGTCCCAAACCAGTCCTAGCCTGTGGGAGTTGAACTATTTTCTTATGTAAACGCTCCTCTTTTGTTCCAAAAAATTTGCATAGATGCTAGCCACGAGAGTGAAAACATAGAATAAGGCTGCTGTGAAGTCATGTGAAGACGATCCATAGGTTTAGAGGTGCACATGCTTTAACAGATTTCAGGTTTACTGGGGTCTTGAGGAGAGGGCCATGATATCTTTTATTAACAGAAGGGAGAGAGCCTGGCTTGGTCATACCCTACGGCATGGTGATCTTGTCCCATAGGTTATTGAGGGGAGAATAATAGGGAAGAGGTCACCTGGAAGATCTCGCGCGTAAATGCTGGATAGAATGAAAGAAGGCAGCCCTTACGTAGCGGTCAAGAGGCGCACCTTAGATCGAGAACTATAAGGAAGCACTTTCCTGTAGGCGGAACACACGCACACACTAGACGACTGGAAGACTGATGAACTTTTTGAAGAAGTCAATTGGACGACTCGCAATAACTTTTTCGAGGTCTCCAAATGACTTGTAAAAAATAAGTACCGAAAAAATTAGTTGATTTGTGTAATTCATTGCCTCCAATCAACCTAGAGTCATTTAACTTTTAAAACCTCTCATTTCAAATTCAGCTTTTTTTTGGCGTCATCCCCTTTTAACAAAATGTTCCTTCGCAAAGTAATGTTATTTCTGCGTAAAAACGTTCCTGTGTTAATGAGACTGATGGGGAAAATTGATATCAGAAGTGTAATTGCTGCCATGTTAAAAAATAATTCCAAATACACAAAATAATAACGCTTTCATTTGCTAGCTCCTATAGACTACAAAGTAATTTCTTTTATTGTCGTCAACATTCAGCCTGAACATTGCGTACTTCTTGATGACATTGTGTCCACATTAATGCAACAATAAACTAATAATAACCAAAGGTTAGGGAGTGCGGGCGTCAACGATCAAAGGTCTAAACGCTTTTGCTCCAACGCTGTGCTTTGCGTAAGTTTCACGCGAGAGATGGCCAAAACACGCGTGATCAGAGTACGAGGGTAAGAAGGTCAAAACGCGCGCGATCAAATTGCGTTTGGTGCATTCCATTCATTCTTAGTGGAAGTCCAAATGAATGCTGGCTACATACATTCGATGCATGCGTAATAAAAACCTGGAGATTAGGACTGCGGGCTCCTCTTTTCGCCCGCAACTAAATTTATTTGTACTGTTACCAGCAGATCCAGTTTCACTTGACATTTCGAGACATAATTGGTAATCTATAATACTGGCGCCTTAAAAAATCATATTTGCAATAATGTATTTATCGCCCCATGCAAGGTATCGGCCCGAATTCCAGAATCTGGGAAATTTTTGCTAGTGGAATCCGGAATGCGGGACATTTTTGCTTGTGCAATCCGGAAACTTGGGCTTTGGAATCCAGCATTTAGCTTAAGGAATCCAGAGTCCTGGAATCCAAGTTATACTGACAAGGAATCCTGTATCCAGTGCCTGGAATCCAGAGTCCAGGACTTTCTTGATTTACCTTATATGGGGTGATGTTTAGTTCTGACTTTCACTTTCCTTCTTTAGTACATCAACACAACCGGAGCTCGAATATGTGTAAAGGAATTGTACGAGTCCAAGTACGACCCACTCTCTGTATCATTTACTGTCATGACAGGTAGGGGCGTGTGAAACTTTTATTTTAGTAAAAAAAAATGGTTTTACCTGAAAACAACTTCTCAAGATAAACCCTGAAGAAACATTCTACACCGTACATGCTATAAAGCTTGCCAATAAAACGCGTTTTGCTTTCAGCGAATATACTCCGCCTCATTGTAGATAACAGTGAAAAGCAAAGCCACTCTGAGTCCTTTTCTTCGGTTTTTATTTCTTCTCTTAACAGCCGCCTCTTTTCGACTCTCTTGCATCTGTCTTTTCTTCATAAGTGAAATACCGATAAACTTAGCAGTGATGTCTTTGTCATCGATATCACGAAGTTCTTTTCTTTCTTGACGCACAAGATTTGACTGTTGGCGTAAATTTTCTTAAAGCGCCGCTTTTTCTAAGGTAAGCGTGTATTGGACCTTACGTTTGATCGTAACCAGTCAAAGGTCGCAAGACGTTTGATCGTAACCAGTGGAAGGTCGACTTGCGACCACTCTTGTAAGCGACCAGCTCTAGTGACGACCACCTCTGTGAAATCTCGTTTGAACTGTGACTTAAACTTTGCAATGAAAAGCTCCACTCAGTAATTCAACTGCTCAACACTTTAATGCGCTAAGGTCGAAAACGACCCGAAAGTTTAGCCGGGATTTATCGAATATGAAGACTGAAAGCATTAATTTATTTTGTTTTTCTTTAAAATTATAAATGCTTTCTGTAAGCAACTACCACCCTCATTGTTTTACGACCACTAGAGCTCATTCCCAAGCGACGAGCTTTACAACCACTTTTTAGAGTTTCCGAGGTGGTCGCTTACGAGAGCTTCTTCAAATGTTTTGGCCGGCTTACGAATGAATGCAAGATAACTTGGCAAATTTGAAATTGTAAATGCCGCTATTCCACTGTCGTTTTGTATTTATATCACAGATATTTGCCAGCCAACTGTATGGAGCTATTTTGGTGGGTACTGTTACTTCACAAGTAGAGGATGTGCCTCGTGGCTCAACGCTGATTCAAACTGTACTGCAATGAGTTCCGATTTGGTTACAGTTCACAACCAAGAAGAAAATGTCTATATTCAACATCGTCACAACGGCGAGAGATCTTGGATTGAGGGTCGTGAAGGGGGGTACCAAATCCCAGTTCCCAGCCTAAATTTGGCCCAAATCCCAGTTCCCAGGCTGATTTTTGCCAGAATCCCAGTTACCAGTTTACAGTTTAAATCCAACAAAACTTTAGAGTTTTCGGTGTGTATAACGGCGTTATTTGCGTTGACGTACTTGATTTCTAGTACCATTTTGCGAGAAACCTTTTCCGAAGCCATTTTTATCTTCCCTTCACAATATCTTCCCGCCATATGCAAACTTGTAGAACTTGTCCGCTGACCAGGAAAACTGACAGAACGTAACTATGCAACCGTGTAAGCCTGGTAGCTAGACCGCGGGCACGAAGGCAAAAAATACTGATTTCATGGTCTCTACTGAGGAGTGCAAGGTCTATTGCTACGAAATTTTATTTTTCTATTTCAAAATATTAGAGCAAAGACCACTGAAGAAAAGAAATCCCATTCCCATTTTATAATTGTTCATCCCATTCCCAGTGGCTAAATCCCAGTCCCAGTGAGTAAATCCCATTTTCCCAATCCAAAATAAGGCTAATCCCAGTTCCCATTTTACCCCTTCACGACCCTCTGGATTGGACTTAATGACCGAAGTGTAGAGGGTAGATTTGCGTGGGCAAACAAAGAAATAAGCAATTTCGAGCATTGGGCCCCACAGCAACCAAACGACTGGAAAAACGAAGATTGCGTCCACACTCTTGGTCTACGACATGATTACACTTGGAATGACGTGCCTTGTGATAATTGCTACAACTACACCTGCTTTAAAGGTAGTTTTTGGGTTATGTAGAAGATATACTCTGTGATCTACTGTCTGACACTATATATAACTTAACTCTCGTTTTCGCTTCGTTTTCATCCCAATAGGCTATTTTCACGATGGAGTCATTTCAGTTTACCTACTACCAGAACTCATTATAGGACTTTGCCTTCTTGATTTTGTTATTTAAACTCAACTGGGATTACAAAATTTTAACTATAACAGAAAAAAAACCAAATGAATTCAATTCTGGTCTTAAAACACGTTACCACACGCGTGCAAATGGCCATATTCCAGGGAGTCTAAAACGAAGACCTACGATTCATAAAACGACCCTTCCTAAAAAACGACCTTAAAATGATCGAATAAGAAAACAACGATCCAAAACACGAAGGCCTTGAAAAGGAAGTTGCATTTGAACTAATAATAATAAAAAAATGAATTACTGGATAGTCTTTTTGTCACCCTAAAATTCTCTGTATACTCTACACATGTAATGTTAGCCATCAACTCGGTATTCATAGAATTGACAGCAGAAACCTTGAACCCTTTTTCGTGACGCTGTCTGTTTCATATACTTCTTTGCAATGTAAATTGCTCAGTGTCACGTAAAAAAATATGAAGACTTCACGCTTCACAAAATTCCTCAAGTTTCCACGATCCCGTTCACGTAAAAACTAAGTACTGCACGTTGCAGAGAAAATTGAAAGATAAATTCAAGGATTAATTAATGTTTCCTATCAACTAACCTGTTAACTTTCCAAGGCAAACTATACCTTTTTTTTGTTTTGTTTTCTTTCAGACTTGGACGAGTGTGCTACTAATGCCTATACTTGCGGTGTCAATGCTGAATGCCGAAATACCGTGGGTTCATACAGATGTGTATGCAAAGTCGGATTCAGTGGAGACGGATACACCTGCAACGGTACGAAACCATAATAATAATAAGAAGAAGAAGAAGAAGAAATAAAAATGAATTCTTTATTAATCATGATAATAATAATAAGAAGAAGAAGAAGAAGAAGAAGAAGAAATAAAAACGAATTATTTATTAATCAAGTAAATGACACTTCTAATCTACACCTCAACAACAAAACTGTGGCCCTTTAAACATGTTATAGGCAATGCCATGACACCAATCTTCTAAATGTAATGCTATCATAAATATAATAGTCGGGAACAAATAAATCACAAACATAAACCGGCTCTCTAGGAGTAATATATCTTAGACGTTTAAGTCAAGGTACACGTTATCCAGCAATGATTCTATTTAACGCCCCCTCTAATGCAACCCTCTTCTCTTCGAATGTGTTTTTTATAGGCGCCTTTATGCTAATGAGCGTCCCATAATGAAACGAATTATTTTGCTCAAATACGTCTATTATTAAACTTATATCCTCAAAAAAAAATTAAGGGACGATAACTACTTAGCACAAACTCGTGGTAGTGAGAGACGTGACCACTAGTTATAGTAAGAGAGGAGGGGCTTATTCGAAGAAGGGCACCAAATCGAGTCATTACGGTATATAGTGGTATTCTTCTTTCCATAGATATTGACGAGTGTGCCAGCGGCACTGACGACTGCCACAGGACACTTGCTTCATGTACAAACACAATAGGATCCTTCATCTGTAGTTGTGGCTATCAATACACAGGCGATGGAAGAATTTGCAGTATCCTAGTAACAGGTAATTTATTGGCCAATATTGGGCCGATTCCTAGGTAATGTGATGAACCTTTGACTTCACTTGGGACGCAGACTTGTTTCATCGAATGCCGCCGTGTTGATTCATGGTGGCGGATGAGTTGAATAGCAAGAGCCAGCATTTAGGCCTTTGGAGAATACATTAGGGACTTTAAGATCCAACGACGCGACGGCAACGAAAACGTCAAGAAAATCAATAGTTTATAATTAGCAAAACAACAACTTTTCTCGTGCAGCACACTCTTTTGTATATTTCTTTGTCGTTTTTGCACGACTACCACGCGAAAATACCTAATTTCGCGTTTTATGTAGAACGTTAACAAGCAACGACAGAATTTTTTTTCTATTTCGGAACTTGGATATGGTCCCTTGGAATTCAATAGCCTGTTCCAGGCGTTCAGATACAAAAAGAAAAAATAAAAGCGAGTTTTTTTCATCTTTTGGAACCGCTTCCATATCTGGTCCCTTGGAACAGGCTAATTCAACTTCAGAAGGGTTCGCCTGCATTTGACAAAGTAAGTGGGTAGGGATAATCGCGATAAAGACTGAAAGAACGCAAACTCGATGTTCTCGCCGTCGCGTATTAAGAGAACAGGGCGTTTAAAAGAAACACGGCGCTATTAGTTCAGCTCTGTTACTGTACAGTAAAAAAAAAAAAAAAAAGAGTCAAACAAAAATATCCAATGCTTAGTAACTGACCTTTTTTCATTCCTATTTTTCTATTTATTTATTTTTTAATGTCAGAATGCCAGTCTGAGACCAACGTACCTAACGGCTATGTGAGTCTTAGATCCAGAGACAGGGCGTTAAACTATAGCTATACCAGTCATCAATGTGACAATGGAATCGGACCCGGATGGTTCCGTTTCGAGGGTGCAGCTGGAGATAACATGGCAACAACATGTCCATATGAAACAGAGAGGTGTAACACTTATGCGACCGGCTGGTTGAACGGTGGACTCCCCAACATAAAAGAAGGGCCGGTCACCCGGCAAGTGTGTTTTTATGGGAGCAAGACGCGTGTACGCAGGGCGAGGACATGTTGTGAATGGGCAATAAATGTCCAAGTGAGAAATTGTGGTTCATATTACGTGTACAATCTTACTACTACACCTGCAGGCGAATGTAATCTTCGCTACTGTGGTAATAATGACTATAACGCTTATGGCTGACTACCGGGCAAACCAAGCATCGACCCATCCTATAATTTGATCAGAATAATAATAATAATATTGGTGACAGTAGTAACAATAATAATGATAATAATAATGATAATAATAACGTTGGTTTATTTGAGGCAAAAAGTTAGTAGAAATACATTTTCAAATTAAAAGAAAACATGATCTTAAAATGATTATTCAAAGTCTTTATTTCAAGCAGAGCTTTGACTTAAAACTTCTGAAAAGAAAAAATGCTAGGTGGGACACCATACACAGTTTAGCAGACTACTGGTGAGATTAGTATTCTATCAGGCTGTTAGACCAGCAACAACTAGATGTAACCAGCTCCAGATAACTGAAAAAAAAAATGCTTTGAATATGCATCGAGTTGCACTCTGTATGAAGCCTTGTTAAAAAAATAACATGCCAGCTTTACCAATTGGTTCTGCAGTCTCATGGTTGTTACAAATAGCCCACGTTCGATATATTAAAATTCTAACACGACTCCGAGGCTTTAGGAGCACAATTGCAAATTTTTCACGACTCCATTGTCTCGCAATTCCCAGAAGAGAATTAAGCACAAAGAAAGCCCAACCAAATATAGAAAAATGACCAGAAAGCCTCGGATTCAAGTTTGAATTGTAATATAACGAACGTGGCGGGCTATTCTGGCTCACAGGGAGCTCCTACTCCTAAACGCTCCAGATTAAGGTCAGTTGTGCAAAGAGGTGAGCCCGTAGGCGACAAGGAGGGGGAGCTGAGGCGCAAAAATGAACCATTGCTGCAGAGAGGTGTGTGGGGAAGGGTGAGGGTAGATTATAGTTGACTGGCGTTGATCGTCCTAAAGCTGAAAAGAGGGAAAAAACAGCGATGCTGGCTAGTTAGAGTAAACTCGTGAAGCTCTCTATCTGAAGATATCGTGAGAGGTTACGCGAAGGAGACGCGACAGCGAGGAGAGTGGAAAGAAAAAGAGTGCTACATTTCCCTTTCCCGGCTTTCCCGCTCACTCGCAAGTTGCCTGTTAGTGTCAAGGGTCTTCCCATTCCCGCCAGCCGCCCCATGTAAGGTCAGTTACTACAGTCAACTCCCTTTAATTGCGGACACTATGGGGACTTCGAGTTAGTGTCCTCATTAGCATGAGTCCGTAATAGCGAGAGTCTATTTCAGTCAAACGTCTCTGGTATAGCGTATCCGTTATACCTTCTGATTCGCCCATGTGAGGGAATCTTCGGGAAATTTTAGCTCGCGGAACCAAGCCATTTTTGCAGTGGAATCTGAAACCCTGGGCTTTGAAATCCGGAATAAAGCTTACGGAACATGCAGCATCCCTCTAACGATTGGAATCCGGACTCTAAGGTTCAACTGAAAAAAAAATCGGGAATCCAGTACCTGGAATCCGGAATCCACGGCGTGGAATCCAGAATCTATTATGACTGTCTTGGATTCCCTTATATGGGGCGAACTGATAAACTCCATACCGGCGGACGGCCCTATCTTGGTACTAGGCAATGCCATTATGTAAACATCTCTCTCGGCTGTACGTTTTTTTTTTCCTAGTGCGGGTCAAGAGACGGCATCAAGGAGGTTTTCCTCAATCTTTTTATGAACTATGCGTACATATGCACGTGAATGAAGCGAAATTTGAGATAATTCTCCAGAGTAATACATTATCAAGTAACCTGTCGGTTGAGAAAACAATAACGCCATGACTTATTTTATGTTTTTTTCCTTTTATACCCCGGTAGCACGAGACTGCTGGCAATCCACCTTTTCTCTTAGATCCGTCGAGTTCTCAGACGGAGTGAGCACGTAGGCACTAAAAATGCGTTTCCAGTGACTTTGAAGAAAATAAGAGAATGCTCGCGGTTTAAGGTAGCACGAGAAAAACGTGCATGTCGGGAAAGAAATAGGTGATGCTTAACTTTATTACTTTGTGAATAAATATTAATAAGAAATTGACATTTGTAGCGCAGAGAAGTTAGATTTCGTGACATTAGATTTCACAATAATGTAGACAAAGTCCGAGTATATTTACGATATAAAATGATGTAACTGCATGCATTTTCTTAGGCTAAATAAGGTGAAAGAACGTGCGATTTTGTAATAGTCACTTAATTTAGATCCATTACAATGGGAACTTTTACTGTAAATGTGATTAATGTAAAAATACTGCCTTACGCAAGGATAGTAGAAAAACCACTGTACACTTAGAATGTTTTAGTTGATCGTTGATCCTTGATCGTTTAGTTACGTTGATAGTTGATCGTAGTGTTACGAACGTTGAATATGTGAATATGTGAGAATTGTACATCGCAGTAGATTGTCGGATTTCATTAAATCGTGTTGTTACATCGAAGGATACAGTCCTCTTGATTTGTTTGAACCAGCGGAGCGGGGTTAAAAGAATTCCGCAACAATGCAAAACCAAAGGGTGGGTAAAAGAAATGTCATTTCAGTGCCGGGTTTATTGTGCCATTCCGTGGTAAGAGACAAATAAAAGATCACTGACGCACACGCCTTTCTAGTAACCCGGAGATTCGAAATGTTCACCATTGAAAGTAAACGTAAATGCCGAGAGTTTTTAAAAGCAGGAGCCCATGGGCTCCTGGTTTAAAGTGAAAAGAACAAGAGGTTTTAAAAATACTTGAAGATACAGGAACTCTACTAATCAAACGTAACATAACAAAAAAATAACGAAAACAAAACCTTAAGCCGATTAGGCTTATGTTATTTTCGTACCTCATTTAGTTAGCGCGAGGTGGTTCGTTTTGGGGTAACATTTACGCAGTCCTTGCAAGTCCCGCAAAGCGTCTTCCCAGGCCTTCTCGAGCAATGCATTTTTCGGTGACACCGAGACGAACGGCCCGACCACGTGACACGTGATCCGAACGCATAGGCCACGCGTATGAGCCGGGTTACATCAGTTTCATGCACATCCGCATGCATGCGTCTTTTTCGATTGGGTGGGTTTCGTTTTCGAGCATCATGAGTGATGCCTCGAGTACTTCCCTATTGGCGTTTTCGAGTATTATTATTGTATTGCAAGCACTAGCTGTTACTTTATCTACACTGTACCAGAGGGTCTCCTGGAAACAAAAAAGATATACAATCTAAATTTTTATCGCGGGTTAAAATCCGGGAGAAATTCAAAGGCATGGTAGTTGTATCAATTCAGTTTCGCAATAAGACTGCCTTAGAAGTTTAAGGGTGCTACCAATGCCTGCATATTTCAAGGCACTTTCGAATGACTAGGGTCCGTTATAACTTATCGAAAATACTATTTCTACTCGCCGAAATTATTTCCATGTAGAGCCAACGTCACAGGAACTTACACGCCAGAGAATCGCACTTTCTTGCGAACCGCTGTTGAGATAAGGGATGGATCCCGGGGGGGGCACTTTAGGAATTTCTGGGTGGGGATGTGCCGCTGGGACCCTGGAACCCTTCACCTATACCAGAGCTAGTTCAGCTGAATTTTGCTACCCTATACTAGAGTAAACTCCCAAAATCCCCCTATCCTAGAGTAGCTGTTTCCCCAGTCTAGATAAAATCTTCAACCAACTGATCAGTTTCCTGAAAAGTGATACCCTATTCTAGACATTCTAGACCCAAACGCTCTGATTTATATACCCTATCCTAGAGTAAACTGCTTGAAAACCATACCCTTCACAGCGGCACATACCTATATAGCCTATATATGGCAGTACCCCCCCCGGGGGATGGATTATGTACGCAAGGGTCTTTATTTATATTTTAGGCTAAATTTGTTGTGTCAAAGTCTTGAAGACAGGTGCTTTTTACTTGACAAACATCAAAGGGTATCCATATTTAGAGATTGAGCGCATAAAGAATGTGTTGACTTCCTCAAAAGATGACGTTCAAAAGAGGGGCATTGGAACAAAGAAGAACTATATACGATTAAAATATGCTACAAAGCATTACACAAAATCAAACGGTGAGAACATACCCCAAACAAATTATGGCATTAATTATTTACAAAACATTGTGATGGAGTTTTCAAAGAAGCCTAAGATTATTATTTAAAGACTGATAAATTTAATTCACTTGAAACAGGCAGAGGAACAAAAATGAATTCGTTCTTCAAATGTCAATTAAAATGCCTGGCCGATAACTGAACCGCTGTTACAGCCCAAAAACGATTTTATGTTGGCATAACCTGAGTATTTATTATCTAAGGTTATCCGTGAGACCTGCAGACAATTTTTAGAACGCTTTTAATACTGCATTGCAGATGTTATCAACAAAAACGCAAAATTAAAATTTTAGAGCGTCAATGTTTATTTATGACTTTAAATCGGCTTTAAATCTGTTTTTAGCCAGTTTAATGATTTCCCTCTTTTAATAACAGACTCGTAAAAAGACAAAGTCAAAGAGGTTTAGAGAATGAAAATAAACATAATGAACGCTGATGAAAGATTGGGGGTCAAGTCCGCTAAAAACTAAAGTACAATTTAATTAGCATAAAAAGAATTAATCAGCCCATTCGTCCGCCTGTATGGTGTTTGCACGAAATACCTGTCATTGTAATGACACTGAAATAATAAATTCAGTTTACTCATTGTCAAGTCCACGTAACTGAATATTCCTTTCATTGTGCCATATGATTGTGCGAACTTTCAGCCGTGACTATTGTGTTTCGCACTGTTCAGACTTCCTTTTTGCATTGCGGAATACGGCGAGACCGCAAAATGTAAACATGCGTACAGTGTGCGTAGAGAGGAATTAAAGAAGTGCAAATCGGTTGGAGAAAGACAAGTTTCGCACCACAGAGGGCAAGGCAATTAAATATTACAAGGTGTGAAGGAAATTTCGCAGGAATTCAAGCATTGAGCTTGGCAAAAGGCAAGCCAAGACGCGAGGCGCGAACCGTGGACAGATACAGGAGATGAATTAACATTTCTATCACTCGTTCAAGCATCACCGAATCAAAATGACATTTTCCATGAAGCCCTTTAGATCTGTCGTTTGTATTCTGGTGATATATGGCTGTTTCGATTGCAAAATTGCTCCTATTGGAGCCAGCGATCCGGCGCTTGGGGAAAACGTCAACAAAGGAAGCGAACAAGAGAGAAAGGCTTTCATTTTAAATGAAGATGATCTGTTCGATGTATCGAGTTACCATAAACAGGTCGAGAGAAGAGAGAATAAATATGATAAGGGCGAAACGGAATCTTATACCATCGATGACGAGGATGGCGAGCGAGTAAAAAGGGCAGTAGGAAGCGGCGACGAAAACGACCACGACAGCGACATACAAGCTGACGAGCCCGCTGCCTCTTCGGATGGCGGCGGTAAACAACATTTGAACAGTTCAAGCCTCGGTACGGTATTCGTCAGTACAATAACATCGGACATTTCTACGCGCTCGCTGGACAAAATAGTATCGTTTAATTCTACAGCGATTGCTAGTTCGACTCCTCTAATGGGCATTACGACATTTAATGTTATTGTTTCTACGAGTGTTTTACTCGATGTTAGCGCGAGCAAATCAGACTTTTCAACACCGTCTTTGTCTACTATTCATGGCAGTTCTGATACAAAAACCAAGAGCCACACGAACGTTTTTGCGAGCATGGAAGCGTCTTTCAGTGCATCCGTTTTGGTGACACGAGTCACTAGAGCTTCAAGCGTTGTGGTGAGCACTTCGTCGAGTTTCAGTTTAATAGAGCCGACTTCAACACCGACCAAGACAACTGAAACAACCACAAAGGAAGGTAACGTAGCGAATCAGAAAGATCCTTCGCCGAGAAAGAAGACTTTGTTCGGTTTTGTAACCATTGAAATCCTGGTGGCTCTACTGGCTGGCGCAGCATGTGCCGTAATATTGGTCGTATTTTTGGTTTATCGCCTAAAGAAGAGGGGGGAAGGCAGTTACGAGCTTCAAGAAACGTTAATGTTGAAATCAGGCGGTTATTCCGAAGAAAAAGAAGTTTTTGTGTGAATAATAATTTCACAGTAATTTTTAATATTTGCTACTGCCATGCAGAGAGCGAGGAAACAAGATTTCAAACATGCATTTTATTCAACCGGTCCATGTAAATTGCTCCATTTGGCCGGTTATTAATAAAGAGATAAATGCCGTTCAAGATTCGATTGTAGGACTCTGCTCTGTGGTTTTCAGACGCTTATGAGACGACTTGGAAGCGTACATGGACAATTCAGAAGGATGGATAGTTTTTATACGTCGTTTTTTCTTTATTGACAGAAAGCTATATTCGAAGGCAGGTGTCCAATTTTTTTTTTTTTTTTTAATGTGCTTGAAAATTTGGCGTTCTGTAGTATCTGGCATGCATCAGAGACTATATAAAGCGGAACACTGAAAGCCCTTAAGTGCTCCTTTTATAAGTCTGATATTTAATCACAATATCGAGTAAAAGATACATAATGATTCCCAAATGCACGGATCTTTTATGGCGTTGTGCCATTGAATTTTGACAACTGACAAACAGAATCGAGGTTTGAATAGGAAATATTGTAATATGCAAATACCCGAGTCAATTCTCTGCCACCATGTTGACGTTTTTGCGGGAAAGAATATTAAACGAAAATTTTTAGAGTTATCTGTAAAATCAATTTCCAAGATAAAAGTTCTCTCATTACTGAGCAATTGTTCATAAAAGAGACTCTGGCTGTTTTCTCTGAGATTTTTTTTAATCAAACCGAAATATAAATAAACTTTTCTTCCATATAACTACACGTTCTCCTTTTCTTTTCCTTTCTTTTTCCTTTCTTCTCTTCTATATTTATACTTGGCAAAGGTTTCCCATCGCGCCACGAGGCATGCTCTTGTTTTTCCACTGTTAATCAAAAAAGCCACTTTTCAATTCAAATGAGAAAAGAAACAGCAGGATTCCGACAGGAAGCTAAAATGTTAACACGAACGCTAAAAGTTTGTATATGAATAAATTCACTTTAAACCATAAGAAGTTGCAGCTGGTGTTAAAATCAGTTGTTCTTAATTGGGCACGTAGTCTCAGATGTTTACATGAGTTCATTAAAAAACAATTTGAAAACAGACATATTACACACAAAGGTACATATTTAGCTCTCGTAACTGTCGACACACGGATCAATATCGTGTACGAATGTTACTTGATATTGTAGTTTCTTTTTAAAATAACAGTGTTGCGACTTGTTGAATGACTATAAACACAGTCACCAGCAGCAGACGCCAACATGAATCCCTTTCAAGTCATGTGAACTTGAGACTGGAAAACGATTGGTTAGCGCCGTTCAACAAGAGCCAACTGGTTGAATGGGATAGAACGCATATCTCTTTCGTTCAACTGCGTTCGTGAACAACGTTCAACATGTTAATCGGCGTATTTGAACCTTAGAAGTTGCAACTTTGCGCTTCCATATAACGATCCAGTACTTATGAGACAACGACGAAGCTGCTTGTTTCGTTCTTCAACGGAAGATTGCAACAGTTTATGAGTTTCATTATATTTTTATCAGGTTGTTAGCCCGGGGGGGGTACTGCCATATATGGGCTATATAGGTATGTGCCGCTGTGAAGGGTATGGTTTTCAAGCAGTTTACTCTGGGATAGGGTATATAAATCAGAGCGTTTGGCTCTAGAATAGGGTATCATTTTTCAGGAAACTGATCAGTTGGTTGAAGATTTTATCTAGACTAGGTACACAGCTACTCTAGGATAGGGGGATTTGGGGATTTTACTCTAGTATAGGGTAGCAAAATTCAGCTGAACTAGCTCTGGTAAAGGTTAAGGGTTCCAGGCTCCCAGCGGCACATCCCCACCCAGAAATTCCTAAAGTACCCCCCCCCCGGGGTTGTTAGCAAGCTTTCAAAAACTTTTCATGACTTCAGCAATAATCTAAGGACCTTTTCGAGACTGTTCGCTCAGCAAAAAATAAATGAATTGTTGCTTTAGCTTAAAACAGTTCTTTCTAACACTCCAGAGTGGATAAACAATGAAGTTTCCCCTGCTGTTTGTTTAACAAACGTTCTTGTTGATTACAATGAGGCCTTTTCATTTTTCTTTTCCTTACAGACTTGCGAGTAAGCAAAATGAGAAAGGAAAACAACCGGAGAAACGGGACATCAAGAATTCCCGTTGGAAATTATGCCATGTTTAATAACTGATTTGACGGCCACCTTGCAGTCTGTTGGCTCCCTTGCACTCTTAAATCTTGACATTCAAAACGCCTTTATATGCATGAGTCGTCAATAAGCAATGCAAATAAACTCATAAACAGAAAAGGCTATTGTGTCGTGGTTGCTGAAATAATTGAAGCGATTGCAGACTAGGTTTTTGTAACCTCCACCAACTGCCTACAAACTCTTCGAGATATTTCCGTGTTATGTCTTAGTTTTTCGTTTTAAGGGCAACAGACCAGCTGAGAAAGGATGATTTGAAAAAGAAGCCTTCTTTGAAGAATTTATTAAGCTGGATCCCGCAGAGGTTTTGTGTTCACTTCTGAAGGCACTGTAAGCAGGTACAGCGCTTCGACAAGCGCTGAATAAAGCATGATGACTTCTCAACAAGTTGTAACAAACGCTGTACGCAAAACAACCTTAATTTCCCGCCATGGCTTGGCCTTGCGAGTAACGGATAACGCAGTGAATGGTAGTGAAAGTGTAACAGGCGATGCTAATAGTAAGTACAAATTAATTTGTCTTACAAGCAAACAAACATTGAGCTCAATTATGGACGGAATTAGCCCTCGGGCCGGGTTGTTTTGGAGTGACCGGCACAAATTTTTCACAACAGGCCTAGCTAGGCCGTCTCAATCTTGTTGCTTTTTGATACGTTTAATTCAAACAAGAGCACTGACTTTTAAATCTTCTTAGGACTGATAGCAGCACGATATCCTTATGCCAGCTTTATTTTGGTGAAAACACTGAACACTGAACACTGTCTAACACTGTTTGCTAAACAAAAATATATCATAATCAACACAAAAACTTTGAGCACAGGGGGTAGCCACTCAAAGGGCAACGCCTATTCAAAGTATTCCTGTTCAATTTTTTATAACTTTGGTAAGGTGGTTCGGGTGAATTTTAACGGGCAATACCTATTTCACCACATCTCTATCAACAAAAATAGTGAAAAATGGTAGCAAATCACCAAAGATGTATTAGAGGGAGATGAAAATTTTCTATGATTTGTGTTAAATTAACAGTTGCCATAGCAACATAATGACATTCTTACCAATTTAACTTGCAGTCTAAATTCTTGGCACTGTGACGTTTTTATCAAAATCATTCGCGAGAACTTGTAACTCCAATAGCCGCCTCGATGTTCACAAAGTATCAGCAAATCCATCAGAGAGTTATCAAGAAATTTTGGAATGAATTTTTAAGGATCAGGCATGCTGTAAAATTGCCTTCTATCTGGAGAAAACGCAACGCGTTGGAAATACAAAACATTTCATAGTGGCTTCATTCTGTTTGAACACGTGTGGGGAGTAGCATGCGATGAGTGGGGGCGTTTATGCCCATCGAGCGGGTTATCTCCAATAATCCGGCACGTAAAAAAAGGATATTTCCAAAAAAATAATGATTAAAAGACAATTTCTCAATTTTAGCCATACTTGAAATGATGTCAGTTGCTCCAGGCGAAACTGTTTTACGTGGAGAGTCAGCTAACAGATACATTGGAATGGATAACAATGGAAACCTGATAGCTTACGTAAGTATTAAACCACCTGGCACCAGTTGTATATCCACTGGTTAAACCACTATCCAGCGGATAAGTATTATTAGGGAAACGAATGGTGCTGTCCACTGGATAGAGATTTGCCCACTGGATAGAACAACCCAGCCCTGTTTGTTACTAGGAATGGTTAGCCCCCATACCTGGTGGGATGGTGGTCTGGTCACCTTGCCACCAAACCATCTCGCCACCAATATGACATCGCCACCAAGAGTAGAGGACTTAGTTTTATTATCTTAAAAAGTCATCCCCCAGTAATACACAACAAAGGAAGACCTTTCAAGACAAGAAATTTTCTCTAAACCGTTTCTTAGTGGTATTTTAAAGAAATGACTGGTGATTGAGAAACATTTCTGCCAGTTTTTAAATGCTTGTGTGGGAGTAAATGTCGACCTTTACATTATTCGAAAAAGTCTAGCGAGACTGGACGTAACAGGAGTGGCAAAATATAGGCAAAAATATTGGCACTAGGCCCTGAACACCAAGATTAGGAAACAAAAGAAAATTATATTGGGTTGATGAAATGTCATATGTTAGATACTAAAGCCAGTATTTGCTGAAATCTTTTAACTGCCTCTCACATGAACATGGCCAGAATGGTTCATTTTATAGATGATTAGGAAAATCAGGTCACGTGGCACTTTCTGCTTGTTGATATGTTTTCAATGGACATAAAATTTGCGCAGGACTGCCCGTGGAAAATCTAAATAAGGCGAGCCAAACATAATTATACAGGTGCTTCAGTTGATTTTAGTTTTAATAAACCATTCCTACTCCATTTATAGTTTTTTTACTATTGTTATGGTGAATTCACAATGTACATGGCCACATAAGTTCAACCCTGATGAAGTAATTGGTATGAAATAAATTGCTGTTTTTGAATGGAAATATTTCAGTGACTTTTACTTAGAGGACTGTTAGAAGCATCAACATTACAGAAAAAAACTGTTATCTTTCGTTTATGGGGGGTGTAATCTCTTTAATGACCTATACAGGGAGGTAGGGATTACCCTAGTTGAAGTATATGGAAAGATGGGGAAATCTGTCATTTAGGTCGGTACAAGTATCTAAAAGGGCTAACAAAATGTGATTTTACGGCTGTGAAAAAGTTGAGAAAATCACCAGGTTTTCTGATTATTCATATGTGCATTTACAGCAGGTAAAATGGACGCTAAGTTCTAAACTAGGTATGTTAAGGTGATACCATCTGTAAAAGGAAGGTATATGAAAGAGGTAGATTTTCTGTCAGAAATGGCTTCTAAAAGAGTAAGGGTTCATGGACCTCTGGGCAAAGCCTCCCTGTATAAAACTTGAAGTTGACTACCCCTGGGGTTTGTGCAAAAGAGTGAGCCTTCACTCCACATATCAGTTCTTGAGACATAGATCACTAATAATGGCTAATGGCAATTTTTCTCTTCTATCTGTGTCTACCAGAATTCTCTGATGGAGGACTGTGTGTTTAAAGAACATCTACACAACAATGGCTACATGTCATTTGAATCCAGGCTCCATAACGGGTGGTATCTGGCACTGAGAAATGATGGCAGAGCAAAGCCTGGGCCTAAAACTGCTCCAGGTCAGAGAGCAGTGGAATTTTTACCAGGAAAAATTTGATGATCAGTTGCTATGGTTACAGAATACTACGCTGTATCTAGTGGTCATTGTCACTAAAACCTTCCTAGAAAAACATTACGGTACCATATTAGCAAAAATAAAAAAACTTTGAAATTTTTCAAGGCCAGTAACAAAATTCAATAATTACAAAGAAATTTAGAGCTTATGTTAAAGAATGATGAAATGCTATGAGGCCTAGGCAAAAAATACTAGAAATATGCAAAAGCTTTGTAGAAGAACCTTAGCAAAACCACAAAAACCTGAGAAAACTTACAAGAATCACAAAATTTCAAAAGGCGATGGGTGTTAATAAATGGTTTATGAAAGGCCCTGGAGTAAACTGTGAGAACTGCAACATTCTGCAAGACTGACATTAAAAACCGCACAAGAAGTTCAAATGGGTTCGTGGAAGGCTAGCTCATAAACTCTGCTAAAATCATGAAAATTATGGAAATTATTAAACCTCATGAATTATCGAATCCCAGTATTTTGTAGGGCCCGTTGAGGCTCATGAGCCAGTCTGGTAGCTTTAGTGAATTAACAACTTCAACAATGCAGGCTACCTGACCAATAGTGAAGTATCCCCCCAAAAGACTTCAGATTTCCTCTTTGAAGAACCTCTCACCCCCACTTCCCTCAGAGTTCAAAAATGGCAGCTGTAGTTGGTGTGGTAGGGATGTTTTCTGGAAACACACAGTCTCATGTTATTTTAAACATGTATAAAGACATTATGTGTTTGCACAGAAGCTAACATAGTATTTCATTTGTATTTATACATAAATTAAGAAATGCTATATTATTTCATGTTACTTTGTCATTATTCAATATATTTTTTATGCATACGTGACGATAATTTAAGAGCATTTATGCACTTATGTATTTAGCTCAATAAAGCTATAAGTATAGCGACAGTGTAAGTTTAGATACTGTACATAGAAAAAGAAAAATAAGCATTGAAATAAAATAATAAATAAAGTTTTTAGGAACCGTATTTTCTCAATTAAACGCCCCCAGCGGTTAATTCAAACTTGGCCTTGTGGACCGGCATTTGTTTGAATTTGCACTTTATTCAGGCTTACTGTTACTAAAGCACAGTTTTTAGGCCTTTTTCTTGACAGCCATGTATTTTGCCTTTATAGCATTTGTTAAGTATACCACAAATAAACATCTGGGGCGGGGGGTATCCACAACTACCCCTCCAAGACCTTGCGTTTATTTGGGGCATGGCGTTAAATCGAGAAAATAAGGTATATACCTCTGGGAATTAAATGGGCTATTGCATTAAATTTTAATATCTGTACCCCCACCCAGTTGAGGACAATGGAATTCCTTCAGGGGTATGCAATAAAAATAACTTGAGGATTTCTTAACGGACGTAGAGTAAACAAATGCAATTCTTTGGGGTGAAGCTTTAATTTTCATGAAATTGTTCAGTGGTAGAACCATATATTTCAGGGGTAGACCCATGTTTCAGGGGAGTGATCAATGTTTTATGAACGCCTTCAGGGGTAAATGTAATTTTATTCAGTCTTCAGGGATCTCAGGGGTGAGAAGAAAAGGCACCTCCTCACAACCGGGGGGAGGGGGCGGGGTACAGATATTATAGGCAATAGCCCAGTATATCACGAAGCATTCTAAATCATCTTTCAAATTTTACTTACGTGTCTTGAACCCGGCATCGTCCCCTTCCATTCCGCTGAACCAGGAAAAAGAATTTAACGTCGGTGTGAAAATAGATTCCAAGAGGAGTCGGACTTTTTGTGGATAACTTCCAGTTCACTTTGAAGGTGTTTCGCTATCATTATAGACAGAAATATAATTTTGCAAAGGCACTACAATGTTCTCCTGACTTGCTTTACAATAAAGTACTCCCCCCGGGCTTTACAATTATGAAGAACTCGTCAGTTGCGTTGGATGCTTCGCTTGCCTGGTAACCGGGCCTGGTAATTGCCTCAACGAGCGAAAAAAGCTGAAGCAGGGGGCGCTTTCCATTTACCGTATTTATTCGAATAAGCGCCCAACCTCGAATTAGCGCCCACCTCGAATAAGCGCCCATCCTAAAGGCAGAAAAAGATAATAAGCGCCCAGCCTCGAATAAGCGCCCACCCCCTCCTCCCCCCAATCAAACTCAAATAAGCACTCACCCCCACCCCATCCACTTAAGTGAATAATTTCCAATAAGAGACTTCCCCAAGGACTGAGTTTTTTTTCAGAGTATTTTACAGAAACCTTGCTTTGTTACTTCTTCGCGTTTTGTTATTAGCATTTATTGTTTTGTTGCAAAATAAACATACTTCACTTGCTGAAAATGGTGAAAATTTAATAAGCGCCCAGCCTCGAATAAGCGCCCACCTCGAATAAGCGCCCACTCTCAAGGTACAAAAATTTAATAAGCGCCCAGGGCGGTAAATCGAATAAATACGGTAGTCAAAATTTCCGGAATTTCCGGTTCGGCGGTAAATGAAACACGTTTCGTCGGTTCGTCCTACTGGAAAATTCCCAGAAAAAGTGGAAAATCTAAAAAGGTGGTCCCGTTTTCCCGGTTGGAATTTCCGAACGGAATGTCGTGTTCCATTTACGTTTCTCGTAGTTTGTACCAGTTCCAGGTCCACGGTCGGGCACCGCCACGTACCGGGGTTGACGACCAAATGGAACAACTTTTTACCAATCGGAAATGCCACTTTTGCTACCACCGAAATTTCCGGGTTTTTTTCCTAAATGGAAAGCGCCCAGGATTTCGTACTTTTCGCTCTTCGATCCGCTTTTCGGCATCTTGGAGCACGGAACATGTACACAAACAAACAAAAAAGACATTTTGCAACTAGTAAAACGCACCATCATCTCGACGGGTAGGAGAGAACCTGGGAACGAGGTTGCATTATCAACAACATCATCAGCTCATCATCATCATCATCATGTTTATTTGCCTTGCTTCATTACAGTAAAAAGGTATACAGCTACATTTCTTTTGGACCAATTTTTGAAGTTAAAGATAAAACAATCGGCATTATAGGAATAACAGGACATGTACACCTGTACTTATTTTCCGTTTAAAAAATTATTTTTTACAACTTCATTTTGGAAATTTCAAGCAGTAGAATAGCCTGAAATTCATCCGATTGCTTTGAGTCGTTTTCTCCTATAACGACTCGATGTAATCGGATGAAATTCAGGCTAGCAGTAGAAAAGAAAACTGTTTATTTCAAGTGATCAAATTGGCATCCTCATCGAGTTTTTTCCTACTTTAGAGTGGCAAACCCCATGTCTATTTGGCTTTAAAAGGACTGATCTTACATTTCTAACGAGTCTCAAATCCTTGTACTAGTCAGTCTTCAAAAACGTTTGTGCCTTGAAAACCAAAGGTTTTGAATGACCAAGTAGCCATGACGCATGATCATCAAAATTTGCCTCGAAAAACTGTACAGCTGTTTGATCCGGAGCGGTTCTAGGTCCAGGCTTCGCTCTGCCATCTTTACTCAGTGCAAGGTACCACCCAGAGTGACAACTGGATTTAAAAACGCTGTAACCATTAAAGCTACGATGTTCTCTGAATATGCAATCCTCCGTTAAAGACTTCTGTTGAAAGATCACAACGTTGTTTTAAGCTCCTTTTTTACGACAGCAAGTAAGGCATGTTTTCATTCACTTTCAGCCTCAAATTGTTCTCGAAAAGCATTCTTCGAGTAACTCTAACCTGGTTTTTGACACCAATTTATTAACGCTATTTTAGTAAAAACTATATTTATCAGTTACGTTATCAAGAATACCTAACAGGACTGAGTGGAGTCCAATTCGGTGTGTAATCATACGAGTGATTAACAAAATCGGACGACTGCGTAGCGGGAGTCCGATTTGTTTAATCACGGGTATGATTACAGACCGAATTGGACTACACGAAGTTCTGTCACCAATTAACTAAAACCCTAGCAAAATTTGTTATATATATATATAAGGCTCGTTTTTAAAATCAAAACACAAGAAATTCCAAGATCTTCTTTTTGCCAATAGTGAAAAAAAGCCATTTATACAAATCATACGAGTGATTAGCGCGGACGATGATGGCGGGATTCTTTGTTTAATCAAATGATTTAGGGACATGACGCGCACTGTCCTATTAACCCCTCCAAAATTTGTTAATATAAAGCTGAAAAATCAGGGCACAAGATATTCCAATCAGATTTTTGAGAATTTTGTTATAGTTATGATTTTGAGTAATGGTAACAGGACTCCCTTTTTATATGCCTTGACGCTAACAAACTTGTATTGCTGAGTTTCTTTTCTCTTTTAAGACGATTTACCGGTTTCTGTAAATCATTCCCCAGTGATGCAAAAAGTCCACTTCCGGTTGACGTCCGTCGCCCAAAAACGCTGTTGCTTAAGCTCCCTACTGTCCAATTACGACGACCGCGTAGCGGGAGTCCGATTTGTTTAATCACGAGTATGATTACAGACCGAATCGACGACACAAAGTTCTGTTACCAATTAATCATAACTTTAACAAAATTTGTGATACATTAGGCTATTTTTTAAACCAAAACACAAGAAATTCGAAATTTTGTTTTGCTAGCAGTGAAAAAAAAGCCATTTAAGCGCGCGCGTGATGGCGCGTACTGTCCAATTACTTAGGCATGACGCGTACTGTTCTATTAAACTGTCCAATTAAGGCTGAAATCAGGGCAGTTGAGAACCAATCAGATTTGAGAATTTTGTTATAGTTATGATTATTAACATAATCGTCCGAGTACTAATAAAAGTACTAAAACTTTACTTTGGCTTTATCACATATTTTGACAAACAAAAACGCGATGAAAAACAAAAAGAATTATAGAAAAGAACTGATCTGCAGAATTTCTTAACTTCATTTTAGCTAAATGCCATCACTTGTCACCTACCATTAAGGATTAATATAACTACTCTTCAGAGCTTTGACTGGATGGAAATTTGGTGTACTTAAAAGCAGTGGACGGCCGAAGCATATGGAGATTCGACTGCATTTGATACTTACACGAGTAGCGAGTTTGCCATCATCAGCCATTCCAATGTAGCGATTAGACGCCTCCCCTCGGATTGCGGTTCCTCCATCTGCAACTGATATGATTTCCAAGGTGGCTGTAATTCATAACGGAAAATTTAAAAAATTGGCAAGTAAGGCCCTGGGGCCCGTTTCTCGAAAGTCCCGGTAACTTTACGGGCCCGAAATCAAATATTCAAATCGAAATATAAAGAATAAGAGAGAGGGTCCTGGCTAGCAAACTACTCCATTTAGTTTCATTAACTGACAGTTTTATCATGTTAGATGCAAACCTATTGAAACCTCGATGTTTAATATAAACGGAGACAGCTTACCGGGCCCGTTAATTATCGGGACTTTCGAGAAACGGGCCCCTGGTCACACTAGAGCGAATTCTTATTTTATGTACAAAAACAGGTTCCCAAAAAGCCGATTAGCGTCAATCTAGGATAAAAATTTTGTTCCGTTTTTGTATTTTACCTTCCTATGTACTGCTTAGATTAACATATTGTGTTATCATTGCCGTTCTTCGGAGTGAAGGCCCAACAGCATTTTGTAACTGGAGTTGCATGTTAATTTTCAAACAAGAAAACCGTGCTTAAAATTTGGCTTAATCCTGGGTTAAATGTAACCACCTTTCGAAGAACCGGGCAATCGATTTCGATAAAACGTGTGCGTTCTCGATAATAATAAAAATAATAATAATAGTTTTCCGTTGAAGCAACATAATAAGAAGAAAAAACAACAACAACAACAACAGAAACATTAAAAGTTAGTGATAAGGCGCTCTATGTAGTGCTACTTTGTCAATGGTCCTTGTATGTAGTAGCTTTAATTATCACACCCCTGCAAGAGTCTAATAGGCTCCTGACCCACGGCAATCACTGCATGTTAGAAACATATAAAGTAAACATGTCACAAACTGAGGGAGGACTCATGATCAAGGATGTAAATCACATCCAGAAAAATGAATGAATAAATAAATATGTACATAAAAAATCAGAAAAGCATAAGCATTCCACGGTCTACAGTAAATATTTCCTAGATATTTTCAACTGATCAAGAATAAATTTCAGTTTCTCAAGAAGATCCACTTTCTTAGGGAAGTAATCTATATTTATAAATTCAGGAATTACAAGCAACTTTCTCGTGCAAAACCGTGCCTGCCAACATTGTTCTTATATCAGTTTCGAGACGCAGAGGCACGAACTGATTTGTTTTTCCTACTGTTATCGATTGGGTATGCGTTGCAAAAACAACCTAGTTTGCTGCAGTTTTGCTGTGCGGCCCGTCTGTTTCGGTCGTCAGCTGAGTCCCCCAACCCATTAAACTGACATATCGCCAACCGATAATTCACTGCCCTAAGCTATCCACTTACGATCTTCGTGCGATCAGATTTTTTAACAAAGCCTCGCCTGGTCGAGGGCCTTTGGCCCTCGCTTTGGCTGGGATTTAGTAGCAGTAAGGTATTTCGATATGACCGTTTGTCTCAAAATGTAGTCAATTTTGATGAGATGACGACAGGTACCGAAGCCTGATGAAGACTGCACTGTACAAAATTTCGTTACGTACTCACTATACTTATCGTTTTCATCTTCGACTCCTTCCACATTGTCCTCTGTGACACGAAGGTAAAAGCCACGACTGTTCGTCAAACGAGTTTGATGAGAAAACTTTGCAGTTAGATTTTCCATGTTCATATGTGTAACCGGTCTTTTTGTCTTCAAATGCTGCTCTCGTTACATGACCTGCATACGATTCTTGATCTTATTTTACAATTTCATTTTCATGTGTTGTACAATTTTATTTTTACTGCCGATTAATAACAACTTGCGGTGCGATAGTTCACACTATTCTCGATACCTTTTAGACTACGAGTAGTCCCCCATTGGTCCTCAGGGATAGTAGAGAGAGCGAAACACGAGCGCGCGTGAAAATCACCCTTTTCTCGCGTGTGGTGATTTTCACGTGCGCTCGCGTTTCGCTCGCTGTACTATCCCTGTGAGGAAAAATGGGGGACTACCCGTTTTTGTGCCAACATGAAAAACTATCTGGTATAGTGTGAACAGCTATCCGATATGTGACTCTTCACTTTAGAGATCAGGGTGGCGCAACTTCGCTCCGTTACAGAAATCTTGGTAAAATAATCCGCGTTTGTGTGTGAACAGAAGCCCTATGCGGTATGGTTTTCGCGCCGGCGCAGAAGGTATCCGGTACAGTATGAACACCTATCCGATATGTGAATCTCCACGTTAGAGATCAGCGGGGCGCAACTTCGCTCGGTTACAGAAATCGTGCTAAAATCTGAACCGCGTTTGTGTGTGCACAGAAGCACTATGCGCTATGGTTTTAGTGCCGTCTCCGAAGCTATGCGGTATAGGGTAAAAATAGCCTAACTCTCTTTCGTAAACCGTTAGCCATAACGTTACTTTCTCAAGCCTGTACCTTTACAAGAAAGGAGCAACAAAAGCCTGCAGTGGTGGATCCAGGAGAGGGGCCCAGGCGCCTCCCCACTCCCCTTACTTTTGGACCAAAGTGGAGGCCACATGGCGGAGGCAAAGGGATACTTTGCTTTTCATTTGGCAATTTTGTTTTAAAGCGGCCCCCCTCCCCTTACCTTACCCTTGGTTGGTTGTATTTTTCCAAATTTAGTAAAATCGAGGTGTTCGATATGGAGAACCCTCGATATAACGAACAAATTTCCCCAGTACCTTGGCACTTTGTTAAATCGAGGTTCCACTGTACGAAGGTTTGCTCCTATATCTGGTTTATTTTGGCGCCCATCCCTTAAAACCCCTAGCATTAGGGTTACCATCAGGTCTTAAGACAAGGGATGTTTGCAGGGCATAGTAAGAGACCAGTGGCATGGACAAACCAAGGAAGATATTCTTACTCATTTCTACCCGGAGAACAGTGTTACATTTGTTCGATGAAATCCTTGTTTAGTATTGGTTAAACCGGTTTTCTTCACGGACTGCAAGTTCTGGACAACACAGAACTGTCGAAGTGGATAACCTCAAGCGACGGCCCACTTTATTCCGGAAAATTTATATACTATTGAAATATTGCACGTTTCGTCTGACAATGTGGCAGAAATGACTCAGTGTATGTGAGATACTGTTGAGCGTAACCCATCCGAGAGGATCTATGTATAGGGAATCCCCCTTTAGAATCATGTGCTATAACAACAGCTCTCCTGGCCTGGGGCTCCCGGGGGTGGGGAAAGAAGGCGCACCGCGGGAGAGCTTGCCCGTTGGCTATATAGTAACTGGGTTTGAGAACAATTGTGGTAGCGTGGATCATTTTTGTCTTTCTGTGTTTGCCAATTAATATAATCCATCAAAATACCCAAGGAACAGAAAGATCGCATTGTGCGCGTGGACGTCGCTATTGTATTTTTTGACCACAAAAGACGCGTTTTTTTGCGGTGCCAGCTGGACAATTTCAGACGAGTAAGAGAGAACCCTGGGAACGAGATTGCCAGCTGGACAGACCATAGTTAGAAGAGCAGACTGGCTATGAAACGCGGCAAAGATAAAAGCAAATGTGCTGTAGTTTGTGTTGGAAGCTCCTTCAGTAACAGTGCGCTTTAGACAGACGTCTGTACTTGAGTAATATCACTGTAAATCAGAAAAATGTGTGTCAGCCCTAAAAATGGGCCCGTTTCGGTGAGTAAAATACAGTCCTATTTTGATTCTAATTTGGCTCCCTTAAATCAGGGCCAATACCGTCCAATTACCTTCTAGGGCTGATTTGGACCCAAGGGCTGAAATGGGCCCCAGCGTGGGCTGGAATAGCCTTTTGATTGAGCTGTTTTGGCTTAAATTGTGCTCAAATAGCTCCAGAAGGGGCTGAATCAGACGTTAGCCTACAGGGCTGAATTGGCACTTAGGGGCTGAAACAGATCTTTTTAACTTTCAGTGTAGCATCCAAATTGAGCAAGTATGAAATTTGATGTTTGCAATGAATCTGATAGCCTGCGTATACAGTCGTATCTCCTCGTTCCTCCCCGCTAGAAACAATTCGCGGGGAGAAAAGACGAAATGTCCCAAGTGAGTCTGATCCTGAGAACCGAGATTAACTTGTGTTTTATTTAGCTCTGTCGTTCTGATGGTCCACTATTTATTGGCCGGGGCCACATGGGGCTGTTAGAGACCTAAAGATACACCGTTCCCGTGTACGGGTGCGGGTGCGGGTGAATTACCCGTACGAGTAGCCGTAAATACCGGTAGATTGCCTCTTACCCCGGAGAAACGGGTAGGCTACCGGGTGGAACGGTGACGCCTTTTTCACATCTGGGAAATTATGGCTAACATTTCTATAACTGCGTGGCAGACATGTTGACCTACTCGTATACCCGTGGACAGAAACGGTGTATCTTAAGGTACCTTTTAACGGACTATTTTACCCCTGGGGCGAGGAAATAAGCGGCTTCTGGAGTAATGTTTAATTCTCTCCTGTCTTAGGGATTGGAGTATTATTTATCTACAGAATTAATAACAGCCAGGAGTTGTCCCCTTGCGCGCTGAAAGTAACGCGTAAATTAATTTGCGCCATCCGCCTCTAGCTCGGCTACTTGTTCTTCATCTGAATCAGACAATGGTTCTTCGTCAAAGTAGTTTACGTTAATGATTCCATTCTCTTTCAAGTCATCTGAGCCAAGTTCAGGAATATCCTTCTGGTTTATTTCGACACCAACTTTTCCGTTGTCCAGAGATAGAATTATTACTCTTCTAAATGCATTTTCAAATGCGTGTCTGTGAGCAAGTTTCTTGGCATATCCAAGCAGCTGAATTTTCTTTGTAGGGTCTTTCTCTGCAAACCAAAAACGCGTACTATCATCTTTCATTTCAAAGTCCGGGGAAAATACTCCAACTTAATAGTGACGCGGATGATCATCGTCTCCCTTTAACAGAGGTAAAAAGTAGAGTTTTTGGTCTCTACTTAAGTGTTAATGTAAGGCGGAAAGCGAATATTTTTCCCATAAAAATGTATCACTAGGGGTTGTACACATAAAGAAATATCTAAAGATGAAGAGAAATCAACGCCTTCACGTTAGGTTAGAGTATGGTCGCCCATAGGGGTCAAATAGAGCTTGAGCTTGAAAGGAGGAAAAGGATTGCTGGGTCCGTGGCCCCGCAACGGTCACCATGACTACGGGACAGGTGCAAGGTGAAGGGGCTTGAGCCATGCACAGATTGGTCTCCTTAGGGCCTTTAATTCTAATTTTCCGACAATCATTCTCTTTTGGAAGTCCCTCCGGATTTGAAAACGGATTGACCACCCATTCACACATAATCACCGAAAGACCAATGGGAAGGGGGAAATAACTCTCTGAAAAGAGGGGGACGCTTATCAGAGAGAGGGGTCTATATTCGAGATTGGCGTGACGTGAGGTTAAGATGGATGGATTTTGGTCAAGTTTTTTTATGCGTTTGTGTGTACCGAGAGGTCAATTCAATAGGAACGTAATGTCAGTTTTTCCTTAGATCAATCCAATCTCACATTTTTGCTATTTAACACTTCTCTGATGCTAGTTTTGTTATACCGGTAATTCTTAGAGTAAAAGCTTTATCTTTCAAGCGTTTGCTCACACGTCTTGCCTTCTTTAGCTTTTCTTGCTTTGTTGGTATACGATGTAAGTATTGTCTTCTTTACAATTTATCTCGCATGATTTCGATCGTACGATGGTGGCATTCTCTTTGTTACATAAACTTCGTACTACTAAAGTTTATTCGTATAATGTTAACCTCGTGTTCTTTAGGTTTTGTACGCTAGTTTGTTCCTACAGTGTTGGCCTTTATTAGCCTGCGTAGCTGGCGGGATTGTTATACGTGGGATGTTTTCTAAATGCGCAGGGTACGTTAAATGTAATTCCTCGGCGGCGTAGCCGCAAACAAAAATCCTTCTACTTGCTCACGAACTTCTCGAGGTAACGCGCCAAAAAACAACAACAACAACAACAGTCGCACTCCCACGCTAATTCCGCCAGCTATGCTGGGCTACTGCCTATGCCAGCCTTGTATTCTATAGGTTACGTCTGAAATATCCGGCAACCTTTCCTATTTTGCCACCTACTTAAAAAAGTTGTAATTTTGTTTGAGTTTGGTCCTGAAAGGTTTTTTAATAGAGGAAAACTAACCTTGATGAATGACATCTCTGTCTCCTCCATAGCCGCTACCATCACAGTAAAAATCACAACCTTTAATTTCAAGCCTCACCACACATCTAAACATAGCTGTTATGGCCTTTCCCTGTTTGTCACAGTTATGCTGATCTGTTAGTCTATCAATCTAGAAGAGGACGTATATCATTGTGGTTCAATAACATACTGGTTTAATTAATTAATTAATTTATTTTTTTATTCCTTTGTTAACTCTACTGCAGTATTTATAGCACTTATGATAGCAAGGCCGAACAAATGACTGCAACAAATAGTTCAAATTTTATCAAACATAACAGGGCTAAGAATCCCAACTGGCCGGAGGCAAAGCAGCTGGCTATTTACAAGCATGGTCGAGGATTTGAACTCGGGACTACCGTGAATAAATCCAGCTAGTGGTCAGGGCGGACTTGAACTTGGGGCCTCCGAGTCGCAAGTCCTGCATTCTAATCGCTCAACCACCCTGCCTCCTGTAAGTTTAAGTTTCATTTTACATTGTTTCAAACTCATTATCATACATTACCACACCCAAAAACAAAAGAAAATAAAATTTAAATCAAGGATAAAAATAATCAATTGAGCCACAACATATAACTGATTCAATAAAGTTGCTTTGGGCATTGGGAATTTAGACTACGAGTAGTCCCCGTTTTTCCTCAGGGATAGTAGAGCGAGTGAAATGCGAGCGCACATGTAAATCGCCCCTGGCAAGAAAGGCGAGATCTGGCGGGGAGAGAGAAAAATGAGCATCTAGCCTTTTGCACGTGGGGTAATTTTCATGCGTGCTCACGTTTCACTCACTCTACTATCCCTGACGAAAAATGGGGACTACCGGTAATTGTAGTCTATTGGTAATGGGGAACTGGGAAGCTATTGTTGGTGGTCATTGAGGCAAACAATTGCATTGTTCTGTATGCCCAAATGCACAATGCCCAATTTCCAATTCCCAAGATTTCCCCAAAGCAACCTTTATTGAATCAGATATGTACAACAAGGATTAGTTAGGGGAGTTAATTAAACTGAATCTTCACTTGTCAAGTACCTGAACAATTCTTGTTGTCCAACCATTGAATCCGAAATAATAATTAGCTAGTTCACTGCATTTTGCCATATACAAAGGGGGCTGAACATTTTCCGGACCTTTCCTCCGCTGAGCAAATTGAACCTGTGCACCCAGAAAGGGGTTTTAGGAGAGAAAAGTAGTACTTGGAGTATTCAACTAAAGCACTAATAAAATTTCATATAGGTTCATTTATTCATGATTATTATGATTATGATGATGATGACAACGATGATGATTATTACTATTACATGTATTATTATTCAATTATTATTACAGCGAAACCTGCATTAGACAGACACCCACAGGACTTTTGCTGCTGTCCATTTAATAGAGGTGTCCCCTGAATACAGGTTCATTTCACTTAAATTAAGGGAAGAAACATTTTTTGAAACATACTGATCAAGCTATTAGTCCGATTAATACAGGGTGTCCACCCATGATCGGTAAATTACCAACTCAAAACTGACCTTCAAAAGTTGTCCAGCTAGTAAGCGCCTTCCACTTATCCTTCCTTTTGCCCGACTCGCAGCCCTTCTTGAGTAAAACTTAACAAAAGCGTACATTGAACTGCAGTTGAAGTTAACATTACTCACACTGGAGTCTTCAGAAGCTGACGGATTAAGTATATAAATGTATTAGCTATGGCTCTGCCGGCAAGCCATTTGAGGTTTACACAACAAAATGAGCACTAAATTCTACTATTGACCTTTGGAATGTAACCTGTACTTTGGACATGGCAATTTCAACATGCCTACGTTGTTTTCTATACAATACATTATTTTATTGGCAATAAAAATTATATATAATTATTAAATATATGATTAGCCACGATGCAAATACACAAAGTTAGGCTTAATTACTGTAAGTGAAAGAAATCTGTATTGGAAGGTCGACTCTATTAAGAACTCATAGTCATCTTTTTTAGTTTCCTCTTTTTAGTCTATTTTATTAGCTATTTTTTATGTTCACCTCAATCAAACAGTTAGTTTGGCAAGATTTAACCTGATACCAATGCAACAGATACTCTGTGAATGATGTGTGGTGGTCTTTTACTTCTTTTTTTGGCACAATAAAAAGCAGAAACGCTTTGAGGTCAATTCGTCACATGCAGATGGCTATTTTGCTCTGGCACCTTCTTTATTTCCTTAATTATTAATTAACTGTGAAAATTGTCAAACCTGAATTAAACGGTCAACCCGTATGCACTACGGGTGACCGCTAAATTCAGGTCTGATTGTTCATGGTCAAATACACTGTAGCACTGTAGCTTGTAAAATAATGTTCACAATCACAGGCTGGGTTGATCATGAACCAAACTTTCAATGGAACCCTTACCTTCTGAGTAATCTGATGAATCAATAACTTGAACTTCATACACCAGACCGAACTCGGAGAATATCTCCAGAAGTTTAACCTGAAGTTTAGGAAAGCGGCTAAATACAGTCGAAGCTCTCTCTCTACAACGGCCACATTGGGGACAGAAGAAAGTGGCCCATGTAAAGAGGCGGCCATTGTACAGAGGTTTAAAAAAGAGTCAATGTATGGAGTTTTTGTCCGCTGGGACGAAAAAAAGTGGCCGTTGGACAAAAATAAAAAGCTTTACCTGCGCTGTTTCTTTATCTAGTCGTTTCGAAATACTGGTGACATACAAGTTCACTTCGTTGCTGTAAGGTCGAACAAATTCGATTAGTTCAACGCTCGGGATGTCCGCCATATTTGTTGCTTGAACTTCGCGGCTCGTTCCCAGTGTATGCATTGGTTTAATTTGGCCGAGTGCGTTTGTGGGTCCCATGTCAAAGGGGTCCGAGCAGTCGAGGGGTACCAAAATAAACGCACGCATTTCAATGCCGATTCAATCAATCAATCAATCAATCTTTTATTTGCCACTTTTATATTACATCAACATAATCTATTAGTAGGAGATCTCTGCTAGCTCAGCTGAGCTTTTCATTACAAACACTCGTATTATGGTGGCTTTCCAATTAAACCATGGAATACACCGTATTCACAAATGGCGGACACGCGGGAAAAAACTGGTGCCTAGTCATGAAAGCGAGGCGTTGGAGGATAAACAAAAATCGGTGTATTATTTACATGTATGAACAAATTTTGGTAGTTTGGACTGTTGCATGATATGCAAAACAATGCAAATTTCAGAAATTTTAAATTGATCATGGCACGGCATTACTCCTGATTACTCATAACAACCCCTCTGGTAGAATTGACTCCCTCGGATATTGTCGCCCCATGTATACGGAAGCAGATCCGAATTCCAGAATGTGGGAAATTTTTCCTTGTGGAACGTGGAATCCTGGGCTTTGGAATCCGGAATAGAGTTCAAGGAATCAAGATCTCCATAAAGACTGGAATTCGCAATCCAAGTTCCACTGACGAAAAATCTGGAATCCCGGGTACCTGGAATCAGGAAGCTACGGCGTGGAATCCATAATCCAAGACTTTCTTGGATTCTTTTATGTGTGGGGTCAAAAATATCATCTATGGGGAGGCGGGGACGGTGAAGATGGAATAGCCCTGACTGTTCCGTAATCGTGGATCATCGAGATGGCGGAAGACTTTAAGTTACGGGCGGCCATCTCAGATGAGTGTCAAATCTACTTAGAGAGCGGGGGAACGGTTTGGGAAGAAGCGAGAAAAATATGGGAACTTTACATCAATCGAGGATAACCCTCTTCGAGATGTGCCAAATACTTCATACTTAGCCTCATCACGAATAAATTATCGCAAAAACTCACTTGATATTTGCATCTATAAATTTTATTTAAAAGTATTCAATCTTCAACCATGTAATAGGAAGGTACAGTCAAATAAAAACAAAAATCATTAGCTATGAAACTCATGGAGTTTGTTGATATCCTTGGTTTTGCCAAATAATGCACGAATGACAGACAATTCTATCTCTGTAATCCCTTTATTAAAAAATTCACGGCTCTCTGTCTTGGGTTGGTTTTAGGGCCATACTTGGCTTGACCAGAGCGTCTAAGCGCTAAATACCAAGAAGGGTTGACTTTGGATTGGTAAGAATTATATTCTTCCTTATAGTTTTCTATGAAGAAACAATCTTGGCATATCTCAGTCTGAAAAAAGAAGAAAAGAAGAGGTTTGAATTTCAAGAGAGGGTAAAATCGTGCACAGTCATGCCTATATATACCGTCAACTTATGGTGGTGGATAACGAACTAGTGGAACTTTTGTCAGTGTATAGTAATAAGTAAGCTACGCAGCCGAAAATGGTGTTTTAAGCATAAACAATAGACTTCTCCGGTATGACTATAAAATAGAGCGAAATAAAAGCCATTCTATGAAGTGTAAAAAATGCCTCAAGTTTTCATGCATATGCATATAAATTGTTGCTTCAAATTCGGCTCATAGGTAACCTGCGATCAGACGTATCTTTCGTCTGTTTGTTTCAGGATTTGATTGAGTTTGTTGTTTGGATTCAACAGCAATAGCCTCCGAAAACATCCGTTTCTCCTCGCTGTTCGCCGCTAGGGACGTTTCGCGAGGAGGAACGTCTGCGACTCAGCGACATAAATTCCATACTGATGACGTAAACTCTGTCCCGAATCCGGTCAGAAGCGCTGATTGGTCGACGGAGTAGTTACATTGTTTTAGCTATTGTTTACGAATGACAGACAAAAGACAAAAGGCCACAAAGGTCAAATGTAAACGCGAATTATCTCTAACAAAATAGTCAATATTTGTGGAATATAGTCTTCTCTAGAAGAAGCATTTGAGTCTTGCTGGAGCTCGTTGGCAGATGAACACAACACTTCACCAAAATCGACCAGAAGACACGCAAAATTGGACAAATTTATATTTGAAACCCCATGACTACCGGATTCATTATGTAAACATTGATTTGCGTCATCAGTATGGAATTTATGTCGCTGAGTCGCAGACGTTCCTCCTCGCGAAACGTCCCCAGCGGCGAACAGCGAGGAGAAACGGGTGTTTTCGCAGGCTACAATAACAAAAACGAATTTTTTAAACGTAAGCTGAAAGTGTTTGTCTATCGTCAAACATGTCAAACACCATTTCGGGTATCCGAATCCCAAGGGAAGAACCAAATCTAAGCTTCCACCAATCAGAACGCAGAGATGTATCAAACGTGTTGTGTCTGGGCAAATTGCCTTCCACCCCACGAAAGCATAGAATTCTGATATGGTGAGGTAACGACCATAGGCTAGCTCAAGGAGTAACGCAAAGTTTAAGCTGGGACCCAGGGGGGTACTCAACAAAGATTTACGTAGGAGAACTAGAACAACATGAATTTTTCCTCAAAACTAAATCTTGAGGTTTTCTTGTGCCTTAAAATTTAATTATGATCACGTGACATGTCACGTGACCAAAAATTTAAAATGAAGAAAATTTGCGAATTGGTGGCGAATTTTACTTTGTTGGGAAAACAAATTGGCATTTCTGAAAGAGAATCAACATACCTAACTTTCTACGTTTGGAATGAATGTACGCGAAGTTTAAATTTGAAGTTTTAAACAATTCAAGATTAAATTTAGACATTTAAATTGACGTTTTCACTCATAATTTATTATTGAACTGCAATGGACGGTCATTCCAAACGTGAAGTGTTAGATATATTTAATATAAAATGGAAAAATGTTTTTGCTCGATTTCTTTTCTTAAACTGGCCACCAGTTGGTCAATAATTTACGATTTTTAGCAAAATGGTCACGTGATACATCACGTGACTTACTAACACAAAAGACTTTAAAATGTTAAGGACAATGAGTTCTTTATGTGTGCCAAATTTTAATTTAGCGCTATCATCTATGCCGAAGTTATAGTCAATAATTCATTTTCCACAGGTAAACCCCTTAGTCCCAGGCCCTTACCCTGTTACATGCCCTTTTTGACAGAGAAGGTACATCTCCACTACGGCCATACGGCTGAGATTTAACTACCCTTTCATATATTTCAACGACAAGTAAAACCCCTACCCTTTAATATACCTGAAGCCTGAAAAAGGTACCTCCCTGTATAGCCCATTACAGGGAGTACCCCCTCCCCCCTTCCAGGTTCTTATCCTGCTGCCACACTTACTGTGGTGTACAATGAGCCAGTTGTACTCATTGCAATATATCTATTGGAGACTTTCCCTTTCAGCGTAACCACACCGGCGGCAACGTCACTACGCATCTCAATCTCAGCTGTAAGAAAAGCAACAAATAATATAAAATGATTCGAAAATGAAATACGTGGAACAAAAATTTCTCATAACACACCCGCTTACAGCCTTCTTTTGCGCGCTGATTTTTTAATGTTTCTAAGCTTTTAACAGCCAAATGCGAATACTATACGCCCTTACTCTGCAACTAAATCCACCGATAGGGTCTCCTTCAGTTATAACATCTGAAGAAAAGGTCAAGAAATAAATTGGCATTCCTTTTTTTTTACTTGCTTTTGTTGTTGGTTTTTGTTGTTCTATTGTTATCTTTTTGTTTGTTCTCAGGGCTTTTCCCGGAAGCAGAAATTGCTGAGAGGAGCGTAACGAAACAAAACAGCACTCATTTTATTTCTTTTCCGCAAGGAACCGGATCCTATATTTGAGCCGTAAAATGAAAGACATGAGTTGCCTCGTGACAACGCTTAAAGCAATATTTACATATCTTTGTCGAAATGTAGTAAATCTAAATCAAATGACAAGCGATATCAGAAGTTATACTTTAGAAAAGCTTGAGGCCATGGTTCACCTAGAGAAAAAGCAGCACTCGCATCTTCCCACCCACTTCCTCGCCCTGGTGATTTTTTTTAAAGCAAAACTGATTCTAAACAATGAAGATACCCGGGTCATTCAATACTGAACAACGTTGGTGAAGGAAACTGCTCGTCATTAAAACTGGCACAGCAAACATCGCATATCAAAGCTCGATAAAACCGTCCACGGTGCTGCATTTGATGTCGGGAGCTCCGTTATGTTGCAGAATCACTTTGAGCGGTTTTGTTCACAAATTAAAGGAGCTGTGTCACGAAATTCAGCCAAATTAGGAAATTACAAAATGCCTGTTAAATTAAAAGAAACATGAAAATAACTTTAAAGGAAGGTTAAAATAACATAACAGAAACAGCAGATGCCACGGATGGGCAAAACTTATTGAAACGGATTGAAATTATGATTTTTGAAAACTGTTAAGCCTAACAGTTTTTCAAAGTTGATCGCGGCCTGCTGCTTGCAACTTCAAAAATAATGCTCAGGAGACATATGCATATTTGTTTGTCTCAGATCTCTGATTTTGTCATTGACATGTAATTTCTTTGCTTACTTTAGTTCAATAACGATTGAGGGCGAGCAATTGGCAAAATTAAACAAAATGAACTGAACTGCCGTGACACAGCCCCTTTAAGATTGAATCTTGAATTAAAATGCGCCTTTTTTCGGTCAGCAACTTTAAAATGGATGGGAATACTATTGAACGATTCGTACGGTCAAGCCTTGAAAAGCTAGCAAGAACTTATATAACGAAGACGTCTAACTAGCTTCACAACCACTGTACTTTATTAGGACAAGAGTGCTGTATGAAGGAACCCCTTTCGGCTGGGCGGAGTTTCCCCGTGTAGGCCATTGTAGGAAAGGATGAATCGAAGCCCTGATCGAAGGGCATACACTCTTGACTTTATTAACTAATTGAAATTAAGTACCGGTTGAATTGAAGGTGTCCCGATTAGTAGGCTACTTGTGGCCAGCTAGAAGATTTTGATACGTTGATAAAGTTGTTTATTCATTCATTCCGGTACAATAAGTGTAACTGATCGATGAAGTCTGACATACTCGTAGGGAAAATTTCTACTATATAAATTCATAGCTTTTGCTTCATGCAACATTGATCACTTAAGCCGCGGACGTACAAGGGGCGTACACCATTGTTGGTGACGTCACAGCCCTCTAGCAGCGCCAATATACCTTATCTTGTTAACAAGATCAAAGACTTTCCACTGAAGGTAAAATCGTTTTAAAATACTGCAATATTTCAAAAACTGTAGCAGGGGGGGGGGGAGTCCATCCACCCCCTCTTTGTATCACGGCGGTGGTATGAATTTCCGTGTACGTGAGGGTTGAATTAATTTTAATTACATAATTCACTTTCGGAAAAACTGAAATTGGGTATGAAAATGAAGATTTTGTACTAGCCGTTAAATCACTACTATTCTACATGTATTGCTGTTTGTTCCGTGGACAAAATTAAATAGGTGTCCCTTCGCTTCACTCGTAAGACCATCTTTTAGCAAAATTTTTTTCAAGTGTTTCTGTTCGTAAATTGACGTTAAAGGAGTAATTTTTCAGTCGATTCGATCATTGAAGGCTTTCAATGTAATATTTAAGGGACTAGAACTCCCGCGCCCCACATGAATGCTCAAGGAAAAGTACCCAAAAATAAATGAGATTTGAATTTTCAAGATGGAGAATTTAGATAAAATCGGACAGATGATGAAGAAGTTGATAGACTTCAAATTAACATTTTTCAGCTTAAAATCAGCTACCTTCAGTGTTGTTGTTGACATCATCTATACATGGGCGTTGGTTTCTTCCCAGAAACCGCTTTCACCTCACGACCTCTGAGATAGGTGGATATGCAATTTAATTGCAACATCGTTCAAAACCACGAAAAAATAAGGACCAGCCGGTAAATAATTAGATCAATTTAGGTTTCTGGAAAACTGCCCACCTACCCCTCCCCTAACCCAACATTTTGCTCTTAGTGAGAGGTAAGTGTTAATGTTGACTTAGGATTGATCCAAATAATTTCGATTTCACCAATTTAAATTGCTCCCTGTGGCTTACTTTTGCGAATGGAATTCATGTTATAAGCTATTAGATCGAATTTCTGTTTAGGAGGCCTATAACAACGGACAAGGTAGCCTGCTTCCATGATTATTTGCATCGAGATCACGGCAAGTGGGCAAGCCCGCTTTCTCATAGAAACACAACGAAACTTTTACGAGGAAATAAGGTACGAGCCGAGTCAGTGTAGATCACGTTTAAAAACGAGCTCCCCTAAAAACGCCCGCGTGGGAGGCCAAGTCAGTGCGGCTCATCTCATATAAACAGCGCCCTTGATCAAATTACGTTTAGTTCATTCTCCGATTACAATACTTTCCAAACAAAGCTATTATGTATTTGTAACTGGTAGGATCAAATTTCTTACTCACTGTATTGATCGACGTCCTTAAAGCGTACCCCGTGCACCAAGTCTTCAGTGACACGAAGGTAGAGACCTAATTGAGACTTGAAGTGGCATAAACGGACGACCATGGTTTTGAAAGCAAATGTAGATTCAACTTCAAGATCAAACCAAGGCTGGAAATTTTAAAGAATTCAACATGGACGTCACGTGCTTTTGTACCCTATTTTTAATTTACGACTAACATCAATTGACAGCATCTTCTAGTATTAACTTCGTTTTCTGCAATACCTTTTAATCTAAATTTGGTAATCACAGCGAGGTTTAAGTAAACTGACACGCCTTTTGATTCTTTCGTTATTCTTTAAAAGAATAAAGTGCTTAAATTGAATCATGACTTGTTTCTAATGCAGTTAGAAACCAATATGCTGTACCCTGGAATATGAGTTTTCCTGACGAACCAAACCACCATATTCTCAAACGCTGCGAAATACATATTTACCCTGTTGCAACATAACTTGACCATCTTGCGTAGTACTTTTTTCCTTAAAAATATTGGGTTGAAGGAGATATCTCCACAACAAGAGACGTTTATTGCTTCGTGCAGTTATTATAACACTTAATATTTTTAGCAGCAAAATTAATTTGCATAAAAAATGGCTTATGCCTTACAGGTCAAGTCTGTCAGCCATCTTCACCACACAGGACTGATTTAAACTTGTTGCGAATGAGACGAAATTAGTAAGTAACAACTAACTCACAGACTCTATGGGCTGTCCACCTTAACCTTAACCCTTTTTCAATAGAGAGCTTAGATTCTAAGACGAGAACGACTACGAGTACGAGATTTTCTCAACAGTAAGTAGTGCTCGCGCGTGAACCAGCGTCATTTTGGCGCGAAAACGTAGTAGCCGTCGTCATTGTTCTACGAGTTTTAACGAGAATGTCGTGGTGGCGGAAACTAGTTATGAAATATTAGAAGTTTTAGCATTTTGCAATCGGGAGAGGTCTCAACCTCCTTCAATAACGATAACAGTGCTAACTTTTCTGGTGAAGAAAAGTACAATGAAGAATTTCGGGGTGTCTATCTTATGACAATACGCGAAAAAAACTTTAAATCAAATCTCGTACTCGTAGTCGAATCTAAAGGTCTCTTATATATTTTTTGAATTTGCAATAAACTGCGTAACTAGCAGGGTCCTTTCACAATTTCGGCTTAAAAAAACGTCTTCTGGTTCAAATAACCAGTCAATTACCAGTTTCTTCGTATGTGCGACCTTTCAAAGTTCCAGAACGGTAATAAATTGTTAACTGTTAAATTTGTCTAGGTTGCATTATTTTGATAGTTCATGATCGTGTTGAGTACATGTCCTTGTCTTCTGGGTTGGACTGTCCAATGTCTCCTTGGATCTTTACTTCTCCACTTGTAGACTCTTGTTGAACTATAACTTGGTCTTTAATATCTCCAGACCCTTTCACATCCTCTCCCTCACCGACGGCTACTGGCGGACTAACCTCATCACCTGTTGCTGATTCCCGGCTGCCGATGAACTTATCAAGAAACGGGATATTGCTCCAGAATGATGCCTTGGGCTTCTGCTCAGCAACTGCCACAACCTTTTCTTCTGGAACTTCTTCGGGCACTTCTTTAACTTCTACTTTGTCTTCTCTTAGCTCCACATTAGCTTGCTCAGGCACATTTTCGGTCGCTTTATCTTGATCTTTGGAAATTTCCGTGTCTTCAACTGGACTCTCAAGTTTCTTGGAAGCGGCCTGTTCTGTTCTTGTCTGGTTGAACTTGTGCCACTGTTCTCTTGTATACACCTTTAGTCTATCATAATTAACCAATGCTATATCAACCGCTTGATTTGGATAACAGATAGTTGCAGCAGTTGTTCCCAGCACAGCAGAATAAAATATCCTTCTGATTGGCCGACCTAGAAGTTAAATACCACATACGAAAGATAAACAGTTAAGTTCTGCTCTTCTCTAAAGGGAATTTAATTTATGTTTCAGTCGCTTTTTTTTACCAGTGGCATTGTGCTTGTGTTGTGCTGTGATCATAGTATACAACAGAGTTGTAACAGAAATGCGATAGCAGTTGTTTGATTATGATACTACTCTCATTTTTATTTTACCAAAACTGAAAGGAGATATGATGGCTGGAAAAATTCCGGTAACCATTTATTCAACTCGGATAAGACGACAAACTCTGGATTCTGGATTCTGGATTCCAAAGCCTAGGATTTCAGATTCCATGAGTAAGATTTTCCCAGACTTTGTATTCCACAAGCAAAGATTTCCCGGATTCTGGAATCAGGATTCCCTTACATTGGGTGATTCAGTTCTCCGCCTCTCCACCTTACTCCCCACTTTGAGAAGTTCATGAGACAGACAAATATTCTACTTACGCCCCCTTCCTGCTAAAACAGCACCAACCAAAACAGCTGTACTTATCCCACCAACTTTGATTTGAAATGTTGTATCTGTCTGAATTAGTCTCCAAAACTCTGCATGGAGAACGATAAAAAATACATAAATTATCCACGATGAACAATATCACTATCTTTTAAGAAGCTTCATTGTAAATCTCTAATACATTTGATGATTGAAAGATTATTTATTACATAAATAAATGCAACACAGCACTTCCTTCAAGCTCAATCATTAAAGTACTTCCTTGTAATAGCTTTTTGGTTGTATACACGATAACACTGACAAGGAAATAAGTTAGATGTAAGTTTGTGACTGACTGCGGCAAGAGAATGACCTTTACACATTAACCCTTTAAGTCCAAATATCAACATACAAATTCTCCAAACTGATCTCCATACATTTCCTTTAAGAATTAGTTGAGAGAATTTAATGTAAGACCAGGGCCTTTTCTCTTGGGTGATCATTTTATTAATTCTCATGACTTATCTCTTGACAGTGTATGGATATTGTTAGGAGAAAATTGATCTTGGTCACTGTTGAGACTTAAAGGGTTAACTTCCTCTTCTACCTTTGTGTTTTAACTTTATTACCTTATCCATTTCTCTGTATGCTGAACAGTCACCATGTTTTATTCTTGAATGAAATGTTTATTTAAAAATACTGATAATAATTCTAATAAGGAGTGACCATGACTGGCTCCAAGCTGAGTTTCTTTCCTTTGCATCTGGTCAAAACAACAATTTTAGCCTTTGGCATGTGTTTCTAGCAAATGTTATTGTGGGATGATTCTAACCTGCCAATAGGAATGCTTGTGTAACTTTAAATATATCTAACCTCAATGACACTAACCAGTGATTTTGTTACCTCTGAGTCCTGGACTCACCACAACTATTTTTAACAATTTATTATCACTGCACTAAGACTATAAAATTAACAACAACAACATCAAACTAGGAGGCAATTGATTAGCAAAAAAATGAAGCTTGAATTAGACAAATTTCATTGAAGAAGTGGCCTTCAGCGCATTCTAATTTTAAATATTTTAATGCCTGTGCTGTGGGCAACAAAACATTAAGTCTACACACCAAATGATTTCTCTTCAACAGATGAGTATGTCGTCCTAACTTGTGAAATACCATCCTGTTGAATATAAAGACATGTTCAGTTACAGGCACTTTGTTAGGTGTTATATATGTATATATCAAAATGTATTTGATGTCAAATCCATTGTAACCTTTTTACTATAATATCCTAGGTGAGTTGATGTGTTTTTCCCATATTCTCAGCAAGGTCCAAGTGAAGACCCACTATAGACATTTCACATCATGTTTTGTAACGTTACCACAAACCAAAACCCAAGGTCATTTCACTGATCCTAGCCTTCCTGATTCTTTCTATAAACAAGTCTCTCTGGACAGAAAGCATTTCATGACAAAACCTATGTCAGCTGCTAAACAATTGCAGCTTAGATTTGACAATTTCTTACTTTTTTCGCCATATTGCTCAAACAACACTTTACAAGACATTTGACAGGAGAAATAGTTACGAAACTAGCTTCAAGTTACTGTCAAGTCTCTTTATTAGTGACCAGGTGGTCCCAATTTTTCTGACACCGCATCTTACCTAACTCTCCACTCTCTACACATGAAAAACCCACATCACTGACTTGACCACTCCCATTGCTTACCTTCACCTTGGATGTCCATCCCCAAACAAATTTTCTTGCCACAGAGACTTTCTGCTCCATCTCAGTGACTGGCTCCTCCGCTGGCTTTGCAGTATTTTGTGTTGAATCAACTACAGGATCATAAATTTGCAACTGAAATAAAATTTCAAGATTTAGGTATGTATGCAATGTTATCAAGGAGAACGCTTTATTTGTTTTCAGTAACTTCTATACAAAAATGGCCTTCCATTTTTTATCCCCTCCTGCTAAAAATGACTGGAATCTGAACCCTCAAATTTTTTTCCGCAGCCTTTGAAAAATGAATTCTGAAGAGTTCATTTTTTGCTGGCACCATTGGAAAATTTGTCTGAAATTTTGTTGGCTTCTTTAAAGAAAAATCCAACTCTCCCTGTCCCATCCAAAATACAGCATCCTAAGGTGGAGGGAGAGGGGGTTGTGGATAAAACATGGCATGTCCCAAACAACAGCTTAACAACTGACAAAATAACTTTATTCACATATAATTGATCTCTCATTTTTACCTCCCTGGGATGGACTTTAATGGAACCAGCCTTTACTGTTGACAAAAACGGTGCACCAAGGACGGGAACTGAGACAGCAACTAAAAAACGGCCCCTCTGTTGGGAATGAGAATGGGAGGAATATGTTATTAGTATTATTTCTTATATATTTTTTAAACTTTATTTTTGCATTTTGTTAATACTTTGAAAGATGTAACTTAATAAGTAGCTGAGTATTCTAAAGTTTATACGGGGTTTGTTTATTTGTTTGTTTTTATACAAAAATTTCTTTACCTTTCTGTCAAAATCATTAGAATATTGGCTTTCCAAGAACGTGAAGGTACATTATCTCCAAATTGAATTTAGCGAAACTGCGAATATTACGCAGTCATTTAACATGTAAGTTGAAAAAGGCATAATAATCAGTTAAGACGAGGTTTTTCTTTCTAGTAAGAGTATACATTCATTTTGTTTTGAGTATAAATAACAGAAATTAAGCTTACATACCCATCTCAAAACTCCTCTCAGGACAATCTTGGCCGCCATTTTGCACTTAGATTACGTTATGTAACACGAACCGAATCGTCTTGACGAAACAACGCTCGAAGTGTTTTATGGGTATGTCACTTTGAAGGAAAATGGCGGAGAAATATTAAAGACAAGTTGTAGTGGTCACGATCGTGCCGCGTTCTAAAAAGCTAAGCTACAAATATATCATTTTAGCTGGTTTTAGAGTGAAGCAGAAGTCATGTTTATATATCTGAGCAAAAAGGTACGTCGTTATTTCTTTTCCCTTCTAATATTTCGGTGTGAAAGTTTGTTTACTTCCAGCTAACGTTGTCAAGGTGAATATTTTTTTTTGGCGAACTGATCTTCATTTCTTTCTTGATCTGTTTGACACACTGATACCGATTTCTAGATCGCCATACCAAACAATGTCAGGCTGAGATGCTTGGCTTGGAATCGGGAGCAAGGTTACATCGCCTGTGGTGGAGAGGATGGATTACTTAAAGTACTCAAACTAGAGATACAGCAAGGTAAACTTACGCTTATTAGCTTTTTTGGGGGCTTGAATTGTTCTTGTAGTACAGGTTGTAGGTAGACAAGATGATGCAAATGTAAACAGATACGGCAGATCTTTAGAACTATGAAGTACTGTCGCGTTAAATGACATAATCTTGCATCGATCGTAGTGTACGTAATACATTGAACATTTGTCAGAACTGTCTACATTGCATCGAACAAAAAATAATGCAATGTGTTTGTTGTTTACATCTTGATTTTTTTAGGTAAAGATGCAAAAGTTAGAGGTCTCGCAGCTCCTAGTAATCTTTCAATGAATCAAAACCTTGATGGGCACACTGGTAAGTAAAGTACATTGTTCACTGGTTTGCGTGGTTGTTATTGTTCTGTACAATTACTTTTGCGATGACCAATGCTGTGTAGCAGTGGAAATAAAATAATCACTGCTTGTTAATTAACACATGCAATATTTGAGTTAAAAACGGGGTGCAATGATGCACTGAGTAGTGTAAACTGCCAATCTGTGCAATTGTAGATCCTGAAGTGGCAGATCTAAGGGAAGGGTCACGTACATGTAGCAGGGGGTTTGGGGGCTTGAGTTTCCCCCCCACCCCCCTAATAAATAGACCAGCAACTCTGAGACCGAAATAGATTGAGATGCCACTACCCTCCTTGTTTCATTATTAATGATCTGGATCAATCTAAAGCTACACTGTCTGCTCTCTATGTTTTGTTACTGGAAGGAGAACTGGGACACTATACAAAACCATTACAGCAGTTGTACAAAAATAGTCATAACACAGACAGTGCACATTTTGCACTTAGGCTTGTAACTTCATTGTAAGGTAATTGACCACAGCGTATTAACTGAATTTTTTTTCCCTAGGTGCTGTTCAAGTGGTGACCTGGAATGAACATTTTCAAAAGTTGACTACCAGTGATCAGTATGGTCTTATTATTGTATGGATTCTCTACAAAGGTGAGTCAATTTCATTAAATTAATGCAAGAACCAACATTTTAAATCCAATTCAGGGATTAAGGTTAATGTAATTTTCTGGAAGGATCTTGAAATTTTCCACATCTTGCGATCAGGGTCTTGAATTTTCCATTCTTGCAGTCGGAATTTAACATTTTCCAAATTTTGGTGGTAGGATTTTATATTTTCTAAATCTTGCCCACAAGATCTGGAATTTTCCAAATCTTCCGTTAAGATTTTGAATCTTGCAAGTGTTGCTGGTAGGATCTGGAATTTCCCAAATCTTGCATCAGCAAGATGTTGAATTTTCCAAATGTTGCTGCCAACATCCTGATTTTATAACATATTGCCGGCAAGATTTTGAATCTTGGAAATTTTGCTGGCCAGATCTCTTTATCGTTAGGGGGTAACACTATAAACTGAAATTGATTTAAACTTTTTTATATTAATTCTGAGTCAACAGAGAGTCACAAGACGTAGTTTATCTTTTCGAATTCTTGTTATAACTGTAAAGTGTGACCCTTTCCACTAACTGTTTATTAACCAAACCAATCCCATACCACTATCCTTTCTGGGAAAGCTCTTTTCTTATTGTTGTTTCTGTAGCTCTCCTTATCAATTAACAGTGTGTGTTGAAGTAGGTGCTATTTAAAGTGATTTTTTCAACCTGTTTTATAGGATCTTGGTATGAAGAGATGATCAACAACAGAAACCGAAGTGTAGTTCGAGACATGAAATGGAATGCAGATGGACAAAGGATATGCATTGTTTATGAAGACGGTAATTAATATATACAAGTTGTTAGTAATGTAGTTGACAGGAATTAAAACAAACAAAAAAAAGCTAGCAAAAGTAATGGTAATCTGCTGTATTTTTTTAGAGATAGAACCTGCAAAATTACAGTTTTGTAGGCTTGATGTTCATGCAGGTAGCAGTGTAGTGTGTATTACAAACATCCAGTATAATTACCGGTTATTTTCAGCTACCGATGTAGGAAGACCCTAGCTACAATGCAGTGTATTCACAACATTCCTTGTGTCTGTGTTTTACAACTTCAGGGACGGTGAGATAAAACTGATTCAGAAGTTTACTAGCCGAACCTACCAACCCCCATTTTTGCTACCAACATTTACTTTACCTTGTCAATTGCTGCTTGCTTGTCAGACTACTCAAAATTAAAACATGCTAGCCTGCAACGGCTTATGCCACCAACCCTGGGCTTTTGGACAGCCGTATTTTAGTGACACCTGTGATTTCCTGCCCAACAGTCTGATGGTCTACCAACACAAGCCATTACTCAGGGAATTGGTAGAGCATCAAGATTACAACTTACATGTAATGCTGAAAAAATACCTCATTACTGTTCCATTGTCTTTAGGTGCTGTGATTGTTGGCTCAGTAGATGGAAACAGAATTTGGGGAAAAGAGTTGAAAAACCTGCAGCTTACAAATGTTGAATGGTCACCAGATGGGAAGAATATCATTTTTGGTATTAGTAATGGTGAAGTGCAAATATTTGATAACACAGGAAACTTTTGTGTGAGTAGCAAGTCTGTTTTATTTTTGGTTGTTTTTTTTTGTTTTTGTTATTTGAAAATGGTACTAATGTTAATTATTGAGTACATGCAAATATATTATGGAAAGTCGTCCAGTCAGGAAACCGAAAATGACACAAAGTGGTAACTTTTCAAGACAATAATATGATTCATTTCAGATATTTCCATTAATTAATAAAAGTGGTACAAAATCTCCAATATTTTATTTGAATTTATATGAAGTATTACCGGTACTTGTTTTCAGACGAAGATGACATTGTTCTGCCTTGCTAATGTCACAGGAGCTGTCAAGATAGCTGGTATTGAATGGTCAGTATGTTACAATGTAGTGGTTGCAATCGAATTTAAAAATTTATATTATCTAGCCAAGTGGATTTCAACTAGCAGCAGGTAAGTCTGCATTGATGGATGAATTATCCATCTGGCAAATAGACCTACAAGTAGTTTACAACAACGAAACAAAATGGCAGTGTTCATACAGTGCATACTAAAATTATATTTTTCTATGGCTATGGGAATAAAAATAATAAATTAGGAAAAAGTGGAAAGATTGCTAAGTATTTAAGTGCAATAATATTGGTTGACAGGGTTTGTGATTGAACTGGCCAGAATGAACCAAGATCTCATATATTATGAGCTTTTGTGCGTACATGTACGTATCCAGTGGCATGCTGGAAAAGAGATATCTCCATGGATTTCTGTTGGGGAAAACAGCAAAAAGTATTGACAGTGTGCATACAAAGCTGTCACTAAGGCCAATATTAAACCCATAAGAATTGTAACGACTGAGCTTACATAGTCATTTTGGTGATCAAAGTAGAAAGCAAAAGGTGATGCTAAAAGATTTTGTGGGAATAGCAGGGAATATCCATTTGCTACAGCTCACTCAGCTTCAAAACTTTAATTTCAGCCCTGGCATGTGTAGGATTTTTAAATAAAATGCTTTTTCTGGTTTAGGTATGATGGAAGAGAAGGATACGTTGAACCAAACTGTCCTTGTCTAGCGGTGTGCTTTGATGTTGGACGCATGCAGATTATGAGACATGAGCTGGATGAAAGTAAGAGAGTCCTCTTAAAGCAAAGTGGAGTCATTAAAAAACATTATAATAATTATTAAATTCAATGTAGTTTTTTCACTGTTCATTTTAATGCCTTTTGTCATGTGGCCCATAGTAGAAAAATGAAAAAAAAAAAAAAATTAAGATTACAGAGATACCAAAGGACATAACCTTAGATAAGAATGATAACAATGCTGTATATAACTAAGATAGCGAAGTTCTCGGTGTAACGAACGATTTTCGTTATTACCCCAGTAACGCTTAAATAATAAAACAATATAAAATTATTTTATATGAAAAAGAACCTCGATATTTTGAAAGCTCATTATAGCGAACAAATTTTGCCTGTCCCTTGACCCTTCGTTATATCGATTTTCCACTACATACAATATGAATTGTTGGTCCGTTCAAGGCACTTGCCCTATAACTGCTATAAATCGAATATCAATACATAACAGATTACCAACAATTATTATTTAATATTACAAACTTGTATGGTGACTGATCAGAAGCATTTTTTTAGTTTTCTGAGTGCATTATAAACATTATAGATCCTGTATTGATTGACACATCAATGGCTGTTGTGAATATACAGTGGAACAACTGTGGTGCCGTATTAGCTGTTGCCGGCATGCAGAGAGCGACTGGACAGGTGATGCACTATCTTTTTTAGCAGATCCTTTTAAAAGTTTTTTGCGGCAATAATTTTTATTTGTACCTTTGTTGGTTTTTATTTTAAATTTTTATTGGATCAGTATGTATATTAGAAAATTTGCCAATTAAATCTCTAAGTGTATGCGAAAAATGCTGCAAACAACTACTACAGAACTGAAAATTTGTAATTATAAAACATTATCCATTCTTGTCCTGAGGGAAGCTGCCTCAGGGTACGAAATTTAGTAGTTTCCCAAGGGACCAGTGAGTCGTTAGTGAGTTTTGTAAGAACAGTTGTTTATCCAACGTGTCCTCAAGTTCTTAAGGTGACGTTACACAGTACGATTCGCAACGACGATTTTTAGCGCAACACAGCGTTGCAATATTGGAACAATGTTGTCACTATTCGAAACAATGTCGTAACAATGTTGCAACGCTGTGTTCCGCTAAAAATCGTTGTTGCAGATTCTCTTGTGTAACATCACCTTCAACCTAAGTTTTATTATACACTACATACCATCTACCGACACAATAAAGGTAATGTTACACGAGACGATTCGTAACAACGATTTCTAGCGCAACATAGCCATTTAACATTTTTGCGACATTGTTTCGAATGGATACGACGTTGTTCCAGTATTGCAACGCTGTGTTGCACTAAAAATCGTCGTTGCGAATCGTCCCCGGTAACATCACCTTAATTTATATAATTATAATCCATATAATTTTTCCACTCTCGTTTTTGCAGGAGAAGGATATCAATGTGGTCCAATTTTACACTCCTTTTGGCGAGGTAAGTGACCTTGTAAAGCTGCGCGCAAACGGACGCAACGACTCCCAACATTGTTGGTTGCTAAAGGTTTCACCGGTTTCAAACTTTGCGCAACAACTCCCAACAACATGCAACAGGGTGTGCAAACGGACGCAACATGTGACATCTAACAATGTTGGAAGTTGTTGGCCAACACTGTTGCTTCCGTTTGCACGGCGCTTAAAGGACTGTTTCTTGGTTCATTCTTGCCGGAACCGGAACCGTGTGAACCTATAAACCTTGTAGCACCTGTGACGTAATCAGTTGTAATGCTCTTTCTGACTTTAATGCACGACTCAGTTATGCGGGACGGACACATCTTCCCAAGCATAAGCAAATGTGACTTATTCTGTCAAAAGAGAATCGAGAGAGACACTCGGAAATCTTGACTCATCACCCACTGGTTCTGAATAATAACTTTAATAATTTTCACATTCCACCGCGTTTTAGCGATAAATGTCTTGTAAAGCCCAAAAGTAAACAAATAATGATAATAATAAATTGAAATAATAAACTAATGATAATAATAATGATAATGATAACGAAAACGAGGAGAAGAGAAAAAAACGGCGAAAAGTAACGGGGAGTGTTCTAAAACCGGTTGAAGCAACTGTCTCTTCCATCATCTCGTCACGGAAACTTTGCTATGAAAGCCACAGAACAGAACTGAGCACAAACCATGTTTCTGTGGTCACTCTGTAAAGGGAAAAGGAAAAAGGTAAAGAGTGCTTATTTTACGTCGTTAGTGCTCCGTTTTACGGGTATTTAAAGCTACTTAAAGCTACACGGAAAGGAAAGAAGTTGAAAGAAGGATTTGTGGTCACACCTGGGAATCGCGCTCCGAAACTCCCGCACAGGAGGCCACGCACTGACCAACTGCGCTAATATTTCCTTCTGAACCTTAGGTCAGGTTCTGTCTTATTTCAATTGAACTCTCTGGATCCGTTTCTTGCTCTTAAGCCTAGGCCAGACGTCGAATTTTTCCTGGGTTGGGCCGACCTGTACCTATACACCCAATGCAAAAATGGCTGCCAGATTAATATTCTTTTGTCTGAATTTAAATAAGCCTAACTAACCTCGTTCTCCAGTACAAAATTCAAAAGAATACCTTATCTCAAACGAGGCTAGTTGGGCTAATTTTAATTTAAACAAAAGAATGTTAATCTAGCAGCCATTTTTGCATTGGGTGTATTCCAAACAAGGTTTGTGATTAGCCTGGTAAAGTATAGAATTTGGACATAACAATGCCCCAATCCCTAAAAACAATAGATGGTGCAGATTATAGGGACCAATGAAATAAGAGGTTAGGATCGGTGCAGGTCAATCGCCTAAATTAAGTTAAGATCGTCTGTTGGGTCAGACGTCGAACTTAGGACGCGTCGAAGCAGTGATAAATTTTCTCTCGAACGAGGCCAAATATACGTTATCATAAAAATGTTTAATTTATTAGTTTAGTTTGTCGCATGTGAAGATCGACGTTTGACCCGCGTGGGAGACGATGCTATCCGTCTGAAGCAGATGGATAGAACGTGTTGGACGATCCAAAAATCATTCAGACAAACGTAACTGAGTCAGACGTCAAACTTTAATGGACTTAAGCTGGCTGAACACAGTTTTGGCAGTTTCTGAGTATTGGTCATTTGCCAAATTATGGCAAGAGAAAGGTTACAGCTCACAGGCTCAAACTTGGCAAGTGAAAAATACAATGATGAAAGATTTTGACTGACAGGTAAAATTTGACGTTTTCGTAGTTTCCGTGGCGACATGAACGATTGAATACAACTTTAAAATTTCACTTTTACTCAGTTTGATTCTCCTATAAACTCCCACTCAGCTTACTATAATTAATCATTACTATTTGAAACTTATTTGACCAAATTATAACTGAGGGGTTTTCAGATAATCAATAATATAATTGTACTGTAATAATTATTAAATGTGTCACAAAATTCGTCTGTTCAACTCCCATTTTAAAGTTCTCATTATTTAAAATACCATAAAAGTAAAAATTCTGCCAAATATCACAAAATTTTAACGAGTAGATTTTGAGAAATCGTCTTCTGTATACTATTGCTTTTTTCGCCTTTTTTTGTCTAATTTAAAACATGCACTACCGCTGACCGCCCGCGAAACTGTGTTCAGCCACCTTAACCCACTAAGTTTGGTTCGTCTCATGAAACGTTCGACATTTGGCCTAGGCCTTAATGTCGTTTACCTGTAATTTTCTTTGTAGCATTTGCGAACCCTGAAAGTGCCTGGAAAACAGATTACAGAGGCATGCTGGGAAGGCGCTGGGCTGCGTATTGCATTGGCTGTAGATTCATTCATCTACTTTGCCAACATCAGACCCAACTATAAGGTAAGTGAAGTAGTTTGTGTTTTCATCAATTAATTCTGGTTTCTAAGCTAACTGTAAAGGTGATTCCATGCGTACAGTACATCGTAAATTTGTTGTTGAAAACACAAACATTTGTCCACACATGATGGCTAATGAACATTTGTACGCATTCCTCGCCATTGCGTCGAAAGGATCCACAAAAACTTAAGTTTCGAATCAGCGAGTGCCCAAGGTCAGGGCTGTCATTAAGAGGCGGGGACCGGGGATTTTCCCAGGCTACTACGAACTTGGCTCCCGGCTCTGACTTTCATAGGAAAATAGAAGAAAAATAGAACCAAAAGAAATCCCTAGCTGGTTTGATTCCCCGCCTACTTGTTGTATTTACCTGGCAACTTGAAATCTTAGTGACAACCGTGCAAGGTACATTTTGTATAAAACAACGATTTTGAGTGCACTTTATGAAGTTGACTTCCTCAAAGTTGTGCCGCCATAAATGCCCACAGGAGAAAACGCAAACGAATAAAGTCGTCCGTTTACAAGTATACTCTGTGGCCGCGGTTTAAGCTTATGTGACACGTAATACGGTGGACTTGGGTTCGAATCCGGGGTCGCTCTGACCACCAGCCGAATATTGTTTCTTGGTGGTTGGAGTATAACTCCATGCTAATGTTTGTAAATAAGGAGCTTAAGAAACGACGACGACAGCAACGAGAACGGCAAAAATGAATCGGGTTCCGTTTAGTTAACAGAACAACAAGTTTGCACGTGCATCACGCTTTTTTTGTACATTTCTTTGCCATCGTTGCACGATCACGACGTGAAACTGAGAGGTTTAAAGGTGATGTTACACAATGTTACACGAGACACTGCAACGCTTTGTTGCACTAAAAATCGTCGTTGCGAATTGTCCCGTGTAACATCACCTTATACAGAGTTGCAATGTTGGAACAATGTTGCAACCATTCGAAACAATGTCGCAACAATGCTGTAATGCTGTGTTGCTCTAAAAATCGTTGTTGCAAATCGTTCCGTGTAACATCACCTTTAGAATCATGTTGGGCAAATTCAAACGTCAGTTCTACCATTTGACCGAATTTTTGTCAACTTGTCGTTCACTGTTCATTATATCTACACAAAAAAAGAGAAGTTTCATGCCATCTCTTTTTTCCTAAAATTTAAGTTAAAACTGGAGCATGTATGTGTTTCTGGTTATAAAACTAATAACGGACTATTTTTCTTTGTTTGTTTCTTTGTTTTAGTGGGGCTATTTTTCAAATACAGTAGTGTATGCATTTAACAAGCCTGATCGTCAAGAACATTGCGTAGTATTCTGGGATACCAAGAACGGAGAGGTAAGTCATAATGGAATAAAACCTCGTTTCCAGGTTTCTCTTCATCGAGTCGGAGAGGACCTGGAGTCGAGAATGAATCGACTCTTCTTTTATTTTCAGAGCAGTTGAAAGAATTATGCCATTATAAATATTAAAGATGCCTGAATGCTGAAATGTTGTCTTTTATTAGGCTGTATAGATTATCAACTTTGACATCGCTCTGATAGCTCAGTTTAAACGTTTGACATAACGGATTACAACTCGTTATAAGACACAGCAAAATTTTGGCTGAAATATGGTGGCGAATTTTTAGCCTGTTGAATGCGTGCATGGGAATGACCTTTCTAGAATCAGTGACACAGGCGACTCGCCTCTACATTATCTTGTAGCACTTTGCATATGCCACAGTGGACTTCGCTTTAATTTTTTCTTTTTCCGGGTCGCCTGTGTCTCTAACTGAAGAAACAATCTCATTTTGGCGCAGTTATTTTGCATAGTGAGGGAAGTTCTAGGCTCCATTTCCTCTGCTGCGTGACCAGCCATCTTTTCGGATGAGAAGCGCGAACTCATTTCTCCAACATCGGCTGGTAATGGAGCCTACAGGCAAGCACATACATCAACTTATTTTTCAAATTACTTCAATATGGAATTTTGTTAGCGCAATAATACCGCTAACCCCTTGAAAATATTACCCTGATGTATCTATCGTATAATCCAGTTTTGTTTTCGTAAATAATTGAATTTTCCTTTTTTTCTTTTTGCCGTCAGAAATATGTGAAGTATGTCCGAAACTTGCTGTCAATCACAGCTTCAGGAGATCACTGCGTCTTGGCAACCAGGGCAGATGACAGCAGTGGACAGGTAGTGCCAGTGAAATTCTCAGTAGTTGTTGTGAATGAACCCTTTAGCGCTTTCCGGTAAAAATCCTGAGGATAACGGCTAACCAATTCCCCAAGTATAATCTAAAAACCTTTAAGGATTATAATTAAGATGCATGTATACAATGTACCTCTCATATCAGCATAGAGTCAAACCTCCATACGCGACCACCTCCCATAAGCGACCACATAAATCCAAAACATTAACGTTTCCCAGTCGAAACCTTATAGTTGGAACCTCTCGTAAAGGAACACCTCTCGAAAGCGACTGCGACCATTGTTTTCATTCTGTTTTGGGCGATCACCGGAGAAAATGGTCTTATTTATGTGTTCACCATATGTAATATTCTACGGTCTTAGAGTACGAGAAAGACTTTTAGTCGGAAATACATTCTCTCTGAAAAATATATGTGTTCGGCTGACTTCTCCTCTTAGAAAACCTCCTGCTGTTCGAATCTCTTGGGCGAAGTTCTACTTCCCGTAAGTCACCGAATTTGGGGTGGTCGCTCACGGGAGATTTTTGACTGTATGTGAAAATGTATACACCCTAGTTAACATGTTTATCTTGTTTTTCAGCATGTTCTTGTGCTTTGCAATGCCATCGGTACTCCATTAGACTCCAAGTACATCGAAATCGGTGAGCAGTTATCCTGAGAAAACAGACGAAATTCCGCGACGTCATCGGTGGTTTTCCCGTCTGAGAAATGAGCGCAGAAATTCCATACTGATGACGCGTCACTACCCAGATCTGGGTAGTGCTTCTGATTGGTCGTGCCGTCTGGGAAATCTGCATCAACCAATCAGAAGCATTACCCAGATCTGTGTAGTGACGCGAATTTCTGCGCTCATTTCTCCGACGTCATTTCGCGGGGAAACCACCGGTGGCGTCGCGAAAAGTCGTCTGTTTTGTCAGGCTAGTAAGCAGTGAGGTGCTGTTTTTTGTTCCCTGACGGGGGACAGTAAAGTTTTCTAGATGTTCTTGACTCACTGTCCACTTATTTTGCTTTATAGAGCCCCTTTTTGTAGCCATGACTCGGAGTCACGTGATCGCCTCATCAAGGGAAGCCTTTTATTCTTGGCAGTATCGCAGTCCAAAGAAACTTACTGCTTTAGAGCTTCAGACTCACTCAAAACGAAAGGATATCAGGGAAAGGTTGGTTCTTATTTCCATCTGTAGTAGCACACTTCTGAAGTGCTAAAAGCCGGTCCCTACTAAGTTGGGATCATTACACGTTTCTGGGAAACTGCCCACCTACCCCTCCCCTAAACCAACATTAACACTAGACTGCAAAATAGTCGTTTTTTTTCTCAAAATCAGTAAAGACATCGGTAAAGCGTGGCGTAAACGTCTTACACGAGCGAAGCGCGCGAGTCTCACACGCCCATAGGGCGTGTGAGGCGAGAGAAAAAATTAGCGTCTCTCCCCAGTCTCGCTGTCTATTTTCAGCCTCGTTCCAGACCTTTTGTTTGACTGCTCGCGCGTACTTGAATACGCAAAAATACGGACTGTTTTGCAGTCTACGTTAACACTTACTTCTCACTTAGGGCAAAATGTTGGCTTAAGGAAGGGGGACGAAAGATTACTTTTCTTACGTCGAGCCAATTGAGGAATAATTCCTTCTTTATTCAATCACGATCGAGTTGGAATAGGCCATTTCCGCGTTCCTAAATATCTCGCTTTCAAAACGAGGCTTAGGCCTGAGCCAAATGTCGAACCTTTCACAAGACGAAGCAAACTCTAACTTGGGTCGACCTAAATACTTGGGACGCGTCGAACCAATCAACTGAATAAGATCAGTAATAAAGTTTCTTCCGAACGGGGCTAAATATACAATATCACACATTTTTTAATTTATTAGTTTGACTTAGTATAGTTCCTCGCAAGTGAACATCGACATTTTTCTCGGAGACGATCTTCAGACGTTCTATCCCTGAAAAGCAGACGGATAGAACGTGCTGGATGATCCACTCAGACAAACTTTTTATAGCTGAGCCAGACGTCAACTCACTTTTCACGAACTTTACTCACTAAGTTTGGCTCCTCTCATGAAAAGTTTGACGTTTGGCCTAGGCCTTTGTACAAAACCTTTCTTGTGAAAATGAGTTTTATTTGCGTGAGAATAAGAAATCATTTTCATATCAATGGCTTCGCGCTTAGCCTCGCTTGGAAACAGAGGCTTAGGACAACAGGGTAAGGGCCTAGAATGGTGCTATTAAGACTGAGTTTAGCCTTTCCAGTCTCTTCTCCCTCAGCTGGCATCGTTTTCCTACTTGTTGAATAGTAAACCCCACACATAATGCAGTCGTGAGTTTACTTTTTTGTTTCCTTTTAAAATTTTAATGATACTAATAATTAATTACGTTAAAATTTAATTTAGTTATAAGTTGTTGTGAATAATCCTCAAAATGCGTTCGTAATGTTGTTGTTGTACTTTTGCTCTCAGTTATTTTACACCCCAAATGCTAGAGGGCTTAGAATCCACAATTGAAGAGTGTTATTAATGTAATGTTAATTAAATGGTGTTTGGAATTAAGTAAGAATTTCTTACCAGGAATGAACAGTTTTTAACATAAACGTATGTCATTGTGAGTCCTAAACTGTCAAACATCCTCCGTTTGCTTAAAATTTAACGTCAAACGTTGAAGCTAACCCCGTAATGTTCAGGCCTATTAGACTATTCTTTTTAACGACAAACGTTGAACAGTGAATAAATCTGACAACTGGCTTTAGTGCCACAAGAGATAAGCCTTTCCCATACCCTCATCATGTAGTTATAAGTGATGAACTGTATAAGCCAAGGCTTTATAACCCGCTTCTTACAAGTAACTTTGCACTCATTTCTTCATTCTTTTAAACATAACTCCTTAAGCGACAGAGGATCGACTTTCTATCCAGAATATACAAATCTGCGGTAAGATATGATTAATCTCCAGTAGAAGTAATATTTAACTCCTTAACTCGAGTTTCTGTTTATAACTTCAAGGAAGTAAATATTTTTTGAGTGATTTTAATTCTGATAAAACACGGCTGAGTTGTAATCTCCATTTTTCTCGGAAAAATAATGAAAACCAAAGGGTTGTTCCAAAAATTAAAGCATTTTAATTAACTTGTGGGTTGTCAAGTCTAACCACTCTCGGCTGAGCGTTATGTTTTAACATTCATAAAACACTCTTGCTTGTTTTTAAACTGTAGTTAAAATTCGATGTAATCCTCAGTTTGCAGTGAATTCAGTCCTATGATAATAATTATCATATTTCCTTTAAAATCATTGATTTTACTTTTTTTGACAAATGATTCCTGTTCTTTTTTCGTATTAAAGGGTTTGGCGTTAATTTGTTCCAACAGTATAAGAATTCAGGAAACGCATTTCGTAATGGGTTTAGTAGGGTTTTCTTTCTTAATTTACTGCTATGCAGAATGTTTCATATCGATGATGTACCATCAGGCGCTGGAGAAGGCATTAAAGACATTAATAAGGCTCTTGCGGTATGTGTGCTCATGTTAACTGTCTAGTATATCACTGTTTGTTCCATTCAATGATCTGGCTGTTCTAATCGTTCAGATGGTAGAGTGCGGCTCGAAGTCTGAGAGCGGGAAAATATGGAGGAAGAGAGGGGTAGAAAATTCGCTCTCACTCCCTACCCCACCCCCTTCAGTTGCTGTTTTTCCGGCTCGCATCTCTTTCCGCCGTCTCCACAATCTGAATGCCTGGAGCAGGCCACATTTTCAGAAGCTGGTCTCGTCCGTCAGGGGATTCTTTTGCCAGCCAAATGAACGTGGTATTTTAACTGCGACATTGTCGCTTTGAAGGATAGCATCAATTTAAGCTGCTTTATATATTCTGACAGCGTGTTTCTAACGCAAACCTGGCACCAAAAATCTCTCCCGATGTTTTGGTCTATCTTCTTAGCTTTATTTGTGTTAAAATGCGTGTTTTTGTTCATTTTCCAGCCAACTCATGATCCTGTCTGTTGTATCTGTGCTTCGGAAAAATTACTGATCTTGGTTAGTGTTTTTTTTCATGTTATTATTCTTGGTTTTTCTCAGTACAAACTGAGAGTCCCTTTTGCCATTTCAGTTTCTGACCATAGAATTGACTTCAGGTTACGCTATGTTAACTTTGTACTTTATTTTCTAGGGTCGTGAATCAGGGACTATTCATCGATACTCGTTACCCAAACTCGCCCTGGAAATGAAGAATGTCCTCAACTGCCGTCCACACCAACTGTCACTCAACTGCATTTCGTCGTAAGATCGCAAGTTATAATCAATTTTAGTGAACTAAATACTTTTTTCCCTCTTTACTTTCTTCTTTTTTAATGAATAACTAGTCTGGAGTTCGCCTTGACGTATGACTTTTTCAAGATATCTCAAGATTTGGCGTGAGTTTTTTGAAGAATTCCAGCGAAAGAATGACCCAATTGCTACTGTCTGTTTAGTATTTTTAAATTTTCTGGAATCTCCAGGTATCTATTGGTCCTCTAAGTCTTTGTTTGGACTTAGTAGTTAATGTTAAAACCAAAAAGCGATCTTTCTTTCTTTGTTAGAGAAAGTCTCTTCAGAGGAGAGGGATAGAGGGCGGGCCGGGGTAGCATTTCAAGCAGTTAATCCACACAGTGGTTCAAAGGGTTTTCAGAGATATCGTTGTCTTTTTTTGTATTTATGAAATTTTGTGTTAGCTCTAACGGGCAAAAAAAAAATGCCTCTACCTTTTTTAAACGTTGTTGTTTTTTTCTCTTAGTCGCTTAGCTATCATTGACATCTCCGGAGTCTTATCATTCTTTGACTTGGTAAGTTAGAAAGAAGATCATCAGTTAGTCACCGCCAGTTAGTTCCAACTATCTAAGTTAAAGTTACAAAAAGCATAAGATTCAGGATATACATTTGTACAAAGTCCAAGTACAAAATAAATAAAACTAAGGGAATATAGAAGTTTTACATCAATATGAATGAGTATAAGAGCTAATGATATGGCTAGTGAAATACATACAAGAATATGATTAAACTATGAAATGGTTTAATTCCTGCTGTTCTTTAATTAAGATATTATCAGGTTAATTCTTTTCCGTGAGGTTGATTCATACACGTCAGTTCCTACGTATGTTATGTCAGTTTACAGAAATTTTAGTGTAATAGAGACCCATACTTTTACGAAAATTCGTTGTGTGTTAGATTAGTTCATAATTAATTTCATTTTTTTACAGGATGTGAGGAAGACAGACATCACAAAAAATGAGACTGTTGTAGGCGAGCATCTGAAATTTGAAAGAAAAGATGTGTGGGATATGAAATGGGCAGACGTAAGTTGCGTAGTCGGCTCGTTGAACAAGTCCTTTAGAGCGAGTCACAATTCAGTCTCTATTCAAAGGCGCAGACGTTCCGTGAACCTAAAGTTGATGTTACACGGGACGATTCGCAACGACGATTTTTAGGGCAACACAGCGTTGCAATGTTGGAACAATGTTGTAACCATTCGAAACAATATCGCAACAATATTGCAACGCTGTGTTGCGCTGAAAATGGGCGTTGCGAATCGTCTCCTGTTACATCACCTTAATAGAACTTCAATCACTCATGTACCACCGCTGAAAAACGCGGGAAAGTTATTTTACACAATTAGCCATTCAACCCTTTAAGCCCCAATATCCAAATACAAATTCTCCACACTAATTTCCATACATTTCTCTATAGAATTAGTTGAGAGAATTTGGTTAAAAAAAAGCAAAGCATTTTTCCTTTGTTCATTTTTTTTAAATCTCCTAACCTTTTCTCTTTATGATGTGTTGATATGGTTAGGAGAATACAGATGTTGGTCAATCTTGGGGCTTAAAGGTTGCGCATGAGACTGGGTCGATGTTGTTTGGCGAAGTGCATTCTGGGACTGTTTAGTGGGACGAAATTTACCCAGTTTCCTTTGCACCGTGATGAGGACATGAAGGACAGCTAAGGCGGATACTAGCTGCGAACATCATATTTTTTTCAAATTCAGAAGTCAATGATGTGATCGTTTTTTTGACGCCTCATTTCCACTCAGCTCATCCAAACAAAAACGATTGAAAAACATTTCTTGTCTAAGTAAATATCTATTTAGATGCAGTTTTTGAAGTTCATTTGAGAGACAGCTGGGAAGTTTGTAGAACCAATGCTGCCCTATCCGACAAACAGTTATATCACGAGAGTCTGTCCGCTAAATCTGAAGCGACACTCTCTTCTCCTGTATTTATGCTTTAATGCCGTCTCCTTATGTATGTGTTTTTCCCCTTTCGGTCAGCTCATTTCTTTTTTCTTTACTTTTAAAGGATAATGCTGAGTTGTTTGCGATGATGGAGAAGACACGAATGTATATATTCCGCAATCTGGATCCTGAGGTATTCGTCGAAGCGTAGGCGTAATTATAATATCTCACTTTATCTTTGGTTGTCGACTAATTCATTTAAAGCGACCATTAGATTTGAATACCAGTACAAGATCACTGGTGAGCGGAGGATTATGGAATTTCAAACCAGTGTAAAAAACCCTATATTCTCGCTCTTTCTTGCTGCCGACCTGACATACGGAGAGGTATCAGATAACTGTTGTGTGACGAATGGTTAGCTAAAAAAATAGGCCACTTCCGAGCTCCAAAAACCCCCACTTTCAAAATGAGACCAAATGCACAACCTCTCTTATGAAAATGAGTTTTATTTGCGTGAGAATGAAAAATCCTTTCCATATCAAAGGCTGCGCACTTAACCTCGTTTTGATACAGAGGCCCGTTGTAAGGAAAACTCGGTTCGCATTCGTACGTAAGGCTGGTATTGTCAGTCAAATGTAAAGGTCTTAAATAATCCAATAACTGAAGCAGAGAAAGCATCTAAGACTGGAATTCATTATCTTATCGGTAGGTATGTTCCCTTTAACAAGCAGTTACAATGTAGGTTGTGAATGATTTCCCCCTTTATTATTTTGCCTTTAATTTTGGTATGCTACGTCCTGTTTTAGGAGCCAATTTTGAGCTCTGGATACATTTGTCAGTTCAATGACTTAGAAGTGAGAGCTGTACTACTTGATGAGATAATGAAGGTTTGTGTCAAATCCTCTGCACAATAAGAGTTCCTATTGTCAGAACGGAGAAAAAAAGGATGAAATAAGGAAACGCTGATTAACGCTGACCTGTTGAATTAGAGGAGCGTTAATCGTTTGAAATAATTTATTACAAGAGTGCTGTTAAGCACTGTGCAAACGGACGGAGCATTGTTGGCCAACAACTCCCAACATTGTTGGATGTTACATGTTGCGTCCGTTTGCACACCCTGTTGCATGTTGTTGGATGTTGTTGCGTGTTGTTGGGCAAAGTTTGAAACCGGTCAAAAATTTCAGCCAACAAATCCCAGCATTTTTTGTTCCGTGATCGCCGAAGCGTAGCGCAACAATAATGGATCCGTTTGCGCGGTTCTTCCAACATTGTTGGGGCCACGCACGCTCATTACGCATGGTTTACAAAGACTTATGGGTTGTATCCTTCCCACGATGCACTGCAGGTCCCAACATTGTTGGGAGTTGTTGCATGCGTTTGCACACCACTGCCAACATGCACGCAACAACTCCCAACATTTTTGGCGCACGCAACCTTAGTATAAGTTCTCTCGCATGGTCATACTTGGGGCTTTCTTTAACTTAACGTCAGAACCACCTTATATAGAATTATGAACAACACTCTGACTGCAGAAAGGAACTGCTTCATGGTAACTTTCGTAAAAATTTTTGACCGTTGACAGGGTACCAGACTTCGGAGTGATATGCTCGGATTCGATTTCGGGCCAGACCACTATTTAGTGTCTTGAAGAAAATGGCGAGAAAGGGCGTTCTTTGTTCTGATATCTACAAATGGTTAGACATTGTATTCTTCTCGGGTAAGGAAGTAAAACGCAAGGCCTCATCGTCTCACAGCACTTTTACGGCCGCACTTTTAGGACCGGTTCAGACGCCGAACTTTTCTTAAGCCGAACCTAATCCGAATTAAGGCCGACCGAAATTATTTAGACTGGCTGAATTGATGCAGACGCCGATGTTAATTACCGCTGAACTAAATTCAAAAGGAGAAAATTGCTCGTTTCGACGTTATAATAATTTATGTATTAGGTTCGGTACATGAAAAGTTTGGCGTCCTGAATCAAAGTCGTTCTTAAGGCGACTCAAAGTCGAATTTCCCGGTCGGGCTGGGCGGGAACAACGGCTAAGCCGCTCCAAATGAAAACGGGTGTTCCTAATTGATTCAGACGCCAAACTTTTTATGTCCTTAATTCAATATATTCGGTTCGGCTCATGAAAAGTTCGGCGCCTGAACCGTGCCTTACTGATGCGTCTCTTGTCAGATGTAAGAGAACCCACGCGGATGAAAACCGTAAACAAAGTCAACATCCCTCTGCTATACCTTTCACACGCTTTTGTTTCTTATTCTTAATGCTTTGTGACTTTCACATTTCCTTTGCTTTTCTGATAGGATCCGGACCATCCAAACAAGGAAAACCTGATCGACTTGGAAGTTAAGGTAAGATAAACAAACTCAACTGTGTCGCTACACCTATACCAGGAAGTCTGCGAAACCATCTTACATACAGCCAGGGTTTTCGGTAGCATTTGGAAGTACCGGATGCAGTGGTTTAGCCGGCGGACGTGCACCGTTCGCGCAGCTGGCGCGAACGTTGAGTGCCGGAGGCACAAACTCCTAGAGGCGTCCGGGGGCATGCCCGCCCCCGGGAAAATTAGTAAAATTGGACTCTCTAAAATGCAATTTCCTGCTTTCCCTGGACCGGAATTATAACAGGAATTATCTCTCTGTTTTCGATCGTATGCATTACATAACTAAGTGAGTAAAATAAGCGTCAAGTCTTTCTTTGGTTAATAAATGGGGAGAAAAACGATTTTCACACGCCAATTAAATGAATTTTTATGTAGAAAAAGTGAGGCTTTAGTAGAGGTAAAGGCATCAGCGTCATTTAAATTGCTTATCGATATATTCAATAATAAAAAATAATAGCGTTCAGTATTCCCAACTAACAGTGGCAAGTTGATAGGTTTTGCATTGTTGCCCGCTCATAGACTCTTCGCGAGAAACCGTTTCATTGCTAGACGTCACCATGACTTTGAAATAGCCAAATAAGCCAATGAGTATTACCATTGGTAGGAGTAATGTAGCTATATACGGTTGTAGCAATCATTTCTTTCATACTTGTAATTGTTGTTTGTCTCATTTTTTAACAGTCCTTGCGTGACGCTGGTGATTTGTTAGAAAAAGTCGGTATTCCTGATGCCTATCAGTTCATTGAGGATAATCCACATCCAAGATTATGGTATGGTTATCAAGGTGTTGCACTTTTTGCACTCCCTTGTACCCAATTTCACATCACAAGAAGCCGAAAATTAAGTTTGTGGGGTATATATAGGACACCAGCAATGAAGTTTAGGGAATTTCTTCCGGCGGAATCCTACAAATATCTTTCGTTTTATTTTCCGATGTTTTCCGATAAAGTTCGATAAGTACCGAATATCTCCAAAGATTTTCTAGTTTTTTTTATTATTGTTTATTTTTTTTTAAGCCTTTAAAGAAGGCAGTGTATGAGTAAACGGGAAAGAAGGCAATATTACAAAGCTTCAGTGGTTGAGTAGAGTTTTTTTAAGATTTCCGACGATTAGCCAAATTTACCTACCTTCCGAAGATTGCATGAACCTTTCGCTCATACTAAGTGGTTCGAAATAAATTCGACAACTGAAAAAACGTAGAACCAAGTAATCTCCGCATGGTGTTGTTTAAGTACCCGAGGATCCCATTTTTTAAAACGGATTAATCTTTAGTGAGGCGCCTATATTTTAACTCGATCAGCAAACCTTTACAACCATGCATGCAATGCTTTCTATTTTTACCGAAGGCGTTTATTGGCCGAGTCTTCTCTTGAAAGACTGGAACTAGAAGTGGCAGAGAAAGCGTTTGTTCGTTGCCAGGATTACCAAGGAATCAAGTTTGTCAAGAAACTCGCGAAACTAGATGTAAGTTTGTTGCTAAGTTTTGTTTTGTTTTGTGTTTGTTTGGTTGGTTGGTTTAGCTCTCGGATGAGAGAGGCAAAGTACGTCTATGTCTAAGGTGGAGAGTTATGGAGCGCTTGCGGCTAGCTTAAAAAGAAATGAGAAAGAAAAACCATCATTCTTTTACAGAACGAAACCAAGAAGAAAGCTGAGGTTGCTGCTTATTTCAAGCGATTCGAAGAGGCTGAAAGACTTTACTTGGAGATGGACAGAAGGTATTATCATTTTATTGTTGTTGTTGTTTTTTATGTTTTGTTTGAATGCTGAACATAATTTATATTAAAATGTGAAATATCACGAAGTTAAATGAAATTTGCTGATGGTTGTGAATTTTTCAGAGACCTTGCTGTTGACCTCAGGCTGAAGCTAGGGGACTGGTTCAGAGTTGTTCAACTTCTGAAGACTGGGGGAGGAGGGGGTGAGTAGCTCTTTACCCTTATCCCTTCCTTTAAGATCGAACAATTCGTATTTAGCCGTTTGCCCTAATATCAACATACACTGTAAGACAATTAGGAAACCTCGGAAATGATTGTCGTTTTTATTTCTCAGCTTTAAGCTTTATTCCTATGAATAATGCCCTCTTTCCCATCAAGCCTTCGCCTAAGTCTTTAACACAGCCGTACTTTGTGTAGTCACGCAACTCCTCCTTGTGGAAAGGACCGTTGCTTAAAGATGCAAAAACCAGCTGTGTGTTGTAGGAGACAACGCTTCGCCGCCTAGGATATCAATATAATAATTGGTAGATGAGTTTTTGTTCCTCGCGTGACACACTGACACTTTTGTGGATATGAAACCAGTTCGTACAAAAATAGAGCCTTTTCACATGACCTCACGTCCGTCATGTTGGTGTTCCTGTGGGAGTTGAACTCTTTTCTTATGTGAATGCTTTCTTTTGTTGCAATGAATTTGCACAGCTGCAGACCACATGAGGTTTTTAAGGCGTTTTTGTGTGCAGACGAGCAAAAACTGCCTTCTTACCCAGGTATAAACTTTTTTAGGTGATGACCAACTGTTGGAGCAGGCCTGGAACGCTATCGGGGATTATTACGCTGACCGGCAGAAATGGCAAAACGCGGTCACCTATTACGTACAAGGAAGAAATCAGGCTCGTCTGGCAGAGTGTTACTATATGCTTGAAGACTACAGTGGCTTGGAGAAAATGGTCCATTCTTTGCCAGAAAACCACGCCCTGTTATCGGTTAGTGCACGGGAAAAATAGTCTTTTTCATGTTATGGTGTCTCTCTGAATTTAAAATGTACCTGAAATTACAATCAGATTGTCCACGTTTCCCTTTCATTGTGAGTGTAATCCCTCTCAACGGACAAACAACAACATCAGCAAAAGCCTACAAATACTAATTGTGATGAACATTGCCTTTCTACAGGAGATTGCCGGAATGTTTTCCGCGGTTGGCATGTGTGAACAGGCCGTGACCGCGTTTACCAAGGTAAGTCCTATTTTGACTACCTTGCGCATTATAGAGATAAGCATTGTTTGCGTGTGTATGGTACGAAGAGAGACTAGTATCCGCTTGAATTTGTTCCGTCGTATTGTATTGTATTTTAAACCAGGCAACAAGAGGCAACTTGCTATAATTTTGTGACTTCTACTACTTACTTAACCCACTTGTTCTATCCAGGCCTGTGCAAATTTCTTTTGCCGAACTCATCTAAACACTAGTTCGCTTTTGTATTTCTGTTTTTGCAGACAGGAAAAGTGAAAGAAGCTATCGACTGCTGTGTTCAACTAAACCAATGGGACCAAGCTATTGAACTGGCAAAGCAGCATAACATCAAAGAGATTGACACACTACTGGCTAAATATGCCTCGTACCTTCTGGAGAAGAACAAAACACTTGATGCAATAGAATTGTATCCGTTTATAGATTTTTTTGTGTGTTGGCCATTTTGAGGATGCGCGGGATACTGCATGGATCGCTGTTGTGTTGAACTGCATGATGGGATTGTTTTGGAGGACAAATTTTGCCCCCGTCTTCTGCGCAACCTTGCAATAGGCCACTTCCGAGTTTCAAAAACCCTCACTTTCAAAATGAGGCTAGGTGCACAACCTTTAAGGCGAAAATGAGTTATTTGCATTTTTCATTCTCATGCAAATAAAACTCATTTTCGCAAGCAAGGTTGTGCACTTGGCCTCATTTTGAAAGTGAGGGGTTTTGGAACTCAAGTGGCCTATTAAGGTTCCGCTGCGGAAAATAGTGCTTTGCGAATTTTTATTTATTAAATTGTTCACATTTATTAACAAATAGACAACAATGTTCCATTCGACTATAGAAAAGACATCAAAATGTTCAAAACTCAAGTGGAACCACCAGCCACTGGCTAGTGGTTTCACTGCAAAGTGTTGAACATTTTTGGCGGCATTTCTGTGGTCGATAAGAGTATAGACCATTAAAAAGAGAAAATAAATTGCGCAACCATCACGTCATTTCTATGGTCTGCACTCTTATTGACCATAGCTCTCGACCAATCAGCGCGCGAGAAATCGCTCAATTATTGTAACAAATATCCACATAATGGTAAACCCCTTGACAATGTTCAGGTACCGGAAAGCAAACCATTTTATTGATGCCGCAAAACTTCTCTTCAAAGTAAGTATTGAATAGAATTTATTATTTGTTTGTTTTTTTAACAACCATTCTTTGTTTGCACCCCTATACGACGACTGCACACATTGAACATTTGTTATCCAATTTTTGGTTGCAGAATTTTTTTTCTTGTTTATTATTATTATTATTTTCATTGACATACTTGTTAAATCCAGGTCGCCGCTGAAGTTTCGGACGCCAAGACAAACCCCCTTCGAGCGAAGAAATTGTACGTTCTTGCTGCTCTACTGGTAGGTATTATTTCTTAATTATATTATGACTATAAAGATGAAAGTGACAATTTTTGCGCCTCTCACCCCCTCCCCCCCAAAAAACAATAATAAATTATGGAATAAAAGCCCCGATTGCGACGACCTCAGTACTGTTATCCACCCTAGCGATCCCATGAAGGACACTTATACCGAAAGTAACGACCCCTTTTACAGAATAATGAATAAATAACGACTAACAAATCCATTATATTGTATTAAGTTTTGAACCAATAACAAAGGTTTTTGTGTTGACTGACAGGTCGAAAACTACCACGAGCACGTAAAGATGACGAGTATGAAAACGGCATCTGGAAAAGACAAGAAAAGCAAGAGAGAGGTGCGTGGGAAGGGAAGATTTTTGGAGTTTAGATAGACCTCTACGTTCGTTATAATGTCGTTTATCATACATCTGATAAATTCACCCGATATAAAAGGACAGACAGCAGCAGCCACTGGCTCCGTCGTAAGCTGAATTCCCAACTTATTGGTCATATATACAATTTACAGAGGACACGTGCTGTTGTCCTCTCGTCCGTGATATTACGTTACACTAAATTACATTACATTTCGTTTCATTACGTTACGTTACGTCTGGTTGCGTTACGTTACAGACGTAGTCTTCTATGTAGTACTAGCGATTAGTTGATACAAGTTTGCTTTGTTGGTCCACTCTCTTCCATATTTTACCTTTTTAATTTATTTTACAAGATGTACAAATTGCGCTCCTTATGTTTTTCAAAGCTTTGCTTTAAGCCTCGCTTTTAGAATGAGGCTGAAAGCTCGGCTATCGAAAAAGTAAATCCATGAACTGTATAAAACCCTAACAAAGTTAAACGCGGGATATGTTTTCCGGGTGTGGAAAAAAGAAAAATTAGAGGAAGACTGTTTCAATAGCATAGTCGCAGCTATCATTCTTTATTTATGTGTTGTTCAATTTGTAAATTTTTTATTTCAATTTCAAAGATATTATACATGACCATTTCCAAAAATAAGAAAATTAGAATTTGAACCAAAGAAAACATTGATCAACAGCGTTACAACCGTCTGCTGTGAGGAACAATCTTTGTCCTGTCGACAAATCCAGTTTAGCGTAGCTAAGATTATGTGCTCTGATTGTTCATTTGTGTCTCTGACCTTCAGATATTTACGGCCAGGTATTGTGAGTGTAGTGGCAGGTAGAATGAGATAAGTAGTAGCTTCAATCTTGTAAAGTGCTCAGCTGAGTCAGTTATAATATACCCGGTATAGTTCAGTCAGTGAGGCGCCCATCCCATTCGCTCGTCTTTCAAAAACGAGCGAAGAAAAACTCCAATCTTGAATTCCATATAGGTAAAGAAACCATTGATACTGTCCATGAATATACATATTTAGGAACCCGTATCTCCTCAACCGGTAATTTTAATATCTCCCTCGAACACTTGAAGGAGAAGGCTCTTCATGCTCTTTTTAGTTTAAGAAAACACACAAACTTTAGCAAATTAAAACCTTCTCTTGCTTGCAAAATATTTGAAACGATGATTTCCCCGATATTATCATATAATAGCGAAATTTGGGGTGTATATGTAAAACATGATTTTAAAGCTTGGGACAATACCCCAATTGAAAAAACCCACTTGAAATTTTGCAAGCGTTACCTAGAAATAAGCAATAAAGCTTCAAATGTTGCAAGTAGAAGTGAATTGGGACGGTTCCCATTAATTATTAATATTTATAAAAACATCCTTTATTACATATTGTATCTTCTGCGTAAAAACGAGGATACTATTGTTAAACAAGCCTTTCGTACTTCGCTAGAACTTCACTGTAATGGTAAAAATAGCTTTTACAATAATCTTATGAAAATATCTGAATATTATGACCTCCCTGATTTTGATCCTAATAATTTAAGTGAAGCTAAGATCAAACACTATATTAATATAGATATAATAAAACAAAAATATATTGCATATTGGCAACATACAATCCATCATTCTAAGAAACTACAATTTTACAGCTTATTTAAACATGATTATAAAATTTCAAGTTATCTAGACTTAATTAGAAATTCTGCGAATAGGAAAGATTTAGTGAAAATTCGTATAAGTAACCACAAACTCATGATTGAAACTGGAAGATATAATCAAACTTCCCGCAACGATAGACTCTGTCCTATTTGTAACTCTGGTATAATTGAAGACGAATTTCATTTTCTCTTCCATTGTCCAAAATACTCAATCCCAAGGGAGAAATTCTACGATCAAATCCAACAAAATTTTGTCGATTTTGATCAGCTATCTTACACAGAATTAATAATTAAATTGATGAATTCACAGAATTTTTCCGTAAATTCACATTTGTTGAAATTTGTCTCATTATGTAATGATTTACGTAATAATTTGTTATCAAGTCATGCTGATGACACTTGATTGACTACAGTCATCATTGCATTATCATTGTTATGATTTGTTTGTTTGTTAGTTTGTTTGTTTGTTTTTTTTTTTTTATATTAAAGCTTTTGCAATACTGTAACTACATAATTATAGTCATGCAAATAAAGCTTATGTTGTTGTTGTTGTTATCTGAGCCAGTTCAAGGTCAGGGTTCGATTCTTGGTCAAGCCTGAATTTTTTCAGGGTTCCTTTCAACCGCTTAGATTGTTTGTTTAACAGCGAAGATCACATCCACTTTAATATCTGGTTTCCGCTTCGGTAAAAACATGGCCTTCTTGTTGCCTCTTTTTTTTCTGTCGATATCAATACAATTGACTTCCATCGTATTGATGTCGGTAAATATCTTCCCAAATGTTGTCAACGCTACAACGAGTTGCCAAAGTACTCTAGACACTGTACCGTATTTTGGCATAAATGGCCTGTCCATGATCTTGTCCCTGTGATTCCCCCTTCACCCCTTATCAAAGTTGTTAGCAATACAAGACCATACTCAAAACTTGGAGGTTCAACTTTGAATGGCAGGGAGGAGGGAGGTCAGTATTATATCTCACAGACCTGTGACCAGCAGCGATTTGAAGCAAGAAAGATCGTATTCGAGAGAGTGTCTCAACAATTTTGCAGCTGGTTGTAGCTTCTTTTTAAAGAATTTGCCGGGGGATTTAAGCCAATCAGAAAGGGTGAAATATTTTGCATAAATAATAATGATGTTATTTCACTTAACTATATTGCAGTCTCAATCTGAACACAAGTTCTGTTGGAGTCCTTATTAACATTATTATCATTTATTTCCAGCAGTGACCCTTAATTTCACACCGAATCTTAAAGTTATAGTTCTTAATTTCTTTTGTTTGGCAGGCAACATCAGCATTAGCTGGCTTGCTTGAAGAAGACGCCATTGCCACAGATGAGAGTAAAATTATCGATAACGCATGGCGTGGAGCGGAGGTAACCATCCAAATAATATCTCTTCAGCATACCTTCAGTCACATGGTACTACGTATTAGTTTGTACTTTCGCAAGCTAGACCTAATTTCTTTTCAGTTTTTTACAAATCGACTTTAGCTGCAGTTTTCTTGGTGTTGGCAGTGATTTTGTTACAAATAGTTATAGTGAGTGAGTCCTGAGACTCATCTTGAGAAAAATCATGAGTCCCAGTCCAGAACCATTGAGTCTCTGAGTTCAAAAAGCAATGAGTCCCTGGGTCTTTATTTAACCACGCAGTTAATCTAAAGACAGACTCCAAAACTCTGTATTACAGTTTACTGAAATAAAAATATATTCCTTCTATTTTCAAGCACAACAGAGACTAAAAGAAATACGAGTCGTTAAACAACAGCCACAAGAACAGCCATAGAAATCACACAAATAGGACATTTTGCAAAAACATCTTCAGATCGATCAATCGATCTTTGCGTCCTACGTGACGTATACCACAAATTGTTTTGCGTCTTTGGGGGAATTTTATGCGTCAGAGACGCAGGAGGCAGAGGTAACATAGTCACTGTGTTGGTTTTGGATACTCTTTGGAGTTAACTTATTTCACCCCGTTCTCCCTTTTGCAGGCATACCACTTCTTTCTTTTAGCACAAAGACAAATGTACGAGGGAGCTATTGACGCTGCAATGAAGACCGTAAGTAATAAAGGCGCAGACTTGCTGTAACATTAGGCTGATTTAGCAACAGGACGGCAACGTCAGGTTGTGACGGGAAAGCGCGCGGAAAGGACTAAACACGACTTCCGGTGCCTAATTTGCCGCTCTGCCATTGGTCAAGCCAGTTTTTTGATTTGGCGCGCCGTTGTCGACTGACGTTCCCGTCCTGTTGCTAAATCAGTCTATTTTTTAAACTCAGCTTTAGAAACGAGAAGATAACTGGAGCGGAAATGTGGTGCCGCAATTGCTTGTGGGATCGTTACTGGAGACGTGCCGGTCAGCTATTGGCCAAGTTTTTTTCGCCTGTCCCTTGTAACAGTCCCAGAAGTCTTTGCGAAGTTAACTCGGTCCAGTTTCTTTGCCGTTTCTAAAGCAGCAAATTCAACTGCATTGTCACGTCGTTCACTGTCTTGTGTCGCAATAGTTTGCATGCTGAAACTGGAAACCAAATGATTTGTTCCTAGGCCTTGCGCTTGTGTGATTACGAAGACGTGTTGGATCCAGTTTGTATTCACTCTCTTTTGGCGCTGGTCAGCTGTGCTAACAGAGCGTTTGGAACCTGCTCAAAGGTAATGTATGGATTGTAACTGATACAGATAAACCTACAAAACTCATCGATTTTACCGAAACTTCTCTACTACGGATAATTCACTTAGTCCTGACGTAACTATACAGTCCTCGAATCCGTAATCGAAAGGACGGCGAAGAAAAGAAGACGGCAAAACTCCCGAGACAAGCGTGTCAAAAATTATGTTTGAAAATTCCGTCAAACTTCACCTTTCTTAAAACAGATCTTATTGTAACAGTTCAGAACACAGTAAGTAAACTGAAACGTTTATCACACGCAAACGTTTTGCCGTTCTCTTCTATCTATCGTCCCACTGCATAAGCTAACTAATACCGTAATATAGACTCCTTCAAAATAAAGACCCTTGTTAGTTCTGTCTGTTGATGGTCTTTAGATCGAAAATATTCGATTCATTTCAAATTGTGAATAGCCATTAGCTTGTTCCTACTTTTCTAAAGCGTAATCGGGTGTTGTCCCAAACTCTGCAAATAGATATAGATTTTCCAGGAATATCATAAACTGTACCTGTTATGGAGGCATTTTGTTTTTTTTCAGGCTTTTATCAAGTTGGAGTCGATTGAGAGTCTCACACAGGAACAGAAGAATGCTTATGAAGAACTTGCTTTGGAAATATTCACAAAGTATGTCGCGTTTAAGCCCCTTAAAGCTCGAATGGGCAGTTGTCAGTACGTTGGGTTCACGGGTGGGGCTGCGAGGTATATTTCGCAGGTAGATAGCCTTGTCGTGCTAGGACAACACATCTGTTTTCTACAGTCGACTCTCTCTTAACGGACACTTATAAGACGGAGCAAAACGGACACCTAGGTAGCCTTTCTTTAATTTGCCCTAGGACAACACATCTGTATTCTTACAAAGAGTTGACTGTATAAAGCCAGATATTTAAGCGAGATTCAGCTGCTCTCCTAAATTAGATGCTTTTAACCACTGCGCAGCAAATCTTTCCCTATATCGTAATAAACTCCTTCAAGTTGACAACCCTTTTATGCGGGACATAGTCATATAGAAATTGTATTTACGGGTAACTTTCCTTCTTTCCCTCCCAAAAGATTGGCTCGTACCTTTCTTTAGCCCGGTTCATTACCTCTCTAATATAAAGATTTAGCCAAGGCTAAAGGCGAAGCTGCCGTTGAAATGTATAATTTACTTCAGACAACAAACTTGTAACCATTGCATTGCGTTGAGCCTGCGTTGAGCCTGCGATCAGTTGATAAATATTATCTTAACAGCGAATATCTCCAAAAAAGCTCTTAACCTCGATGGGTCGACGCCTAAGCCCGTGATATGAGCATGTGATACTGGTCAGCGGATATCCTGTTTTTTGACAGCCGTCAATTGACCCCAACCTGGATGTGCAATATCAGCTAGAAAGTGTAAGCTTCCACTTTGGTTACTTACCCCTGGACGGACAGACGGACGGTCACGTGACTTCCAAAATTTCTCGGATGGATAGATAACCAAATTTTCTCAGCCTTTGGGCTCCGCTTTTCGCGCGCGCGTGGAGCTCCACCATAAGGTGAACATTTCTCTAAGACAGACACGCACAACTGGTCCCAGAAGTGGCCGTGTTACAGAGAATTGATTGTATCTTGTTGTTTGTAGACACTCACCAAAGGATTCCCGTGGTAACAAGGCAGAGTGTACTAGCTGCGAAACTATGATCCCTGATTGGTACGTACATGTATTAGTTTATGACAGTTGAGTTGCTGTATTACTTGCCATTGGTTAAACCTGACTACACTCAGTATACGCTCCATTCTTTGCCTTGTAAACATATACCTTCATAATCTGAGGGAGCCAAAATATTTATAAGCCCTATTGGTTCCTTCTGGGCTTCCTCGCCACATTCATTTGCTTCTGGTAGTCCTGTATTTTTTCCTTTGTTTTTGTGGTAAATAAAAGAGAACTCAATGATATACAGCGTACGCGTGGGTGTTGCATACACTTAAAAATAACACCAGCTATTTCGGTCTACATGTGGGCTATGGTTGGCCTGTGTTTGGCCACTCCTTTTTTTCCCTTAAAAAGAATTTCGCAATGCCCTCACTGTACTCGGGACCGCTACTTGCATATCTAACCTGAACCTGAACTACGCTAACTTGAACTCTAATGGGAAAAACTTTTTTTAAACTCGTCCTGTACTCCTTTATCTAAGCTTACAAGGCACCAAGTTCCGGAGCCAAGCTTGAAAACGTAATTTCCTTGCTGTTTTTTTTTTTTTTATATAAACCTCTTATCTCTTTGTATCTTGTCAATTGTTTGGTAAAATTGTTGGTCGGAAATTTGTTTCCTGGTTTGATTTTTTCGTTTTCGTCTTTCACAGGAGCCAAGTTTGTCCAAATTGTGATATCAAATTCCCAACATGCATTGTGAGTGGTCGTCCGCTGATGGACTATCAGTTCTGGATGTGTAGCACATGTAAACACCGAGCCTACGAGCAAGAAATCAGTGCTCTGAACCACTGCCCACTATGTCATGCGCCAGTCTGACTTTTGAAAATACATACATTGCACCTCTTCAGCTTTGCTCCCAGAGCCTTCTTATTCTTGGTCAGAAGTTAAATGTTATCCAAGTTGTGTTTTACTGATTTGACGAATGATGCACTACTTGTCATGGCAGGAACCAGCTTTAGGTGTTTGCTAAGTAATAGTTGACTGTATGCAAACACGTGCGTCGACAAAGTAGCTGCATTTCAATACAGGGAGTAAAAAGTCCACTTTGGTTTGAGTTAGACCGGGTCACCGGATGTTGAATTATTGTAAGAGACGAAAAGATAATTTGGCTTAGTCCAGTGACAAGGGTAAACTAATTTGGAGCTTTCGGAGACTTAACGTCGTCATTGCCATAGTGGCAATTGAGTCATTGATTGTATTCTTAAAAATGCTCTATAAAAATGCCTTGAGTCGCTCTAGACTGTAACTCTTGTACAAATATTTAAACTTTGTAAAATATATTAAATCTGAACAGCTGTTTAACTAAGTAGATTGCCTCACAGTCTTTTTTTTCTAAAGATAGGCAAAGATATACCCCTCATTTTTTTCATCTTCCCCTTTTGTTGGTTGTTTCTTGGTACCTCGGAAACTACTGTTAGTAATGGTGGTGGGAGAGGTGGAAGTGGGAGTAGGGCACTATTTGTGATGCTGGTGGTAGGTATTAAGGACTTTAAGATGCCGCGACGGCGACGACAACGGGAACGTCAAAAAGGGAATAGGTTGAATAAGCAAAACAACAACTCTGCACGTGTATCACGCTTTTTTGTGCATTTCTTTGCCGTTACTGCCGGACTACGACATGAAAATACCTAATTTCACCCTTTATGGAGAACGTAAACAAGCGACGGCTAAATTTTCTTACTCTTTCTGAACTTGAATATGGTTCTTAGCAATTCGGCTCAAAAGAGTTCGCTTGCATTTGTAAATGAGTTGAAGTAATCGCGGAAGAGATGGAAAGAACGCAAATTCACTTTTTAAACGACGTTTTAGTGTTCGTCACCGTCGTGGTGTCTTATACTTTCTATTGTGTACTAGTAGTCCAGGCATTTTGTCGTCGGACCTGTAACTAATTGCAAAAGAAGCTTTCTCATCATTTACCAGTTAGAAATATCCCATACATGAACATACCAAAAGTCCCTAAAGATCCAAGCATGGCAACACCTCCAAACAGGACTCTTAACATGAGTCCCTTTTTCCCATAGCATGAAAACGAGGCTGTAAACCGGAAGTTAGTGTTTTGCTTTTGTTATTGATATAAATCATGTATAAATCGAGCCATTTCGTCCAAACCATGGATAATAGATAAGACTCGCGACAAAAAAGTCCTATATAATCACCAGAAAACCCCTCTTTAACTCAATTCTACATGTGCCTTTTACAAAATTAATTTTTAAATACGCTAGTCTTCCGAATCTTAACTTTCGTAGCCTACAGTGTTCGAAAAATGTGTGCGCGAAGACCCTTTGCAGGCCGGGGAACACTGTATACCATTCAGCATTTTTGCGACAAATGCACCTCATACTGGTAGCCTACAGTCAGACTAACAGTTGCACCTGATTAACTAAAGAAGCGATTCTGGGGCAGGCGGCAAGTCCGTTGCAACAGAAAATACTTGATCTCGAGCCTTACTTCACGAGCATATTGTTAAAACAGTTTCTTCCTGCTTCTCAAGTTTAGCTCAAATTAATCGTGTTCAGCACGTGTTTGACAGATTGACTTTAACCACAATAATTCACCCGGGGTGAACACGTTAGTGTTTAGTAAGTTGTTTTATTGCTCTTTCGCCTGGTCCAATGCAGCGGACACTAACCTTCTCAAGCTCCAAGCACTACAGAACTTTGCAGCCGCAGATTATCTGTGCTTCCAGAAAATTTGACCGCGTTACTCCGCTTCTGAAAGAACTACATTGGCTACCTATTAAATCTCAGCTATACCTCCGTGACGCCGTGCTTGCTTTTAAGTATGACTGGCTCCGCTTCTACTTACCCCTCATAGACGTTTCCAGAAGCTCCCAACTTCTGCATATACCCTTATTTAAAACCGTAAATCTGGACAAAGGATATTCTTTTACCGTATAGTAAGTCTGTGGAACAATTTAGATAATTTCCTCAAACTCTGTAACTCTGCTCGTAATTTAGAGCGTAAACTTAAAGCCGAATTATTTGCTGCTTTCCTATCTTATCGGTCTTGGTTTGTATCATATCTATTTTATTGTATTTTCTAAAGTTTTTGTTGCAGTTGTAATTCTACTGAATATTTATTTACTTTTTAGCTTTCTTAATTTTTTTCCCTTAACATTTTATTATTGTAATTTTGTAATTTTTAGATTTACCGTGCTCTCAACGTCAGTGATTATCATTGTCACTGAAAAGCCCTCTCTTTAGGGAGTGTCAATTAAAGTTTGTATTGTATTACCCGTGTAATTTAAGACTGGTTGAGTCATAAGAGAAACTTTCTTTTCGGTATCGTTAGGATACCTTCAATCCTGTAATTTTCTTTTTAAAATCGAAACGCGAATGTGCGTATTGGAATTCCCGTTGACTTTGTAATTTTCAACTTGAACCGGAACTTTGGCATTGCAGGGCGCACGCTTTATTTATTACTTCGTTTTAAGTCAGTGAAAACATTTCCTTCGGCTTTAGCGAAAATGGTCGCCAGTTTCATAAAAGTTGATACGATTCCTAGACTTTTTTCTTAAAATTTTGAAGAAAAAAATTAGATGAATTTACTAATAAACTAAGTTTTGTGACTTCCGAAAAAAGTAAGCGAGAAGCGATGAGTGAAGTCACAGGTTTTTTCACCGAGGTGAATGATCAGTTCATTTTGGAAGTCTCTGCTCAAGACACCCAAGTCAAATATTTTTTTTCTTGAATTATATTACCTTAGAACACGATATTACTTTTACTTTCAGACCAGTTTAAAATTATCATTTTAAAGTTCTAAATTCGCTTGCGGAAGACAGAATTCCTCGCTAAATACTTGACCTAGATAGCTAACAATCGTGGATATTTTCTACAGGTTTTACGTGCTTTTTTCTGATTTAAGAATCTTACACAGAACAGTTGTTTTATTTAATCGTTACATAAATGCACTTACTTAGGAAGAAAACACAATAACTTCTCTCAGTCTTTACTAGCCCATGCTGTACGAGGCTTCAAACTCGAGCAACACAACAGGCAGTACATACAACCTCGTTTCCATGCTGCGCAGTACTAGTCTATATAGGGCTCTTAAAAAACTCAATTTTCGTCAACTTCCCCTACTCGGATTTTCGGGGACTTTTGCTATGTTATAGAGGACATGTTCCTGAACCAAAAACCGTTAAAAAACCTTCTTTTGCAATTAGTGGCAGGTTGACCGACTTTTCGTGATAAAATGCCTGGACTATAGGGTGAGTGGCACGAGCTAAATTACAAGAGTGATCAGGGATACACGTAGTCTGAGAAAACTGCCGACATTTCGTGACGCCACTTCTGGTTTCCTCGCGAAATGACGTCTGAGAAACTAGCGCAGGAATTCCATACTGATGACCAGTCACTACCCAGATCTGGGTAATGCTTCTGATTGGTTGAAGTAAATTTCCCTCGCAACACGACCAATCAGAAGCATTGCCCAGAACTGGGTAGTGACACGTCATCAGTATGAAATTTCTGCGCTCGTTTCTCCGACGTCATTTCGCGGAGAAACCAGTGGTGGCGTCACGAAATGTGGGCTGTTTTCTCAGGTTAGAATACTAGTACACACTATCATACTATTTTGTATTACGACAATTGTCATTCTCACCATCCTCTTCACCAAGAAACGTACTTCTGTTGTTTCTTCAAACATTAAGATCCCCATAATGGGGGCTCGTCAGGCTGCCGACTGCGCGATGCAAAGGTTTAATATTTTGGGAAGTATAGATTACAATTGCACTTTTTCCTCCGGATTGAGTGTATAAATACTCCAAACCGGTGGAATGGTATAGAGATACATATACTTAGCCTTTTAGAACAAGATATGATTGGCATTATTTTTAACTGGGACATTTCCACAACCCACCCCTTCCCCAATCCCTCTGCCCCCACCCCCATTCGGCGTGGATATAGGGCCAATAACTCCACGCAATAATTTTGGGTTCTTTCAAAATCGACTTCCAAATCTGTTCGCTAGACGACCTGAAATAGCCCGCAAAAATCGGCTCCTTTGAAATGGGAGTGGGACACCCAACGCCTTCTGGCTGAGCCGTCCGCCATTTTGTCTTTTTTCGACGGATAAAGCTCATTCCATAATTGGGCGCCATAGGCAGCCCAATGAATATACCATAGTATTCTCATGTACTCTGGAATATACAAGCTGGACCCCTTCGGAACTCATTTATTTCAGTTTTATTTGTTAACTTTGTTGGTACAATTGAATTCAGAGTTCGCAGGCGATATTGGAACTGTCAGATGCACATTCTGCCCTCTTAAAAAAGAAACGAGGTTACCTTTTGAATTGGCCTATCTCCTAGCCATAGAGCATCATTTTAGGGACTAGACATCGAGTACGCATTTTAAAGTTTTAGAAATTCCTCACCTTCGCTAGGATTTGAGAATTTTAGATTGCAACGGAACATTAATAACGTACACAAATGAATACTTTTTCGTCATTTAAAAATTTGAAATGACGAAATAGAATAGTCTTTGAGACAACTGTAATAACATCACCTTTAAAAGGACGACAGCAAGTCTTAGAACGAAGCCGGGATAGCATACGTAACCTTTAAATTGTTTATAAACGTCGTCAATAAAATTATACCGTGAGTATCTCTAAAAAACTTAGAGATGATGTCTGGCGTCACAAAATTTTACATGCGTGGGAAAGCAGATTAGAAAATTCCTTCAACGATCGGTCCTTGAATTCCATAAATTCTTGAAATGTCCTTGAAGGCTCCTTCGGAGAAAAGTTGCATAGTTTTGAGAACCACTATGGGATATACATAAATAGGAAATCATCGTGATTATTCATGTTTGGATTGGTAGGATAACACCACCTGCCGTTTGTGAATTTTAAATTGCTCATCTTGAAGCGTAGATCACATAATAGATTATTTTCAATTGTAAAGACACAAAGAGGTCCACATCATGTTCCCTATGGCTGCGATCCTATTGGTTAGCACTAAAAGAAAGTAGCAAGTTCAACTGAACAAAGGTAACAACGCAGGCGCCTTAGAAATAAGATCGAGGTCTGCGGTGCAATTTTCTTTTCCATTTTCTTTTCAATATGAAACCTAACGTACAAAACTTGTGTCCAAATTATATAATAAAATAGATAAAAGCCACCTTGTGGAATATAGAAGGTATCTTGAAATATTCTTTTCAGCGTCAGTTTCGAAGTTACACCCACCATATACAAGAACACCAAAAGAAACAACAGAAGAGGAAATCGACGGACAACTCCCCTCGTTGCGCTCTCCTCTTTATATGCTCTTCATCCTCCAAGGACCTGTATTCGTTTTCTCTACCTTCTAGAATAACGTCTCTTTCTTTCATCTTGATTGGCGACCGCTTTCTGAAACTATTGAAGCAATCCGTAAATGATAGAATCTCCTCTAGTTCGAAAATCTTGTATCACCTCTGTGAGTAGCAATTATAATTTTTTGATGTTGTTTCCTATCAGAATTCAGAGATGTACCATCGCCAAAAAGTAAACGTCAAATCACAATTAACCACCTGTTCACAAATAACAGTTTGAACACATTCCAATCGCCACCTGCAAAGTTGGCCAACATCTATATCCACTTTCTCGTAAAGATATCCATTGGGATTCTTGGTTGCTGAGAATTGCTGAGAATATGAGTGAATTCATAGTTGACGTGGCGTCATGCCCCCCAATTGTGATCTTTTTAGCCTACGATAGATGAGCCCATTACAAAAGTAGAAATTTGCACAATTTTCAGCACACATATATACACTAGACGCGATGAAATTAATTAGTGACATTTATCTTTGTTCCTAGCCCAACAATTTCTGTCTGCAATGTTTTAATTTAAAATTTGGTATTGAAGATTTTACTATGATCCAGCTCCACTAAAGATCAGGCTGACCTCACTAGTTTATTGTTGTAGTTTTGCTTTTACAATTGTTTTTTTATTGTCTGATACTCTTTGTTACGCGGTTTCAAAACCTGAAAGGGGATGGCTCAGTAACAATTTCGCCACTCTGCAGTTTAATTTACTGAATATTAAAATTGCATAGATAATCAGCGAAACCCACTACTAGTTTACTTCGCCTAATCAATGATATTCATGTATCTGAAACATTTTTCCACACACTGACCTGCTGTGTTGTGTTTTTCAAACGCCGCTTGACTTCCTTCTATAATTTGAGGCCGTCGTACATATTTCAGTTCAACAAAATATTTTTCCGTTGCACATCTTTGGAATTTTTTTTTAGAAATGTACGCATTGTTACAGGGACAAAAGCATTGAGGCCTAGTGTCGTTTTACATGTGTTTTTGGGAGTTCTTTCCTTGAAAGAGAAACTTTGCTCTAAACTGTCTCTTGAACCAGGTGCGAACACAGATATAGCGACATTCTGCTGGGATTAAAACTGTGATGGATTAGCACTCGATTCCGGGAGGAATTAGCAGTACTAACAGGGGTCTCATACCACGGCGACCACGTTAAGCTCCGAGCTGATAGGGCAGTTGGTTCTAGCCTGTTCCAGGCGTTCAGATAGTGGGGAGCTGTGCAAAGTAAAACGGAGCGCGAAAAAATTAAATCGAGGGAGGGAGAGAGGTGAGATAGGGAACCGCACTTCACTTCACGCACCTCTCTCTCCAGTCCTCCTCTACTTTTCATCGCTTTCTTTACTTCGCTCCGCTCACCACTATCTGAACGCTTGGAACAGGCTAAGTTGGCTCGTATGCAGACCACACCCTATTCTCATACATCTGCTCCTAAGAAACATTCAAGTCTCTATTTGTCGGAACAAAATCATGTTACTTTTCTGTCAGGAGCCTAGACAATACTTCAAGTCCGTTCGTGATCCGTTTGATTACGTCACTGAAATGAATAGACCTCTTTAGCTTGTATGTTTTGTTTTCCCAATACAGACCATGTGATAATACCCTAGAGAACTGTTTCTTCCAAATTTCGTCTCACTCACGTGCATATCTCCGCATAACTGATTTATGAAAAGACAAAATTGTCAAGTTCCCTTGGGACCACTATTGGGAAAACAAAACATACAGGCTAAAGAGGTCCACTGAACTAGAAGGCCTGGGAAGACGCAGTACAGGGACTGGACTAGGCAAAAAGAGCTCATCCCAAATTCGACCAAATGATCTACTCAAGCTATAATCTCCCAAATATAACAACACGACGAAATCAAGATAACTGAGTAACAACCAAGAACAATTCGTTGAATAAGTACTTTATTTTGTCAGCAAAACACCCGGCACCTAGTACAGTTCTATACTAAATATTCTGTAAGATATCACTTGCATAGTGCATTAAACAAGAGGTTAAAATGTACATGCAAATTTGGTTCGAAAGCGTGGAGATAACGGATAAGTTGATATAACTTATTCTAACCGAAATAAATAGTGACAAACATTGAAACCGGCGCAATAATGGACGGTTTTTCTTTAGTTCATGAGCGCCGGATGCATTCTTAATAAATATAAATGTGGCTTCACATTACATCATATCATATAAATTATCTCCTTGGATTTCTTTTTCAGTTATGATGTACACACAAATGAAGTTTCCTTTGGGGAAAGAGAAAGAAAACAATGGAACAAAATGCATATTACTTACTGTACCTCATTACAAAACGTTTGATTATGTTGCTAACAGCCAAGAATAAACACGAAAAAATGTCAGTCAGTCACCTTTTAAAATGTTTTCATTTACTTAATGTTGCAGAAGGTGTAATCAAAACTGCAAATGAATAAACCGCACCACAGCACAATGGTACGTAGCAAAAATTTTCTAAAGATCAAGAAACACCAAAAGAAGACTGATGTTCTTTGTTGAAAAGTGATTATATGGCCAGCTACTGAGGGCCCTTCCACCCGCATTCGGATATTTTTTAATCTGTAAATTTTTCTTTCCAGATACTGCTTCCGTCTACACGTATTCGGTGAATCCGGCATACGAATCCGCAACTTTTTGAATCTTCTCTCCAGAGTAGAAATTTTTAATACGCTATGAATCCGGAATCGTTTGGACGCTAAATCCTGTTTTTTTTTTTTTATCCGGTGACGTAACAAGATCGAGCCCAGTTCTTTACCGCAAATACTGTATTCAAGATGGCAACCTCGTTCCCAGGTTCTCTCTCTTACCCGTCCTTACGACGCATGCCCTCGGCCTGTTGCCAATATTCCCATAGGAGTCCTGGGTACTGGAGAGAAATCTGGATAGGTGTCGGAGTCGGATACGGTGGGCGGGCAAACTCGATTTGAATACTGACACTCGTGGACGCGAAAATTTTTGAATCCGGAAAGAAAACGTTTCGGATTAAAAAATATCCAGAATATGTGTGGACTGGGCCTGAGAAAATTATCACGAGTTTATTTAAATGAATTCAACTGATTAATTGTGACTGCTCATTTGTACGGAAAAGCGGAACGTCTGCTAAATGTTGAAGTCAGTTTCTTTCTCTCTAAAATGGTTTATTACAAAAGGCTAACACCATTTGCAAACGGATGGGAAGCTATATAGTGCGTCTTAAGCGCATTCTTTTGATAAAATGCTTTGGTACAGAACTGGCACTGGAAAGGCTTCTTGGGCGCATGCGTCCTCTTGTGTGTGTTCAACGTGGAGGCTAATGTGAATCCCTTGCCACAAACCTGACATTTGAAGGGCCGTTCTCCAGTGTGACCGTAGATATGCGCCTGTAGGTTTCCCTTTTGATTAAAACCTTTACCGCAGTATTCACACTGATATAAACGCATTTCGGAATGGGTTCTCAGGTGATACGTCAAGTGTGTCAGCTGCTTGAAACCGCGTCCACATTTGTCGCACTTGTGTGGTTTTTCGCCCGTGTGGGTGTATCGGTGGATCTTCATGTCGATTTTCTGGTGAAACCCTTTTCCGCAGAAGTCACAAATGAACGGCTTGTAGTTGGTGTGCGTGCGCATGTGGGTATGCAGGTTAGAAGCACGGTTGAATGCCTTGTTGCACTGCGTGCACACGTACGGTTTGACGGTAGTGTGAGTTAATCGGTGACGCGTCAGGTTTCCTGGCTGTCGGAAGGCACGGCCGCACTGCTCACAGATAAAAGGCTTGTCCCCGGTATGAATTCTTCTGTGTGTGGTCAAAGTATTGGAACGGCTAAATGATTTACCACAAACATCACATGTGTAGCGATATTTTTTACTCGAAGAGCTACTTGTTTTTACATGCTGCTGCTGTAAGAGTGTTTCCTTGGTCTCGCTATCACTGCTGAACGTCGCCTCTTTCGTATCTTTCAAACCGGAGGCTGATAGGGGTCTTTGATCCACTGGCTCTTCACGTTTCAGGACAGCATCTTCTTGAAACAGGGTTGAGTTCTCAAAACCTTCCTTATTCCTCACGTCTGAAATGGTCTCGCTGCCACAGTTTTCTCTTTCTGGGAGAAGACACTCGGCCGCCTTGTCCTTCTCGAGGACACCCCTTTGTACAAACGAGTTTTGCCAGTCGTTCCTTCCCCACATCATATTTTGCACCCCATCTCCATCATCTCTTTCTTCTATTTTTATCATCGCAGGAAGAATATAGCCCTCGTTCTTGAAAAAATTCACATCAAAACCATTTTCATTCACTTTTTCCCAAGTCAAGCCCCACTTGACAGCAGTTGTGGTGTACTTTGCGGAAGATTGCTCATCTGACTGCTCTAATGAAAGTTCTTGTGGCGTTTGGAAGTGTGAAGTAAATTTCAAATTCATTTCTCTGTTTTCCAAGAACCGGGCTGTGAAAGCGCTTAACTTGACCTCAGTAGTAGCCATTTTGTTGCTTAGCGAGTTACCATGATGTTCCACATCTGCAATAGACATAAAGCCGACAAAAATTCAGATACGGGGAATTATTAACCATAATGGCAAGTTTAAGAAACCAGCGCGTGTTCCGAGAGTATTCGCTAGAAATCTTAATCGTTTTCTAGTTATCCATTGATATCAACATAGACGGACTCAATCAACAAACAATTCAAAAAGGTTTCATTTGTTCATAGTCAGGAGTCGAAGTAAAAAATACATGCGAATCAGGTGGCTTGCACACTCCAATCATTTAAACTGGATAGAGATCGCTTGTCTTAAGAATATCACTGAATTTCGAAATACCCCTAGCTTGAACAGGCCGGGAAATAAGGAGAAGAAGGAAGAGAAAGGGATGGAGAGAGAGGAAAAGTTGAGGGAAGAAGTGCTCCCGCTCTTTATCCCAATTTTCCTGTTTCAGTCTCGCCTGACCCAAAACAAAAGGTCTTCTACTTCACAATCTTATCTGTTATAAAACTTAACTTAATTCGATTAACTAAAGAAAACGGGGACTGCATTAAAAGTATCTAGGTTCAGTAATGAAAATGTAATTTTACGCAAGCCGGTTTTCCTTGTCATCATTACTAAATGCTTCGATTCTGTGCGTACAAACCTATTAAATGGATTTACTCGAGTGAGAGGGCTTATTTGACCACTGGCTGATTTAATAACTAGTACACCAAAAGTTTTACAGCGCCCGTTCACACAAATGCGCTTTAACTCGAAAGTTCTCATTTCCGACTAACCGAACACGCAGCAAATAGTGTTGCTCCACACTGGTAGTCTCATTTCGGAAATCTCAGTACAAAGCTTTTGCGCCGCGGGGTAAATCTCTACAGAATACTCTTAAAGACTTGCTAAGACTGACAGTGCCGATGCGCTGGTGTATATGTTAACGTCTGCGCGATCGCGCAATCAAAACCATTTATAATTTTCTTATTTTTGACGATCAATTGCCCTGATAGATAATGAATGCAGCATTAAATACATCTGATTAAACTCGAGAGCGAATTAAAGGGAGCAATATTAATCAAGCGTTAACCGTGGTTTAAAGCGCGTAAGAAGTAATAATGTCATACGCCGCTGGAAGGCGCTTTTTAATGTTTAGATTTTCGATGAACATTTTCTTCTTTTCACAACGATTCTAAAATGCATCCCATCAGGAGCGACATTAAAATGAAAAAAGATTCGTGTGGACATACAGAGCCTCAGTTGCGAAGGGCAGGGTGAAAAGGGCATGTTTTTGATATATCCAGCCATCCAATATGTGTTAAGAAATTTGGAAACAGATAACAATTAATTCATTCTCTTACCCCTCGGCAAAGAGTTTTTGTCCGATCAGTCTCAGGTGTGTTTCAGTAACGAAAAGTTAAATTGTCGACAGCAATGTAAACCGCCCCGAATAAAAGGCAAATTTGTCATTTGAAATTCAGTTCATCATTTTCAGTTTTAACGTCTTTGTTTCAATTATTTATTTTGTCACCTCTTTGGCGAATTGATACCTCTGCGATCTTTGAGGACAAATTATGTACTTTTACAAAAAAGAGGCTCATTTGATTGATATAATTGTCTCATGAATCATATAGAAACGGCGATTTTGCTAGGGCAGGTTTAGAATTAAGATACCATGAGAGTCACATAGCAAAAAAACTATTCGGAACATATTACAGAGCTCAGTTCGAACATTTAGGGATTATATTTACCTTCAACATTTTCAGATGAACATTGCCTTGCGATGTTCGGAACTTCGACGTCTCTGTTTTCCATCTTGGTAGGATTCTGCCGCCTCTTCTTAATCAGGAACGATCTTGGCATCTTCACAAGATAAATTTTCTTTTTGGGCTATGAAAGAACAAAGTGAAAGCTAATTAACTGCCTTTAAAATCAAGAACGTAGCATGTTTAAGCATCGGACAAAGTTCTGCAGCTTACTTAATCTCACACACAAAAAAAATCGAACTGTGATAACTCACTCCTTCTCTTCAATTTAATTACTGCCTTTTACAATATTTAAAAGCCGGTTAACTTCTTAAAACCTGTTGGCTAACTTCTCCAACAACAATCATTGATCATCGTTTAAAACAAAAAACAGGCAAAACCCACTTTGCAACAATTACCTCACATTAAACTATTCAATAGAGACAAGACTTCTCCTTGCCCATTTTCGTGCACTTCAGTTTTTCGTTAATTTCAACCTGAGATTCGTTATCACAGCATATTTACCAATTTTCTTTAAAGTAGTCATTTACCTTAAATATTTCCTAAAGACGTCTTTGCATTGCCTTATGCTCAGCGAAGTTGTACAGTTTATGAAAGCAAGTGGTCCTGTTTCTAATATTTATACAATCCAGCTGTTTGGCATGATTTTACTGAGCGCCGTGATTGGACGACGAGGTTAAATAGATTTCCTTCAATTTGTAGACAATAACGAAGACTCTTTCATTACAAGAGAACTCGTTAATTCATGTAACTTATTGCAAAGTTATCCTTAATTAACAATTTTCTTTCATTACGACAATCGCCCAAGACAATTCATAATTATTGTTGAACTTTTCGTTAAAGGAAGTTCTCATTTTTCTGGCTTAGCCAACGGTTACCTAGCACTACCTTTACGAAAATCAAATAATTGCTAGTGAATTCGAAAGCGGCATGGTTAACTTGTTCCGCTTTTCTGTTCCGCTGATCGGAGTAAAAAGCTTCCGTTTCTGTTTCTTCTTTTCATCAGATTTCCTTTGAGCTAAAAACTTTTTGAATTAACCGAGCCACTAAGGCGCCCCCAGACTGATTATGCCACATTCACTTCGCCAACTTTACGCTTCAAATTTATTAAACCATACGCCTAAAATTAGTAGTGTCGCTTTCAAAAATATCACAGGCTAGCTTGTTTAACTTTGTTTGATTTAGCTAAAATCAAAATTGAATTTATAAGTCATAAAGGTTTGCTATCAAGACTACAGAACGTTATTGTAATTAAACTAAATGGATGTGCTGAAGTAAAAGGTGATATCGGAAGTCTCTGTTCAACAAAGAGACCAAAACAGTTTGTGTAGGTGGTTTAGCTGTTACTTGTTAAAACACAAAAAATTACGTTTTTGCTAAGGGATGTCACAGAAGTGCATCTGGGTCGGATGATTTATCTTCAAATGTGGTATCTACTTACCGCAAAGTCGTTAGATAAGTTTATGGGCTTGATATTGAACCCCGTGAAAGGCAACTCCACAAAAACATCAAGTATACGAGTAGGAATTGTCTTCTTTGGTTACATGAAAATTATACATGCAAAAGACCTCTGTGTTTGTTCAGCTTCGGTCAAATTCAACTCGTGATGTTGGCACTGTCGTGTAAGGTCAAAACCGACCTTTCTTCAACAGTAGCCAAGGTGTTTCAGCCGTAACAGCTAAAATTACCATCGCTTGTTCAACCAAAGTTGATTTTCAATAAGCGGTGAATGAAAATAAGCTATGAAGGAAATTCTATTGGCGTAAAATGTAATATTATTTAAGCAGGTTTCAATAGAATACCTCTTTGCTAACCAGAGACTGAAGTTGTGATCTGAAGTTGAACTAGAATGACCATTTTCACATTAAAAATGATAAATAATATTTTAGTTCTTTTATTTTATAATAATATTTTTCTTTCTTTTTTTTTTTTTTGTCAATCTTATTGCTTCGTTTTAAGCCAATTAAAGAAGATATTTAAGGCTACTCGCAAAAGCTTCTTCCATTATTAATGTGCAGAGAGATTCGCAGAAACGGGCCTGTCGTCGGTATTGTTTATCTATATCATGAATGGGAAGTACATGTAAAAAAACGTTTGCCTTTAGCATTAATTTCACTGAAAGCTCATTTCATCTTTTGGATTCCCAAGTATAATACTCTATGTTGCATTGGGTCTTGATTTATGAATTTAAAGCGCCATTAAGTCCATTCAAACGACAGTCTCATTTGAGACATTGATTTGAAGGGGAGCTTCTAAGTCTTTTCTAAAACCTTTTTCATTGATAGACATGGGGGTTTTCTTTGATTGGAGCTTCGAGTCGCGGGGTTTGGTTTATTTTCCGTTGAACGCCGCAAGATCGAAAGCTACGGGGTCATTATTCCGCGTAGTAATGAATGCCTTATAGAATTTACTCACGATCAATTTGTATCTCTCGATGGCAATATTAAAATAAAAAAAATACTGGCCATACTAAGGTCATAAAAATGCACCGCAAGACCATTAATTCTTTTTAACTGTTTTTATTAATTATCGTTAAAAACAAAGAAGTGATTTGTTCCTAAATTGGGGCAATTTTCAGTTCAGCTATTGTTTCATTACGGGGCGACAAGAAATCTAGACGCAAGGGCAACACAGCCATCAATGTATAACAAGTCCTTTGATACTTTGTCTTTTGACACTATCAGTCAAAAACAGACCTGCCTGGTAAATCCTTTACGATATCGATGCTATACATGTGCAAAATTAATGACCTAAACTCTCTAAAATAACCTTTTAGCGGCTCTAAGAATATTAATTCAACGTCGTTATTTTGTCTAATTCCACATTTTAGTTGTAGAGGGACTGGTAGGCAAGTTCATGCAGCTTATTAGAAATTATCAGTTTAAAAGTGATACATATCTCTCACCCTATCATAACGTACGTGAGTTGCATGGTTATCGGTTTCAATTTCTATGAGCTTTAAACAAAAGAGGGACTCATTTTTTTAAAGTAATGCACACATATTTTATTTTCAATGGAGAAAATTAAGATATTGTTATATCTACGCAAATAAAGAACCCTTTTATAAATGTCGTAAGAAATAACATAAACAGCCACGTATGAGCCTGGTTTTGAAAAATAAAATGAAGAAATAGCTAAATTATAAAGAGTTCAAATGATTTGCGTAACCGTTCAGACTAGTTTATTTCATTGATTATTTATAAGTTAAAAAAGAAACAGCAACCTGCATTTTCGGCTGGCTAAAGGCATCAAACGATTTTTATTATGTTTTCCAGGCAGTCGTTTGATCTAAGTAGGAATGTTCCTTGGAAAAACCTGAATCTTAATTGTAAAGTGCTAATGATCGAAAAACCAACGTGGAGCATCATGAGGAGGACAAAATGAACTAACTTAACGGGGATTTGCCTAAACTCACACCCGCCTGGGTGAACTCAAAACACAGATCTTACAAACCTAAATGTAACTTCTGAACGTAAAACAATGGACACAGGAACGAGGTTAGGCCCAGCCTCGCTCCAAGGTTGGGCCATGCATTCCTCGTTACTTCTTAGACTGCAAGCTGAAAATGAGCAAGTTCCTCTTTGTAACTCGGGTCACCTAAACGTTTTTTACGAAACACCTCGCTATGAAGAGTATTTGTCATGGAGCAATACGTTTTCGACAGTTAAAAAAGACTTGATTGCGCTGCTATTCCCAGGGAGTCGTTGAGCCTGTAGGTTTAGCTGACGTCAGACGTCGTATCTCTAGCCTGCGAAAACGTCCGTTTCTCCTCCCTCTTCGCCGCTGGGGACGTTTCGCGCGGAGGAAACGCAAAACACGAAACGTCCCCAGCGGCGCAGAGGGAGGAGAAACGGATGTTTTCGCAGGCTATCGTATCTCACAAGGTGGTGAAACAGAAAGCCTGATCGGGCGAGAAAAATAATTGTCAATTTGCCGCCGACGTTTCGGCTATGTCAAGCTTTATGATTGTTACATACGTTATAGCTTAAAAATGGACAAGACAATTTTCGTGAGACTGTAATATCGTGATTTAGCAGGAAAAAAAATGTCTTGAAAGGCCTCAACATTCGTGAAAACCTGAACAACAGTTTTATATCTTCTGATTTGGTGCAAAAAAAAAAAACATTTCTTCAACTGATGTATATTAAACCGAACCACAACAAAAGAAATATAAAGGTACTAGATTTACTGGGTAACCACTCTTTTCTCTATTTTAAGATGACATTGTTTATTGTTTACTTTACTCTGCGCACCGTCATACAAAGTGGCTCTAGCTTTCAAAACTGGGGCTGAAGTTATCTAGTCATATAAAGTTTCGTCCATACGTATCCCGTTTTTGTTTGAAAACGAAGACTTTTTTTCCGGTTTGGCCTACCGCCTACACGTATCCGGGGAAAACGGTAACCGGATCCCCCATCTGTTCGAAAACGCTCACTAGAGTGGGGATTCTTGAAAACGTCTTTTTACTGTACGGCGTATGGATGGATGAAAACGGTAGTTTTTGCAAACGATAACTTCACGCTCTTGGATAACAGTAAATGAGGATGCCCCCATCTAAGATGGTACCGTTTTTAGCCATGCGTTTTAGTGTGGAAGGGAAACAGGGTATACCTTAATACAAGGGTATACATGTAATATCAGAGATCGACAGGGTATAATACAATGCAATGGGGAGACTATATAGAGGCTATCATGAATTACTTGCTTTTTGAGAGGGGGGCTGCGGACCCCCTTGCTCCTCCCCCCTGTTCCGCCGCTTATGCACGGCCACTTTGTTCTGGTAAAAAAAATATCTCGAGTCTAAATAACTCTTTTAAAAGTGCGTAGAACATTCAAGGAAACATTTCTGATCATTAATCTTCCTAAGTCCCACTGACGATGACCTCATTTCTACGAAGGGTTCTGACCAGGTTTTTATGATAAAAACCCACGCTGAGCTTGACAAAACTGAAATTTAATTAACGCTACAGAGCTCTATGTCCCTCTTGTGATGAATGCTTTGTTTTGTTTTTCTCTTTTTCGTTAGCATTATGGCTGTTTTCCTTTCTCACATGTCTTTAAAGTAAATGCTTATGCTTCTCTCTTTCTGCTGTTTCTTACAATGTAGTTTGTTATAACAAAAGCTACGAAGAAACCGTTCCCTGAAACTGGAAACTGGAAAACAATTTCCTTATATTAAACTTCTTAGAGAATGATATTCTTCTTCATAATGCGGTAAAAAGCTCGTTTCTAAACTACTTTTTGCCTGTTAGTTCATCTCTTTGACGTACACAAACACTAAAAATTTAATTTGTATTCAAAGGTTGTGCTGCGATTTTCTAAGTAATAAATGACAACATATTTTGGACAATATACAATTGCTTGTTTGCCCGAAGATGTCGTTGACGTATCAAAAACACCATGTCTGCCTTTTTTTTTTTCAATTTTTCGATGTAACACAATTCAGACCAAGTTTTTTAAACGAGTTTTCCTTTTTCGAAATTTTAATCTGACATTGCACTTCAAATTAGCTGTTATATTAGCATGAAAAGTTATGCGTTCATTTCAAGTATACTAGCAGGTGCCAAAATGAGGGATTGTAACCAATTTGATACTATTCTCTATATTTTTTGCCTCTCCTTTTACTTTCAGCAGGCTCGAGAAGACTTGATCGACCTAACAAGGTTTATTAAATGATGTAACATTTTGAAGTAAAATTTGAGTTTTAAATATACCGAGAATGCGAAAACACTCTTAAAAGCTAAGTGACTCCTTCATATCATGAATCATTACGCAGGCTTCCTTTTTCGTTGTTGCATAAATATTTTTTCCTGATGCTTACAGACGTACTATATTTATAAAGAGCAATGTGAATATAACTCAAGAATCGACTAGCCTTACCTGGAATTCTCAGAAGGCTTTATGTCATTAGACGCACCTTGTGCCTTGCGAATGAGCACAACTCTGTTAAAATTAGCTATTCAATCAAACGTCTTTTCACGATAATGGTCGGTAAGCGCATGTTTTGTAAAAAAAGAGGTGATTATACACGATAAAAGGCAAGGAAAACAATGGAACATAAAGAAAACAGATCTCTATGGTTACTAAAATCTCAAGGTAATTCGTTCTACATCAACAACCTTAAATAAAATTCAGGGCGATGAGGCAAAAAAAAAAAAACACGGTTTTTTACTCAAATAATTTAGCTGTCTTTAGCTTTAAATAGTAAATTCACTTTCGCTACTTTATGCAATTAATCGTTTATGACGCGTTTAATACAGGTCACAGTAGTGCCTTTGTTTTTGTAGCTCGCCTGATTCGCTGAAGGAGAACTTTGTGAGTGTGTAAGCGGGCTAAGTAATTAAACCATGGGGTCATGAATAATTAAAAACCCTGAAAAAGTCACGAATATAAAACCACAAGAAAAACAAAGTATAGAGGTACGAGTAAAAGCGCTTTTTAAAGGCTTATTGTGATGTTTTGAGCTTTATTTTAAGTTTTATCGTAAGGCACGAAGATTTGCTCTAAGAAACGCAAACCTTTAAACAGTTTTACGATACAATCACCTGTTCGAGATAAAACAGCTGAGCAACGTTCTTAGCCAATCATAGCATAGTACTGACGAGGCGTGCATGACATTTCCCGCCAAACGCGCCCCCTCTGAGTTCAGTTGACAATTCAGCTGTTCCCACCCTATTTCAACACTAAGTGGTTTCTTACAATTTCCTTTGGTTGAGCGCTAAAGCAAGAATAGAAATAATCAGTGTCATTGTGTCATTTAATGCGTCCTTTGTCCTATCACAGAGCCCTTGTTTATTTTTGTTGTTGTTTCAATTTTTAACAAAACACACATACAAGAGCAGCCAAAAATTAATACTTTTCGATTTTCTATGGGCCAAAATGCGCTGTTATAGTAATTTTCCCTCTACTTTAAATGTTTCAAGGTCTAAATGACAACGCCTTTTAAAATTAACCAGTATACAATATTAGGATATTAATTAAACTGAAAAGAGTCACTAAGCGCTTCGGTTGAAACGTTAATACCAGAGGCCATGTTGAATACTCACAGTTATAATTAAACGTTATTAGAAGTAAAATTATTGTAATTTATTGACGTGGGAAACTTATTTTGCTAAGTGTTTTTCTTTAAGAAACAAGGTAAGATGAGTATCAAGAACATTCGACATTAGAGAATGCAAAAGGCTATCGTCGGAGCATGAAGATTACGAAAAGGTTTAGAGTGATTTTACTTAACCCGTGAAATAGGTTTTGGAATACTACGCGCTGTTATGCACTAATTCCATTGTCTTCTTCTGTTTACCTGTGGCTATTTTGCACTAGTAGTTATTATCTGTTTCACGGGTCAAGCAAATCACTCTAATATAGGCGTAATAGGGTGATTACCATAGGTCTCTAAATATATGTGTCATGATAATTGAAAGATAGTTCTGCGCAAGAGCGCGGCTTTGGAGATGCACAAGACCGTAAGGGCCGTATATAATTGCCTTTTACGTAGGAAAATTTAAGACCGGGAAGTAGTCTGGCGTTACGAAGCGCTCTAGACTTTCAAAAAAGTCCTTGGTCGGATTTCATATGGCCTCTCGCGACTTAGTCGCCCGCGGTCGGCCGCTTTGGGGACAAACAAGGCTCGCTCCGCTCGCCATGCAAGAGGTCGACTTGTAGCAAGTCTAGAAGAGTTCTTGTCATTGAAAGTTCTCCAAAATGAAATGTTCCTCATTATTAGGATTGGTGAAACTCCTAAACTCTGTTGTTTTTGTTTGTTTGATTGTTTATTTTTTTTGCTTTTTTGTTTGGTTTAGCTATTTTTTTATAATCATGAGTCCGAGTTAGGTATTTGACCAAATTCGACCAAATTGGTAGCAGCAACGGAACATCTGATAGGTAGTCCTGAATTTCCGGGAGGAATATTCCAAACGGAAATTCTTGTTCGTCTTGTTCACTTTGATGCGAATTTCAGCCCTTCGCGGTTGTTTTCCGGCAAATGTAACTGTTCTGTACTAATGGTAAACGCGATTCCGACACGAAATTTACCAGTTTTGAATATATTTTGCGTACCGCTTTCCTAAACCGTAAACAACCATCATATTTTCTGACCGTGATATATTTCGTTTCGCATGCAGTGTAATTATAAAGCCTTGTTCGAGATAGTCTGCTACACAGCCTGAGGAGCGTTGCGTGACGACACTAAAAACGGCTGTGTAGCACACTATGTTCGAGAAATTGTATTGTTCGAGACCGTCTTCGAGACCAACATCATCGAAATGTTGGTGCTGCGCTAGAAGACTAAGAACTAGTCCAGTCCCAGTCTCACCCGGTTTTTATAGTATGGCGGGAGAATTGTGGTCGAACCATCGAACGCAGGGCTGTCGAACTTAAATTGACACAGTTTAATGGATTTTAGTTTGCTGCACAGTACTTTTTAAGATAATTGACCGATCGGCCAAGAGCAGGGGTCCACGATGGCGGCTTCTGCTTTGATGAGCGAAAAACTGGCGCCCATCATGGCGTCGTTAATTTCAAGGAGGAACACTGAGAGGTATGCTTAAGTACATTTTGTAAGCCTTAGTCGTAAGCGTGGGAATCAGTTCTTCTTTTATCGGCTATGAAACAGTTGATGACAGTGTAGCCAGTTGGTTTTTAAGGGGGAATTCTCTTGAAGGTCATCAAATGGAGCTTCGATTTATCGATCGAAGGTGAGCTTAAGCCTAAGCTTATATTTTGTCGATTTAGTGTTAAAATTAATTTTATGATGAGAGATTATGTGCACGTGTATTAAACGTTGAAGAATTAAAATTGAAGTTTCTTCAGTGTCCTTGATTCTACTTTATCCGTGGATTTGCACTATAGCAAATGTTTTGGAAGTGGGGTAGTGGTGTGAGGGAGAAGGGGTGGGTTGCGAGGGGCGTGAGGAAAGGCTTTGGGGATGTTTCTTATTTTTCAAAAGAAGCATTCAGATTTTCATGAATAAATTATGAATAATTTTAAAAGTTCAACCTACACTGTAAACTTCAACCTGGCAATAGTTCTTCAAATATGGTAATGACAGCCCTATGTGGTAACAAAATTAATTGTTCCTTGCTGATCAACCTCCTGGGGGGGGCAGCGGGGCTGGTGAGTGGGGTACTTCCTTATAAGAGGCTAATGGGGGGATGTGGCGCTGGATAGGATCGCATTTTCACGACTGAATTGACTATAATAGGGTTGCCTGTAATAGGGTTACTAGAATGGGGTCGCCCATTTTTGGATTTTTGGGGTAAGAAAGTTCTTCATGTTTACAGTTAGCAAACGTACCATGGTGTTTGTACTGTAGGTGAAAAGTAAAGTGTTCTTCATTCAGTTTAAAACTGAATGTGTCAATTCATTTTAGGGTGACCTAGGTTAAGGATTGATAGGGTAGATACATAAATAGACAGTGACCAAATTTGGATGGCGAAAATTACTTTTTCCAAAAGTGACTAAGATGGGGTCTGTAATTGGCCACAGAATAGACTATAATGGGGTAGGGGCTCTGAGAGGCCAGCGGCACATACCCAGCAAAAATTAACCCAAGTACCTCCTCTGGGTGAACCTCGTTAGAGAATGTTTCACATGCCATGTATCAAAAAACTTAATGATTGGCTCCATAGGTGAGACGGGTAATGAGACATCATTAATCTCTCAACCATAACAGATTTCCAGGGGTGCAGCTTAGAGCCTCCTACTGGTTGATTTTAATGGCTGGAAATTAGCTCATTACCAGCCAAGGCTGCACATGCTCTAAGGAAAATTCAAAGGAGCCTAGTGCTCTGAACCTGTAAAATCTAGGGTGCCCAGCATATGATTTGTTTGAAAAAACTAAGATTTTCTAGTAGCCCAAGAGCAAAAGTTTGGGCTCTTCTAGAGCACAGCTCTGCCAGCTCAAATTACATTAGAAAACATAATTTTGCGAATTTTTTTTTATACCATGAAAATTGTGAAATTAAAGACCCGTGAAATTAGGTACCAATAAGGTATGCTGGGCTCCCTTAGAGCTTGGCCATGCATTAACTACATGCTGCGTATAGCAATTTTGTTATGATGTCTGCTCACTGTATCTTTTTTTTCCAGCCTCAGCACTCAAGAACATTACATGTCCGCTAAGGAAATAAGAAAACTTCTGTGTGAATTTATTAACAGCATATTGACAGATTTGGATGCAGGTAGGGAAGCACTCCAGAGTGTGAAGTTTTCATTGATGCTTAGTTTTGTGAATGTGTTGGTTTTGCTCTTCATTTGGCAAAAAATATAGAACACAGTTTTCAGCAATATTATTGACTTACAAGCATTTAGTGAAATTGATTTGTGTTTGTTTGGTTTTGCTTTAAAGTTGTTTAACCATCATCCCCTCCCCCCCACCCCAAAAAGTAGAACTTGTTTTGTGCATTATCGTTACATTTAACCCTGTTAAGTGTTGCTAATGATTGTAATTTTAAGGACTGTTGTTTTTGGTGATTTTTTCCCCATCTATTCTTATGACCTACATGTAGCATAATTCTGTGTCATTACATGCAAGTGGTAATATTGTAGAGATAACTTTCTTATTATCAGTATAAGGGCCAATCAAGAAAAGGGGAGCAGTTGGTAGGCTTTTTTCTCATAATAGACACTAGTATTGTTCACTATGTTTCAACTCCTTATTGCTATCCTTCATGTGATGGCATGAGCCTTTGTCATGCAATGGCCTTTTTGTCCTGAGAGACTAAAGTAGCTTTGTTTTACCTCCCTGCCAAGTTTTTCACTGTGAGGTCGAGGGTGGTAAAACAAATCTTTTTTAGTCTCTCGGGACTATATGGCTGCCTGGTGAATAGGGCCTATTGGATTGTTGTGTTAGATTGTTAATAATAATATTATAAAAATTAATTATATAGACTAGCATTGAATTTGTGAATGATTAGTCCAGCGAGTAGAGCTTTTATTATAGTCATTGCCAACTCTTTTCAGTATACAAAAGATAATAACTTAATGCTTCAATCTACCCACAAAATGGCAAACCTTAATCAGAATGAAATATGTGCTGTGCTCTGTTCGAAAAGGCAATACAAAAACATGATGGAGAAAGAATGGCTATGTGAAATTAAATGCACATAGCCAGTTAATTAAACTCTTAAAATCCAATACAAATACAAACTGAAACTTTCATTAAACATGTATTGCCGGCAAAGGTGAGGGCAATCAACTGCCTGAAAAATACAAACCATAGAACAAGGAAGAGGCAGGAATGGGGAGGAGGAGGGCTGATGAAAAATGTTTTGTGTGTCAACGAGATCAAGAACACAACATCCATTATACGACGATCAATAAATACGACATTACCTAAAGACGACATCTTGGATTCAAAATTCAAATCAGTACCCTTGATTCCATGTTCCTTTTCCACATTACTGTACTCGTAAACTACACAAGGCTAAATTGTCGCATAAAATTTTATTTGAAGACAAATAATGCATATTTTACAGAATTAATGACTTGCAACATATTCACCTATTTTGCTTGACTGTTTTTGTTCAGTTGCTATGCAGCTGTCAAGGAAGACTGGTGGTACACCTCATTCAGAGATGATCTGGCAATTTCTACATCACTGCCTTGACACTTTTCCAGAGTGTTTCGTATTTGTTGAGCCGCGGTTACCTCAGGAAGGTTTACAACTCCTGCCTGGTACCTCCCATGGTACAGCTCATGCACATGGCAACAAGATATCAGAGCCAGTGAAAGGTATTATGTTTTCTAGAACTTGCAGGTCTGTGTACATATATGTTTTACATTGTGTTGAGTCATAATATTACTTTCTTTGCACTTACTAAACAGCCATAAATTTGTCTTGGAATGGCCCTTTACATGTAAATCTGTAACACAAATGGTGAAAGGGGATGAATAAACAGAAATAAAATCATGACTGCATGTGCTAAACATACATGCTGTAGCTACCCTCAACAAAAACTACAGTAGTCTTTATTTTCTAAATCATTAATTTTTACTAAAAGAGCACTGGCCGGCAGGTCGCTAGAGCTAATCTTGGAGGGGCCAGTCAGTTTAGGTGTAGGAAATGTTTATTTTTTATTCTTTTATGCAAAATGTTAGTAAATCTATAATCTTATAATGAGGAAAGATTAGGCAAATGGTAGTAATAATTCACTGCAATAAGGATTTACAGTAAATTTCGAAAAAAAAGCTGGCATTAATTCATACTCTCATTACTGGGGAATTTTATCTTAGAAATGATAGCAGCTTAATTTTTCCCTCTGGTGACAATGTGAGATCTCTTTGCTGGGCACCCTAGAGCACAAACATGCTAAAAATTAATGTTGAAAAAATGTTGGCCTGTTGATTTTCAAGTGTATGCATTGCAATGTGGAATTCAGTCTGGAACTAGCGTGTAATTCATGAGTACATGTAGTTATTGTAATTCTTCATTTTTTTTCTTTGCAGTTTTTACATCTTGGATCCTATCTCGAATTCTCTGTGTCCTTGCTGAGCCAGACTGTTCACTGTTACATGAGAAATGTATTTCATTTATTATCCCCTTGCTGCAGGTAATCTATGTACACTTGTACACTGTACATGTTAATCGATAGATTTTGTGTTTACTGTTGTATGTTCTAAATGAAAGTTAATGTACCGGCTCAGCCTTCAGCCTCTTGCTTACTTCATCTGTTTGGCAACCATTCCTACTGAATCGAAGGTTAATGAAAAAAAGTGTTGTCTAATGAATATTTTCCACATCTCACAGTATAAGACAAAATGTAATTCTTTAATTATAACTATGACAAAATTCTTTAATCTGACTAGCTATCAGCAGCCTTAATTTCTACATTAGTAGCATGTGCAGGGTAATAAGGACAGTGTGTGCCATGCCCCCAAGTACAGTAATAGATATTTTAATTGTACATTAATACAGTTTCTGTACAGGACAGTTGCTCTTGAACAGTTTCAATTTTTTTAAAAAAAAAAAAAGGAAGTTCAGTGCGATTGTTGCATTTAATTAAACTCAGCACAAACTGAAATTACTTCAAAGTTTAATTAAATTTGTTAAGTAAGGCTGTTATGATTCTTTGGTGACAGATCTTTATGTTGTGCAATTCTGTCTGTAGTCAAAGCTATGATTGTACAGATTACTTGCATTGCTACTGCTACTCCCACTTACTCCCCACTCATTTATAACCAGATTTAAAGTTCTGGAATAATCATTTTTCATTTTGTTTTTGTTTTTTTTTCTGCAAACAGCTGGTAAAGGGAAAGGACCTAGTCTTTTACAACAAGCTACTGAATGAGTTTGTTTCTCTTTTAAAAGGTGGGTTTTTCTAAATTCTCTTATCTGTAACTAGTGTTGTTTGAACAAATTTATGACATGTGTAAGCGTTAAGTGATGAGTTCAGCTGTGCATTAACAACTCTATGGAATTGTAGTTACTCTTATTTACTGTTCTGCACAGGTTTTACAATGTACATTATATCATGTCAAAATTAAATCATCAGTTTTTGTGCAAACTACTCTTTTTTCAAAAACCTGTAACAAGGAACTAAAGCGTAGTGTTCCCGGTTTTAAAGATTTATACTGTATAGTGGATGGGGAATTACTGATCATTTTGCCTGGGTGTATGATTCAAAGCCAAATTATAAAATTTAATGTTTATCAATGAAGGTACATGTATCACTAAGGGTTGTCCATAAAGAGTCTGCATGGGTTACATCAAATGTATAAATTGAAGCTTGAATGCTATCACAATGTGTTGAAGACAGCATTTGATGTCAACATCTTTAGTGCAGTTAAATTGAAAAGTTTCTTAACTTATCTGTCTTATTTTGTTATTAATAACAACATCAGAGCCTCAGAACACCAGGTTGGACTTAATATTTTGTTATCTTTTATAAAGTATCTCTGCTTTACAAATGAATGTTACTTCTTAATTTTGAATTGATAGTATTATAATTTTACAAGTTATTATTCAGATTATCATTTTGATTATTTTGTTTATTGCATTTGTGGGTTGTTTATCCACTTATTCATACCCATTCAGGGCTGTCATTACAAGGCAGGGGCTGGGGATTTGCCCCGGCTACTAAGAACGCGGCCCCCGGCTACATTCACAGGAAAATGGAAGAAAAATAGAACCAAAAGAAATCCCTGGCTGGTTTGATTCCCTGCCTACTTGTTGTATTTACCTGGCAACTTGAAATCTTAGTGACAGTCCTGCCATTATTTTTTCCCGCTTTGCTTCCCTTTACTTTTTGCACTGAAATTTTTACATGCAACCAGTGCTTTGTGTGTGTGGTGATTAGTGAAACAATATTATTGTTAGTCTACATGTACATGTAACATGATCAATTTTTTCCTTCCTTGACACTTTATTGTTAACAAAACTGAAGGTGTGCAGTCATGACATTAAAAAAAAATTGTTATGAAGTACAATATGTGATCAATTGTGCGAAATCACTGGATAATCAGTGGAGGCATGTGTGGCCGAGTGGTTAACACCTCGAACTCCGGATCTGGATTTCTAAGGTTCAAGCCTCGCCTGTCGTGTTGTTTCCTTAGACAAGGAACTTTACTCCACTTTGTCTCTCGTCACCCAGGTGTATAAATGGGTACCGGCGACATACTGCTGGGGGGTAATCCTGCGATGGCCTAGCGTCCCATCCAGGGGGGAGTAGCAATACTCCTAGGTGCTTCATGCCACGGACACCGGTATAAGCTCCGGCTGTTTGGGCCTTTGGCTTGTGTGTGCCTTTACCTTACCTTTTACTGAATAATCAGAAGTCCTGGCAACTTTTGCAGAGCTTAATGGTTAGCGGTTCTAATATTGTTTTTTTTTTTTTTTTGAATTGGCAGGTCTCACAGTAATTGATGAAACCTTGTTTTGTTCGCATTCTTCTCCTGAAAATGCTTTGCCACTCTTCCTCCGTCATTTTCAGTTTACAGATAATTGTGGGAGTGAGGTAAATTTGATTTATTGTACAATGCGATTACTACAATGTATGTGATAAGAAATGATAATTGGTAATATGACTGAGTAGAGTACAATTCGGTCCATAATAATAATTATGAGTGATTGACAAAATTGGACGACCGTGTAGCGGGAGTCCAATTTGTTAATCATGAGTATGTTTACAGACTGAATTGGACAACACAAAGTTCTGTTACCAATAATTTTAATCATAACTACAACAAAATTTGTGATATTTTAGGCTTTTTTGAATCAAAATAAGAAATTCCGAGAGGTTTGTTGCCACATGTAACAGTGAATAAAAAAAGCCATTCAAGCGCTCTCTGATGGCGTGTACTGTCCAATTATTTAGGCATCATGACGCATACTGTCCTAGAACACTGTCCTATTAGTGCTGAAATCAGACAGTTGATAGCCAATCAGATTTGAGAATTTTGTTATAAAGTAGGTTGAGTTTGATCGTCGGGGTGAACGTAGTCCTGAATGGGCCTGTTGTTGTTGTCCGTGACTGACGTTTCAACAACCTGTGCAGTAGTCATCTTCAGAGTCAAAGTGAGTTGTATCACGTCAGTTGATGGTATTATACTCTGGTTATTGATCTGATTGGTCAATGACGTCGCGATGTTATTGGTCGTCTGTCAGTTAAGCTGTGATGTTATTGGTTATGAAGGCTCGTAATCAGTAATTGGTGCGTTTCAGTCCGTCTATTTTCACAGTTAAACAGTCGTCTATTGTTAGTCAAATTGTCAGTTCTCATTTCTACTTAATTTGAAGGAGGAGCTGAACATGGTCAAAAAGCTGATGTGTATAAAGCATGCTGAGGATTGTTATGCCTTACAGGAGTCTGTTAGGTTTGTAACCTACATGGATTTTCTCTTAAACACGACATCAATAGCTAAGGTTATGGGAATCAGTAATAATTTGACCACCAAAGAGAAAACATCCTTTGATCTTTTATTCAATTCTCTCAACTTAAATCAGGGCTTCTGATAGGTCGCGGAAAAAAGGCAAATTTCGCGGGATTTTTAGGGACAAATTCGCGGAAAAATCGGCCCATTTCGCGGGAATCTGGTTGAGTCTGGTTTTTGCAACATAATCTACGCCTCGTAGTTTTGGGACCTTGTTTGCACGTCTCAGTGATGAAGTTTCAAGATAAATGTGCAAGTTTACGGCATGTAAATAGCCCCAATAGCTGAGATAAGTTTCAGATGTGTCGTACAGGCATGTAATTTTGCGGTATTTCGCGTGTTTTTGTGAATTCCGCTGGATTTCGCGGACTTACCTGAATTTTGTGGCTCCGCGACCGCACGAAATATCAGAAGCCCTGTTAAATGTCTTCTTCAAACTGGAACTGGTATTGTATATATACCAGTATATTTTTACTTACAGGTGTATTATCCCAGACCACATAAAAACTATCTAATGGAATTTATTTGGCTTATTACCTTTACAGTAAGATAATTGCCAATGTCATTGGTGATGTTTACCAGTTTGCACAAGACAATGTAGAAGTTTTATGGAAAATTTGTTGCCAGATGATAAAGACGGGTCTCCTTAATGTTAAACAGGTGTGTTAGTTGATCAGTCAATGCAAGTATTTACCTATTGTTTATCTTCTCTCATATGCTGGAATTTTGGATTTGCTTTTGATTTTTGGCTGAATGACCTCCAACATCATGTGCCTGAGTTTTTTCGCTTTGCGTTCTAGCGTTTATGGAGAATTGATACTATCGTCTTCCTTAAAGGAGCCGTGTCACGAAACTCAGCCAAATTAGAAAATTACAAAATGCCCTTTAAATTAAGAGAAACATAAAAATAACCGCTTAAAACTTTAAAGGAAGGTTAATATAACATAACAGAAACAACAGATGCCACGGATGGGCAAAACTGAAGAAGATTGAAACGGATTGAAATTAGGGTTTTTGAAAACTGTTCAGCCTAACAGTTTTTCAAAGTTGATCCCTGCTGCTTGCAACTTCAAAAATAATGCTCAGGAGACATATTTGTTTGTCTCGGATCTCTGATTTTGTCATTTACATGTAATTTCCTTGCTTGCTTTAAGTTCCATAGCGATTGAGGGCGAGTAATTGGCAAAATTAAACAAAATGAACGGGACTGCCGTGACACAGCCCCTTTAAATGAAATCAGCTTCCTTCTTAAATAAGCCCCTCCCTCTATATACTGCCTTTTAAAAGTATAATTAAAATGTTTGTTATTCAAAGTTTTGTGAATAGAGAAGTGTTAAAGGCTGTCTTGGTGTGATAATTCTATGACAGGCAGCACTTGATGTATTAACTGGATTGTTACCTTGGACTGGACTACCCAATATACCTGTGCTGGATCAGTTTGTCAAGTGCCTGTGTTCTTTACTAGAGCTACTCGTGTCTGTTGCTGAAAGGTTACCAGCACATGGAAGGTACTGGTAACATCATTGTAGCATGACTTACGATCTTGTAAAGGTCTTGAATTTTACTAGTCGTCTCGAAAAGTCCTTAAATTCGGTTTAGGTCCTTAAAAAGTACTTAATTTCTTTATTAGGTCTTAAGCAGTCATTGAAATTCACAATCTTGTCTACGCCAGACACCGTTTTCTATAAAATTACATTATTTTGCCAAGGAATATTTGGCTCATACTTGGTGTAAGAACCTGTAAAACTCACCGGTAGCGTGAAAACATTTTTGTGCATGAGCGATATTTTATTTATGTTTCTTTTTTTCAAGTGCTATTTCTGTACCTCAGATGCAATTGCAAGTCATACCCAGTCATTTTGCAAAGCTCTTGTTGTGGAAAGTAGTATAAAATAATATGATCAACGATGGCCGAAGAATTAAAAGTCATAAATGACTCCATGACGTGTTTTAGCCAATAGGGTGATCGTAGGGGGGTAAAGAATGCTTATTTACTGAATAAATCTTAGTCCTTAAAAACTGTAATTTGGCCTTAAAAAATCCTTGAAAATTCCTTGATATTTGATTGCTGAGGTTGTATGAACCGTGCTTACATTTACGACTACCTTTCTTGATGTCCTGTTTTTTTTAGTTCTTTTATGGATACGATAGAAAGTGGCTGGGAAATACGTTTGTTTTAACAAGGTTATGTGATATCGGGGTTCTTGTTTTACTCATTTGTCTATGATACAGCTGTAATTTGTGAGGAGAATTTTGTTGGTTATAGTTGGGTCCACAGTACCGCTCAATAGTAAGTTACCAGTCGCGTCCCGTTTCCTGTGCGACGAACGAGAATCGCCATCACGTGCTACGAGGATCGCGCCCTGCGCTACAGGAATCGCGTAGTGCGCGACGCGATTCGGATCTCGTGAGAAGGTAGTAACTTACTTTTGTGCAGTACTATAATTTCTGGTGTTGCGTTGGTCTTATACACTGTCTGTCATTAATACAATGTCATTTTCACTTTTTAAAAACATTCATTTTCTGCAGAGAAAAAGTCCCTGGGCTAGAGATTAGTCTTGCAAAGTGCCTTGATGTCCTCTCTGGTGGAAAAAAAGAGCCAAGTTGTCATAAAAGCTCAACAGAACAGCCCACTCTTTATTCTTTTCCTGGAGCATATGTCAACAATTTCCTCCTTTCATTCAGGAAAACTCTCTGTAATGGCGGTCTGCATCTGTTTGTTACCCAAGAAATGAAGGTAGTGTACAACCACAGGAATTTTAACCAAGTAACTGCAGTTATGACATTCTGTTTTTCAATTATCTTGCTCTAGTGATCAGTGGTTCTGAACCCAAACATACCGTAAAATTCCAAAAATAAGCCCCGGGGCATATATTTTTCAAAGGCCCTTTTTGAGGGGCTTATTTTTGGAGGGGCTTATCTACGGAGCGAAAATTGGCGTTTCAAAATCGATTGGGCTAGCCTTATTATTGCAAGTAAATTTACCGTTTTTGCTTTGTTTTACTTTGTATTTGAGGGCAATTTTCCAAGTACAAGCCCCCGGGGGCTTATTTATTATTTGGAGACAATTTGAGACAATTTTGAAATGTCACTAGTGGTATTTTTGCAATTATATCATGTACAAATCATGCTATTATTTGTTTACACTACTACCCGGAAAGGTTTTGTAATTTTCACATGTAGTTATTTCAAATTAAGCTGAAATACCACTGCTCTTAGCCAATCAAATGAAAGAAATTTCTCATGTAGTAGTATGATGTCACAGAATATTTTCTTTCTTATGTGTTGCTCTAGGCAGCAGTATGCCGGTTTGTTGCCCATATCTACAGGTGCATTCCAGTGAGCACTGGAGGCGCAAATGCTCCTTTATCACGGTACAGCATTAAAGATGAAATAAATGAAAGGCTGGCCAGCTATATAGGCGTGGAACATGAGCAGCAGGTAACTATAAAATGGATTTATCACAAACCTAAAGGCAATTAGCCAATTGTTGCCTATTCACATTGTATTCGTAGTGTAATAACAAGTGTCAGCTATCTAATCACGAGAGAATGGTGCGAGACCACATGAGCTGGCTCTTTCATGAGTCCATTTAAACCCATCCACACCATTGTCATACGTTTAAACAGTCAAAGACAACCTCTTAACGCATAATGTTAGCAGGCGAACGAGATCCTTACCCAGATGTTGTACCCAGACCTTTTTCGTTTATAGATAACCTTAGATGGACTTCATCTAAGTATGGATGTCAACACTAACTAAAGAAAAAATTGAGGACGTTGTTTTACATTGTGTGTGTATGTCTCCAACTTGAGATAGGCTTGTTGCGTTTTTCCTGGTCAATCAATCCACATGAAGGTCTACTAGAGCTGTTTAGGGGATTCAGTTACTTTAACTACCCGTTTGAATGGACATGGTGTTGGAAACCGAGAAATCCCACTCTGGAAACCACCTGCGCTGCATGTAACCTTGTTGTCTCAGAATTAGCAGTATGCATAACGTAGTATTAATCTTCATTATCCAAATCATTTATTTTAACAGTGGACACAATGATAAGTCAAGTATGGTGTTAATTCGCTAAGATTTTCCTTTTCCTTTGCAGTTCTTAGTGGGCTGTTTGTATGTGGCTGTCAATGATGAAAAAGCCAACAAGAAAACTCCACTGCTCACCAAGGTATAAATACAAACAAACAAGTTTTTTAAGTAAATGTACATGTACATAGCAAGCTTGAATATATAATACAGTGTAGCTGTCATCATTTCCGATTTGATGCTTCCATCCAAGGTTTACCCCCAACGCCTTGAGTCATGATTGGTAACTGGTTAAAAATTTGCAGAGTCAGGGAAGTCTTTATTGCTTCACAAATGCCGTATTTCCTCAAAATAATAATAGCCGTCCCTCGATTAACCCTTTGTTGACGGCCGGCGACTAGCAAAAAATCCCACATTTTTCACCAATTCCTATGTTTTGGACTGGTTTTCGGCTAATTAGGATGAGAATGGCTAAAATTAAGTTTGCAGAAAAAGACATTTTCTCTGACTAATTGGACGTTTTGTTTTTGCGAATCTATTTCAATCTATCTGTCTCTTTCGCTCTCCTTTTTTCCTTTGCCTTTCTTCTTTATTAGCAGTTTGTTGCCCACTTTATCGTCTTTCTTTTGCGTGGAATTGTGGCTGGCCAACTTTTTAGGAAAGGGACAAATTTGATCTTCAAAGTGTAGTAATTGGCAGTGGATTTTTCCCCAGAATGTTACCTTTGTGAGTATCAAAAATGGAAGGAAAAAGACCAAAGCATTCGTCGAAGGGTTAATCGCCCCCTTCGAATAATCTTCCCCCTTTGACGGAAATATTTAAACTACTCACCTACCTCGAATCATTAACCACCCCTCTAGCTATATTCCCTTGTTCATCCCCTCCCTTTCTCCGTTCTCTTTCTTCATCCCCTCTCCCCTCAGCAAAACTGATCATTGAGAATTCAAGCTCTGACGCCGATGATGTTGACATTGAAAATTAATCAAGGAAGCAAATTCGAACACTTAAAAAGCCCATGTTTAGTTTATTTGAAGAATTTATGTTTTTGATTTAATGGCATAATAAAACAGAATATTTAGGGCATGACTTCCAGTGAGCAATATTTGAAAAATATGGCCTCCTTCGAATAATCGCCCCCTTTTTTGGTGCGAAAAAAAAAGGCCTTTGTGATAAGCTGTGCCTTTATTCCTGACTTGCCCTCAGTTGTACAGTACGTGGATAACGTTATTCACTAGATAATTATCTCTACCTAGTGGATAACGCACGGTTGGTTTCCTTAAAATGATTATTCGCTGGATAGTAATTTAGTATCCGGTGGATAGTACTATCCTGCAAAACGTCACAACCAGGACTTGATGTCCAGACCATATGCAGTCTATATCTGAGATTTTGAATTGATAAATCAGGTACTTTTACGAAATTTTTTTCTTTCTTTAAAGATAATTGTTTTTGGTCGATTGTACGGCTAATTGTTTTTATTTGTGTTTTGTCCGTTCATTTTCTCTGCAGTCGGGTGGACACTCTGCTGCTGACCAAGCGTCAAGGTAATGGCCAAAATAGCAATCCCTCAATGAGTATTTGTTATACTTTTGCTCCTGAGAAATACACTGTTAGCAACTTATAAACAATTTGGATGAGAATATTTTTCTGTTTTGAAAATACGCTTGTCCGACCAGGTCCCAGTCGTGAAAAATTTCGTTCGTTACTGCGCATATTTTAGCTTCAAACGCATAGCCAACGATGCTTGATACGGTGTCCGGTTGTCGATAGTGTTGAAGAGCAACTACATGTAGGTTTCAATTTCCTCGGGGAATAGATGAATTTAAGTCGGTCATTGTAGGATTAGCGTCATGTCATTTACAGGTCTGTGCGTTAACCGTTTGTTCTGATTTTCTTGAGTCCTTTTTGCAAGATCAGCCGTGTTCGTGGAGGCAGCGTGGCCGAGCGGTTAGAGCGCTGGACTTACAATTCTTAGGCCCCGCGTTCAAATTCCGCACTGACCCCTAGCTAGAATTTTTCTCCCAATTTCAAATTCTTGGCCACCCTTGTAAAATAGCCAACTGGTTCGCTTCCTACCACATATCTCTGAAAAGCCCCGTTACATTTCGTTTATTCTTAGTGTGCGCACAAGCTCAAATTGAATATGAAACATTGTCCTTATAGCAAGCCCAGTACACCAAAGAAAAGAAAAACACTGGTTATCTCCGATCCTGAGAACGGACAAGAGAGACAAACTCAAGCCTCAGCAACAATGGCAAGGATATTGGAAAGGTACAAAGACTTCGAAAAATCTCTTCTGCACGATGCTAATGAAATTCCTCCGGATTTGGTAAGGGATTCATCTCTATTGTTTGTTTGTTAGAGACACGTCTTGCCTTTTTTTTCTTTTTTGCTTTTCGAGCCGGAAAATTTACAGCTTCTCTATTTGTCAGAGCCAACTTACTCTGATAAAAGCTCGTGATTGAGATATCAGCTATTATGGTAATGTCCCTTTTAAGATGACCAATGAAATTCGTTTAAACTAGTAAGTTATCGGATGGTCAGTTCCTTGGTAAAGCATTTACATTTGTAACAAGAAATTAAACTGAGGAATGTCATTAGACGTTTCTATGTTTCTAACATCATTATGAAGAATGAAAATCGATAATTGTGCCAAATTTGTTAAAAGAGTTGAGGTTTGAATAAATTAGATGGAATTCGTGAACGCTTTATTCAGATGTAGATATCCTAATAGAAAAGCTTCGTGCGAATTGAGTCAGATTGCTCGTTAAGCTGCGATGGTTTGAGTTCCGGTTAAAACAGTATTTCGTAGACAAGGCATTCAAATTTATTCCCGCACTTTTTGAGGACCGAAAAATTTTTCGTGAGGGTTGGTTTGTTGACCCCATGTTGTTTTTTATATCTCTCAAGTCATGTAGATAATTGCTCTATATTTTTCTTCTACGCTAGAAGTTGTAAGTATACTGACGTTTAGTGTCCAGTGGTGAAACAGATACTGAAACAGGTTTTGGGTTCTGAAATGTTTGATATTTAATGCCTTTCTTTCAATTCAGGTTTCAGTCGTTTGTAAACTCGAGGGTATTCGTGTAACAACAGAAGTAATGGTCCATCTATGCAGTTATCACATCAAGAACTCCACGGATCCTAATGATGTTAAAGGTAATTACGCTTACAAAGTAAAAAGAGAAATTAGTTAAATAAGCTACAAGATTCTAACACTAGAAACCTCTAATAAAAAAGTTAAAAAAAAACAACCGCTATTTTTGTTGCAATCATTGGTGGGCTCATAAGAAACAATAGTGTTAGTTAAGGCCTTGAAGATGGAAGCGAGGACGTTCCAAGTTTGATGTAAATCCAGGAAACCAAGGCAGAAGTAGCAAGTTGCAAGGAACCGAGACGAAGTTAAAAGAGGATTTCCTTGACTCTTTGTCTAATTTGTTTACATTTACGTCCCATTGTAAACTCAAACAACGCAAACTCAATTTCCAACGTTGACTTACTGCGACAATAAAGCGGCAAAAGTATGAAACTGAGAACAAAGCACGATACATGCAGGCGAAGCTGACTATATTACCTATGTAACCTACATAACATTAGGCAGCCTTTTGGATGTAATTGTATGGTTATGAGGCTGAGGATTCTGATCAGTCTAGTCTGGTGGTGTTACTTGGGATGGGTCCTTTGATTTACTATAATATACCATAAAATTCCGAAAATGAGCCCCGGGGCCTATATTTTTCAAAGGCCCTTTTTGAGGGGCTTATTTTTGGAGGGGTTATATTCGGTGGGGCCTATGTACGGAGGGAAATTTGCGTTTTCAAAATCGATTGGGCTAGCCTTGTAGTGGGAAGGAAATTTGCCATTTTTGTTTTGTTTTACTTATTTTGTATTCGAGGGCAAATTCCAAGTACAAGCCCCCCGGGGGCTTATATTCGGAGGGGCGATTTAACGGACGGTTTTTTGCGTTACGATTTTGGGGGCCTTATATTTGGAGGGGCTTATTTTTGGAATTTTACGGTATGTTCTTTCGCGTATTTACTGTAAAGTTTGGCCTTTTTTTCCAAAAAAAAAAAGAAGAAAATTAGGTGGTAGCTGGTAGCCTTATTTTTGTCTTTGTTTGACTCTCATCTGCGTTTCTTTTTTAACTTAGTATCAGATATCACCCAAAACTAATAAAGGCAAAAGAAGTTTTAATCCAGGATAAAATTTTAATCTCAACATATGCAAACACTACCTTAATTTTAAGCGTTTTTTTTTTTCATTGCAGACTTTTTTACCAGCCTGGATCTAAGCCGTCTCTTTGCTGTTCTGAAAAAGTCTTTGCAAGTCATGCTTCAATTTGTAGAGGAATCGACGCAACCGCTGGACGCTTCGAAGACTCTCAATTCAGCGTATCAAAAGCTTGTTCAGGTTTCAGGAGCCCTTTATTGTATGTCAGATTTAATCCAAATCCCAATGGATTTGTGGCAGTTCTCCATATTTGTGGTCTCCATCCCTTGGTTATCGAGAGGAGATTCTTCGTGGAATGACCTGCCTCACAAGTTTGGCTTGTCTGTCGATGCACTGGCCAGATTTGGCCTAAGACTTGGTCCTTTAATCACCAAGGAAAACATGGATATGTGTCTTCACTTACTTGCAGGTTTTCCATCAGATGCTGCGCCTACATGGAGAACTCAAGTATTTCTCTTAGTCTTGGTAATACACTTACGTACTAATACTTTTAACAGGAGGCACAGGACGTTCATCTAATATCTAGACATCAAAAAGTGGTTGCCCTGTGTAAGGTAATCCAAGACAGCCTTAGATTCTGGATTCCACGATGTGTATTTCGGATTCCAGGCACAAGATTCCACATTTCTTGTTTCCAATTGCAATAATTAGGGGGATTCTGGATTCCTTGAGCTGAATTTTCGATTCCAACCCGGATATATGGATCCACTGGTAAAATTTTTCCCGAATTCGGGAAACAGAGGATAGCCTTACATGGGGCAAAAGTAGCTTACGAAAATGAGACTTGGTCGAGCTTTTGTAAAGTTACTTTTAGGTGTCTGGATATCGGATATAATATATCTTTTCATGACCAACAATTCGTGAAAGAATTCAAAGTTAAAATTCGCGTAATCTTAGGTTAGTAACATCTGATTACCTAACCTCCGTCACCAGGACTCGTAAAAAACGCTTGAAAGCTCTCACATTTTAACGTTTTGCTTGTCCGCCAGGGCCATTGCTTGCTTGTCTTAGCTAATGATTTCGTCACCAGATGACTTGCCTAGAACCCTGCGCATTGGACAAGTAAGGTTAAAAGGTACTTGCCCTGCAAGGAAATCTACTTGTCCCGGACGACCAGACGGGACTTTTTGGAGCCCTGCGTCACTCTAGACGACTGTTCTCCTAGAGCAACTGCGCTGCCTGGTATAAATTAAACTTAAAAGGAGTGGACCTGAAAGATTTTGTCGGACGCTTGAACCGCAACAGAGAGTTTAAGCTTCACGTAAACGGCAAACGGCAAACGGCAAACGTCAGATTCAAGTTGAGAATTTCTCAAAATAGAAAATGAGATAAAAACGGTTCAAAATAATTCTTACGGATAAAAGATTGCGTAAAACTATTAATTTATGTGTAGAAATAGTGAACAATAAACGATAGGTAAGGGGACACTTGGTCACGTGGTACAAATTCGCTTTTGCCGTTTGACGTCATCGTGAAGCTTAACCTCTCTAACGACCGCACATAACCGTGGGTGCTTACAAGGTGCTCTCAAATTTTAAAGGCCAACCGGGTGGATACCTTGTACATGGTCATAAGACTTTAAAAGTTTGACGTGGTGGGCGAACGACCTGCTAATCATTCTATCCAAATCAGCTGAACAGACTAAAAACGGTTGAGAAATGAAATTGCATCTTCTCAAATCGCAGCACATAAATTATTCTCTGAAGCTTCCCAAGCGGAATGGCGCAAACAATTTTGTTTTTTCCAACCGAAATTTCGGCATTTTTCAATGTAATTGGTAACTACAGACAAACCATGTTAATAAGGACACTGAGGGGGCGATAGAAAGTGTCCGTATTAACGGGGTGTCGGTATAAGGCGGGTTGAATTTAGGTTAGGGCTTTCTTTCCCCAGGGACTAATCGAACTCCGTGATGATGAGGTGTCCGTAAAGAGGGGTTAATGTTTAGTTGTACCCTTGTTTCTCACAAGTCTGTCTCATTCATATAACAGAAAGACGCTTCACCTGACGTTAAGACTTTGGCTTTGAAGTGGCTTCCCCTTCTCTTGTCTTCTCTCGGTTCCTTCTCATTTCATCTGATGACTAACATCCTTCCTGGGGTTATGAGTGCTGCTGGTGCTATTCAAGAGGAAATTGCTAAAATTATTGGACCTTTAGCATGCGTACTTACTGATAATACAGTGATAAGGAAGATGAATAATGACCTGTGTTTTGATGACGCTGTCTGCAACAGTATCACTTTTCTCTGCCCTGATTGCGACTCAGAAATCATTAAGAAAAGAGGTAGCGTATTTACTTTTGACTTTTACGTGTATTGTAGAACTGTGCCAACTCGAACGTCTATCAGGAGAAAAACTACGACCAGGGAGAGAAAATGAATGGTTCGAGTTAACTGCAGTTAGAGTGTAATTTGCAAGGCTGGTTTTGAACCTCAAGATATCCTGGAAGTCGTTATCCTTTATTCAAAAATACATTAATAATTAATAAAGAAAAATCCAAAGGAAGTAATGTTTAATGAGTGTCCTTATATCTGATAAAGACACGGCTCAACTTAACGTCCAATTTTTTGGACCAAAATCACCCCACATCTAAATGCTAGTGCAAGAATGAGTTGATCTATATCACAGATTATGAAGCTGTTCAAAAAAACTCGCAGTCGTGTATTATAAGGTGTTAAAACTCGTTTTTTAAACAGGACATCGCAAAGTTTGAAAGCGCTACAGGGTCAGTTCAATGGAGTGTCCTTAAGACAAATGTCTGGTAATACATTTCATTGCACATTTTCAAGTTTTTTAATGGCTGTATCTTCTTCATTATCTAACAAATTAACACCAAACTTGCGGATTTTGTCAAGCTCGCTGTGCTTTTTTTGTCAGCGTGGGACTGGCATTTCTGTTTATGAGGGGTTGCAGCATTGGTATTGACAATCCCATAATACAAGGGCTTGTTCCCAGTACCCCTCGGTTTGAAGCGAGGTAATTGTAGCGAGTACATGTAGGAAGATGTCATTAGCTCCGTAGGAGTAGTTTTTCTAACTTGTGGTACTTTTAACACTCCTAGGTGGCAACGATGACAACAAACCACAAGCCATAGTGAATGCCTCCATATTCACCCCGTACCTACAACTTTTAGCACCCGATGTGGGCTCCTCCATCAAATGTGCTTTCGTCAAGAGTATGAAAAGAATTTTCACTCACATGACATTCACTGCCGACTCTGCAGCTCATAGTTCCATTGTTAGTGCAACATGTTTTGATCTTATCGAGGACCTGGAGTTTGAGGTCAGGATGGCTTTTAGGTGAGAAGTGTTAGAAACGAAGTACGAAATGGCTTCAAACATTTGCGAAATTTTACGGAAGATTGGTTGTAGTGGTAGTAGGTGCGGAGTGTGGGGTACACATTTTGTGCTACTCCCCTTCACATTACAAACGTCTGTAAAACCTTACATCATAGCGGGGCATCTCTTCATCTCAATAAAAAATCTCTCTCTCATACTTGGCAGCTTTACCGATTTTGAGGCGCTCTTTCCATTGGTGTCCATGGATTTACAAAAGTTAAAAAAAGCGTGGAAGGCTATACGTCGAAATTGGTCGTATTTACTCGTGTGGGGAGTTGCTAAGAAAGTTGTATGAGGACTAGACTAAAGGAAAGGCAACCTCTTTGTTCCTTGTTGAAATAGAGTATACTCTTCAAATTCATATTGTTATCCTCAAATACTAGAAGCCGCGTTTTCTTTTGATGCAAATGACGATTTTTGACAATTCCACTTACTAAATATATAATATTGTTTGCTCTTTGTACAGCACTGTGGCTCCTTATATAGTCAAGCCCGCAGGATCAGATTCAAACAATAACATGCAAAAAACTGTCATTTCCAAGTTAAAGAAAGTGTTTGTTAAGGCCTCATCGCAAGGAAACTGCAGCCTGCAGGAAACAGTTGTGTTAACAATAGGACAGTTGGGAAGGATTGCTGAAGGAGAATTGCTATTGGTTGTGATTGTCAGCTTGCTGGAAAGTTTAACTGCGCACTCGCAACTCATAAGGGCTGTTGCCTTCAAACAGGTATGGCAAAGCCCGGATGTTATGACATTTATATAATAATCTGACACAATAGCACTGTCGCCAAGTAGTTAAGGTTAGCTCTGGAAATTGGTCAACTGCTAGCAAAAGGATTTACTTGCGCCCCCTTGGCAACTGCATAACTTCAATTATAAGGCGGTTATCGGAGATTGTCTGACCAAACTTGGCCCATGCCTGAAGAAATCTTAACTGTGATCGGAGATGTTGTCTAGGCGAAGTTCATAGTAAGTTTACGCAACAGGACAGCAGAAAGAAGAGCACGAAAAAACGTCTGTGTGACATTCAAACGTGACACTTGGCGTTACTAAATTAAGGTCGTTTACAAAAGATCTGTTGAAAGCAAGGTGAAGTTTGGTGGAAAAATGTTTTGAACGTAATTATTGTCACGCTTGTCACAGAAGGTCTGCCGTTTTCTTTCCGCTGGCGTCCTAGTGCCTGTCACAAATTTTAATACCAAAGACTATTATATTGCGGATGAATACAATCTACCTTGGGCATGTCAGTTATCGTACGAACGATATAACATGCATTGCTACGGTGAAGTTATGGCAGTAACATTAGCAAAAGTAGTCTGTATAAGTATGTTTTCCCTAAAGTGGACCGACTGTTTTGGATTTTAGGTCCAAGAGGTGGCTAAGTTCCAGAGGAAGACATTGAAGGATTTGTTCTCGAGATTCAAGCAGCAGATATGCAATTTTGTCGTAGACGCAGTTGATGATACACAGAGACAGAACCCTACTTCTAAAGTTCCCTTGGATATTGTGTCAGAGGTTGCCATTGTGTTTGAATTCAGGGATGTTCACTCATTTTTGAAGGTAGAAAATTACTTTCCTTCTGATGTTGTGATAACTGAGTCGTAATGACCACAGGGTACCCAGATTCACAACAACCTACTGGAAGCCAAATTATACTTACTAAGTCAGTGAGAAACCAAAACATTAAAACTTGCTAAAATGGCGTTTATAGAGCAGGAAATAGTAAGGAAACAACACAGACACAACCCTTTTTGAGGTTTGTATACTTTAATAGCTGTTTATGTCCATTGCAACCGTTTTATCGATCTTACGATAAATTCCAACACAAATCCTTATAATGTGGCTGCCATTAGGCTGTGGTGAATCTGGGTACCCTGTGCAATGACCCGTAGGGGCACTTTTCATTTACATGGAAAAACCGGAGAGTCCAGGTAGAAAATCAGTTGGCTCGCGCCGTTTCGTTTGGGAAGATTGAGAATTAGGGGGCAGTGATTTGAGGCAATGCAATTTTTCCGCTCTTCGAAGTCTGTTCAGCTGATTTATATATATTTTTAGCAGGCCGTTTTGCCACCTGGTCAAATTTTATAGTTGTGTGTTTAATGAAAAGAGCACAAGATATATTTCCACGAGTGTCGTAATGGTAAGAACCCAAGGTTAGTTGCTAAATCTGGTTTGAACTGGCTTTGTTTCGTTTTTCTTTCTTTCTTGTAAAACATTTACTGCAAGTTCCATTATTGTTTTACTCAGTAATCTCCCAAACTGTTTAATTATTGGTGATAAGGACGTTTTCATTTTGAAATGTCCAATTTTCTGTCTCGTTGTCTTCTGTTTGTCAAGGTAAAAAAGTTCCATCAAGATCCTCAAAACGTATCATTGTGCGGCAATTGTATGATGGTTTTTGTGCATATCATCGCATTTCTTTTGCTGTCTCGTTAATGTTTTTTGCTAAGAAATCTGGGTTTTCGTACACAGAGTACGCTGCATTTTGTCATCCCTTATCTTGTCAAGAAAGCTTCGACTTCATCTTCAGCAATCTTGAGGCATATTGCCAAGGAGTTGAAGATGAACAGACGAGAGATGCTGCTAGAGAATTTTAAGTTCGTATTTTCATTTCTTGTGAGGACGTGTTCACCCCCCGAGCTGGAGAAAGCTCTTGGATACGTGCAGGTACGCATTAATTTTATCCTTACCTTTACTACTCTGAGCCAAAAACGTATAGTACTACATTCGCACGTTATCCGGACTCCGTTCTAAAGATATGAGAAATCAGATTATAAGAATTTGCTTAACGATCAGTGTGATAGGTACCTGGTTCCATTGCATTGGCGTATACAGCAATTTTCAAGTAGTTATAATGACTCCTCTAGTGGGGCTAATTTAAGTCTTTACAGTGGGGTTATTTTTTGGGGAGTTATTTTAACTCCAAAAAGGAGTTTAAAGAACTCTTTTTCAGGAGTAAAAGTGACCCCAGATATTGAGGAGTTAAAATAACCCCCAAAAAGGAGTTATCCTGTACCTAGAATTTTTACTCCACTTTCAGAGTTACATTAACTCCAAAAAGAGTAAAAACAACCGATGTAAGGAGTAAAAATAACCCCATTTCTGAGTAATTTTAACTCCAGACTGGGAGTAAAAAGAACTCTTTTTCAGAAGTAAAAATGACCCCAAATTCGGGTTTAAAGTAGGAGTTAAAGTAACCCCCAAAAAGGGATTATCCTGTACCTAAAATGTTTTCTTCATTTTTGAAGGTTATAATAACTCCTCAAAAATTACGGTGTTTAGGAGCTCATGGCTGGAGGGCGCGGGCTTAACAGCCATGGGGGCGTAACTCTATCTAGGGGCTGGCTTTGCCAAAAGTGGAAGCTCCTGGACAGCTCTGGCACCCACCGCCACTAAGCGACGCAGTTATTAACTTTGTGTACTCCTGTGTGTACACGTTTTGCTGTTTGGTAGGGAAAGGTATGGTTTAGAGATGATAATTATCATTGCGTTTCAGAAAGAGACAGATGTGGAACTTGGAAGCTTGCTACGATCTGAAGCTCTGAGTGTTTACAATCAGTTATTGCTGTACTTGAGTGTCAGCTATGACAAAGTATTTAGTGGACTGGCAATGCTGGCTTTAAAGGATGACACATACACTGGGCCTAAAGATCTCAAAACCACTCAACATCTGGTGAGCTGTTATAAACGCAACGTTTGCGGTTGCGAAAAGAAAGCCTGAAAAGAAAGCCTGTCTGGATTCGAACCCTGACCTGTGCGATACTGGTGCAGCGCTCAACCATTTGAGCCATGGCTCGTTATAATCTCATAGAAGGATGGCAAAAAAAAAAGGACAGAAAAAAAAGGAATATATGATTTCATATAGAAAGTTCGGTGTAAAAAATTGAATGAAGGAAGTTAATCCCAGTCATAGACGCCTAAAAAAATTCAGTTTTTTATTCTTTTCCTTCTTTTTTTGCAGACATTTCCGTGAAAACATTAAATGAAACTAATGAGAATCGCATTTGATCATAGACGCAACGTTTGCATTCTTTTCTTTCTTTTTTTGCAGCCATTTCCGCTGGTTTTTCTTGAGATTTGCCAGAACATTTTGTCTATATTTCTTCTAATTTTTTGTTTAAACATACAACAACCCTTAATATTGAAGGACTGGAAAACAGGCCAAGGAGAATGTTCAAAGAGCTGTGAAGACTAGGGTAATTTATTACAGCAGTGAGATGTTTTGGGCAAAGATTTAAAAACATTTAGTCTCATTTGCGTAGTCAGTGTCATTAATTCTTTTCTGTCGTTGAAACTGTGAATGTTTTGCTCGGGTCACACCTTACATTATAATTTCCTGGGCTGGGTTGCTCAAAGCTGGATTAAGGTAAGGCAGGGTTAGTTCAAAATTTGAAGTTCAGATATGAAAGCTTAAAAAGCAAATTTAAAATAATTATTTTTGTCTACAATTTGTTCGTTGAATGCTTTGCAAAGAATTACAGAAAATTATCCAAGAATATGCGTTTGAGAAAGAGAAAAAGAAACCTAGAGTACAATTTAACAACGGGTTAGCACTAATCGGTCTTTGAACAGCTGGGCCCAGGTGTTTGAATGTTATCTCTTGTTCTTACAGGCTAATTTCCTTCAGTCAAGACTGCTTGGCATCCTTGCCTTCTACAACACTGTGCTTCTTACCAACACTGACTTGGAAGAAAAGAAATTAGCTCTAGAAAGTCTTACTAAGCTGATGCAGATCATGGGTCCAAAGTACATCACCACAGTTCGTGTGAAAATTATGGGCATTCTTCGACTCTGCCTCAGATTCCAGGATAAGGGATTTCCCGAGTTGACATGTGATGCTTGGGAAAGCTTTGTGCGAAATGTCAAGCTTTCAAATCTAGGGCCTATGTTGAGTCAAATTGTCGTCACCCTTTTGCCCTACCTGAACAAACTTCCGGCCAGAGTAACCCAGATATTTCATTTTCTGATTGTTGAAAACAAGACTTCCTTGCAAGATTATTTTCATGAGATTTATTTCCTACCCGATATTCCTGAGCTTCGTAGAGTAAGTGCTGTGCTCAGATCGTGCAGTGGAAAGTCTTCCAGGAACATGGATTTGCAAGCCCAGCTTCGACAGTCTCTCAAAGGTCTTGCTAATGAAAGTGCAGACGTCCAGAAACACGCGTTAACAAAACTAAAGCAATTACTTCATGATAATCAGGTAAATAGGATATCCAGTTCAGTCCGTTTGTAGGTGTTATGTTTTTGTAATATAAACTATAAAATTTGGAACATAAAGACGCGTCATGAACCAATTAAAAGGTAAAAGTTGTCATTAGGATTCAGTATGACGTTTACATAAAAACGGCAAACGTCATTTTGTTCCACGTGATCAAGTTTTCCCTTTATTTGTCGTTTACCGTTCATTATATCTACAAAAAAATAATCATTTTCACGCCACAACCAGTTGCAAAATTGTTGTGACATTTCGACGGAAAACCGGCCTTCTTAACTTAAAATCATTGCTACGGAATAAAACACTCACCCCTCCCTCTCCTCCAAGTTTTCTTGTATTGCAAGGGGGAGGAAGGGAGGCCTATTAAACCCAAATAAGTTACAGTGTCTCAAGTATTATTTTTAGCACCTGGTTGCAGTTTCATCCAACTCAAGTCCTACTTTGAGAAACTGCCAAATTAGATCAGATGTTTGTGGTGTGCCTCAAACATGATGGTAAACCTCTCTACTATGTTTTGCGTCACTTGCGTCGTGTTTCTAAAGTGCTGGTCGATTGGCTGTAAATACGTTTCGGCAATTTTATTTTTATTGCGGGACTTGTACCCCATCAATGCCAATAATGTTCAAATGCTGTATAATTCAACTGCATCACAAGCTTTCAGCTCGATCATTCCTGTTTTCACTTGGCTGGACCCTCTTCCATATGGAGATCTTCTTTTTCTGACAAAATTTACTGCTCTCCTGTTGACACGACGTCTTGGGCATAATTTCCTCAGTGAAGCTGAATTAGATTTTCGGTGGAAAGTGTTTGTTAGGGTATTCTAAAAACAGGGTAGTTTAATGTCAGTGATATCTTGACTTGTTTTATGAATATTATTGTTTTCTGAATATTTCTTTTCTTGTTCTCAGGCAACCCTGCACGGTTATGTCCTTAGCAATGAAACGGTTGACCCTATTATACCGCAACTTATAAGCGTGGTAAGTCTTGCTTTCTTGTTTTTGTTTTGCTGTTCCCTGCCAGAAGAGCCTTTTTTTAACTTGGTCGATTTTGGCGCACTGGAGAAAGACTGCATAATTCGATTAAGTTATTTGATGAGCTTCGCTGTATGTCGCTAGGATACCGTTTCCCAGGACTACTAGAGAGCTTTAGATTCTGAGACGAGGGCGACTACGAATACGAGATTTTCCTAATACTAAGTATTGCTCAGGCGTAAAGCAGTGTCATTTTGGCGGGAAAACTAGGCTTAGCCGTCGTCATTCTACTACGAGTTTTAGACAGAATGTCGCAGTGGCGGGAACAAGTTATCAAATGTAAGAAGTTTTATCTTTTTGCTATAGGGAGAGGGTTTAACTTGTCCTTCCATATAAATAACCGTACTAACTTTTTTGGTGAAATTTTTTAGAACACTCACAAAAACTATAAGTTAAACCTCGTACTCGTACTCGTTGTCGTCCTAAAATCTAAAGATCTCTATTAACCGTGCGCCTTGTACAACAGGCTCAGTCACGACCATCATCAGTTTATTGAATAAACGGATGCTTGTACTCGAAAAACCAGTTTGACGATTAAAATAAAAAAAGACTGGTCCAGAAGTTCAGGTTGCGGCGACTTGAAAGGCTTGTCCCGAGAACCTCCTTTTCTCCTCCTCGATCAAGAAGAAGACACACGAGGCTTTGCTAGCTGGGTAATGATGCAGTAGTTTCCCAATGAGTAAACCTTGAATTATGCAGTTTGGTTGTGCAGGGGATAGCTGTCAATGTCACATCACGTTCTTGCTGTTTCTTTCTTGCTTCGTGGTACATAATCGGTTTGTTATAATCATCGTAATCTCCAAAAGTGGTTGTCTTTCGGTTGCTAGTAGAGAGCTTTAGATATGAGGACGAGTTCGAGCACGAGTACGAGATTTAACTTAAAGTTTTTGCGCGTGTTCTAAAAAAAAAATACACCCCGGAAAGCTTCTTTTCTACTATTTCTCACTAAAACAGTTAGTACGGTTATTTATACTGAGGGATTTTAGCCCTCTCCCGATCGCAAAACAATGAAACTTCTTACATTTGATAACTTGTTCCCGCCACTTTAAGTAGAACTCTTAGTAGAATGACGACGGCTATCCCGTGCTCCCGCCAAAATGACCCTGGTTCACGCTCAAGCACTACTTGGTGTTGAGAAAATGTCGTACTGGTAGTCCAACTCGTCCTCAAATCTAAAACTCTTTAGTTATTTTCTTTGAATATTTGTTGCTTTCCATAGTTAATGTCCAGCTGTCATAAAAATGATTCTGAAGCCAAGGTTCTCGTCGCTGAATGTATTGGAGAACTGGGTGCGGTTGATCCTGGCAGGTGAGTCTTGAGTCATGCGTTTTTATCTTTATTTACCAGTGCAGTCATTGTATTGAAGTTGTTTGCTTTCTGGAGGTAGAGGAAATTCAGAGGGTAAATGGTTAAACGAAGTGAAATGAATTTTTTACGCAGCTCACGACTAGGAGCGCAGGCGCGTGTTGTCGGTCAGCGGTCATTGGGGTGTCTCAAGCGCGGTCAGCCTTGCTTGCATCAGCTCCATGAGCTAAGTACAGCGTTTTCTGGCGGTCTCTCTCTTCATTTAGCCTTTGGATCATTCTTTTACCCCCCCTTCCGCCTATATTTTTCCACTGATAAATCAATGTGATAAGTGCCTGGTGCCATTGCTTTGGGGATTCATGGCTGGAATAAACGGGTTATCAGCCATGGGGGCGTAACTCTGTCTCATTAGGGGCTGGCTTTCCCAAAAGTGGAAGCCCCTGGACATCCCTAGCACTCACCTCCTCTAAGCAATGCAGTTATTAACGTGAGGATTGAGTTCATCGAATCTTCCAAATTTGTGGTTCCAGTTCTACCAAGTGTTTTATTCCCCGTATTGTTGTTGTTTCATATCGCAGCACTAAATGTGTCTTAGTTTGAGTGTGATTTCCAGCTTGATTTGTTGTCTAATTCGTGGTTTAGGTTGAGTTTAAGCAAGTTTGAGTTTGAGTTCGAATTTGAGGTCGAGTGGGCGCTTTAGCGTGATTGAATTTCAGTTTAGGTTTGATTTCTAATAAGGGACCTTGCGTTTAAGTTTAAGTGGTTTGATTTCGAGTTTAAGTTTCAAGTGGAGCTGGTATTGGCGTTCGAGCTCGAGTCTTAGTTTCACACTGAGTTTGAGTTGGCAGCTGAATAATCATATTGGATCTTATTAAGTACGCTCAGTGCGAAGTGCTTGTACACGTGGCTGTGTGAAAAAAAAAATCATCATCGAAAAAAACTACTTGGCAACTTGGCCGACTTGGCTGACTTCTTGGCCGCAGGAATTAAAAGCGGTGCTTCGGTCAGTGGTTAACTCGAAACGTTACCACATCTGATTTTGAGGCTGGTTTACTAACCACTGGGTCTCATTGTCCTCGTATAGGTTGGATAAGTTGACACATGATCCAGTGGATGAACAAGCTGTTTTTGAGGTAACACTGTCTACAGAACAAGTAGCTATATGTTGATTGTGGGTCGCAATGTTAGGCAGGCAAAACTTCGGATGACTTTAGATCGTGATTTGTTGTCTGTGGCTAAATGTGCATTTTATTGTTGGCACGTATAATTTCTTCCCATTTACGTTCTCAGTTCTTATCTCACATAGTTAACGCTTGACTATTCATCAAAACGTCGTGATATAGGCCATTTTCCCGATGACGATGTTTCTCTACAGCTACCAGAATTCATTTCGTCTTTCAGCGTGCAAAGAAAGTAGTGTCCGATAGCCTGGGGCTAGTGGATTTTGCTATCGGGCTATTAAATACTGCCTTTAACTTGCCCGACGGGCAAGTGATATTTTTTGAGGAATTCGAATAACAGAAGAACTATGAAATCAATTCTGCTACTAAAAGAGTTTTTGGGGCTAGTTGAAATGACGTCTGGGCTAGTAAATGCTAGCCAGAGCTTGTCCAAATGGCAAGCTGTAAAAATGATTTTCTTTGCACCCTGGTTTTTTCTTTCTTATTTAAATTTGTCAATTCCACTGAGGTTTAAAAAACAATAGCCTTAATTTGCACAAGAAAACAGCAAACTGAAGGATTCTGGTAGTTGTGGTAAAATGACATCATCGTGCAATAATTGTCCTATTGTTGTGGTTCTACTGATTGTAGAGTGGATGCGATGACACGGACTTTGCTGTGGAGCTTATAAATCAGCTTGTTCAAGCATTTCTTGCTGCCCACGATACAAGAGCACAGGTATTGCAGTCGGACTTTTTTAAAATGAAAAAAAGAAAAAGATGAAGAAACATTATTCCCTGGCCTTTATGAAAGAAAACTCCCAAACACGCCCTTTATAATTTGTCCCCTGTCTTTTGGAATGGCTATTAATTTCTAGGGAAGGTGTGTTTAAAGGGATAACCATAAAATTATTGTTGATGGGAGGAAATAAAGGCCTGTCTCCAGGGAACGTACCTATCCCCAATGCTTCGTGATTAGTGTGGTTTTAGACTTCACAATTGATTCACAATTGTATCAGCAAGGAGTTTTCAGTCCCGTTAATAATTGGGGCAGAATAAACATGTCGCTGATGTTTGTTTGTTTGTTTTTAAGGTCATTTGAATTAGCTTACAAACATCGAACAGTCACTTACACCTAAAAACGTCAAATATATATATATTTTTCTTCCTTTTTTTCCCTTTAGTTTTTTTTGTCTTCAAGTTTTTATTAATTATGATCAGGTTTTTTGTTTAAGTATTCAGTTCAGTTATCTCAAGGGATCTTGATATTATTTTTTTACGTTTTAGGACTGTTCAGCTTATGCCATCCAAGAAGTACTCCTCACATATGAGTGCAGTGAATCCAAGAAAGATGGGTATGTAAGCGGATCCAAAAGTATGTATATATCGAACGTGGGCCCTTGAGTGGTTATTCCATAGTCCTGGCACTCAGGTTTCAAGATAACAGTGTTGAAAGGTTTTAAACTTTTGAAACCGTTGTTAATGAAGCCTCTTGCCGTGTGAGTATTTCCCTGTGAAAGGTGTTAAATCGGCTACTGGATTTGCCCAACTAGACTTTAAACCAAAGTTTAAGTACTTCAAATATTGTTAATGAATTAAAAACTTCCTTTGTTATGTCGATTCATTTCTTGAGAATTTTATTATTGTTGTGTTTATATTTACCAATGAAGGGCTGGCTATGCTTTGTGGACTAAATTTCCTGAACACATTCAAGAACTGCTCAGACCTCATCTTTATTCAAAGTAAGAAAAGTAGAATCTTTCTTTTTTAGAATTTCTCCTTTCCAATCTCAGCTTACCAGTACGGTTTACTCTTCTGTCAATCAGACTTGCTGGTTGCATCATTTCATATATCGCATACAGGCTCTTTGAAGAACCGGTGTAGCGAATTAAAATTCTCAAATCACATCTTGAAGAATGACTTTACATACTCAAAGGATAAATCACCGCTGTTTCCACCGATCGGTAACCACAATAGCTATCCTTTCAGAAGAGTGTAGGCTCGATTTCCGTCGTCTCCCGGGTCCGGTCTTTGATCCTCCCCGAAGAGAGACGGCTAGACTCGTGACCCGTTGACCTTGTCTGTGACGCAATTGGAAAACTGATTATTTACGCGTCTCCGATGTCACTAGGGCGGGTAGGAGAGAACGCCGGGGACGAGGTTGCGCTTCCAGCCGCTCTTTCGGGGCGATGAGTGCGGGCTCATTTTCCCGAACAGCGGCTGGTAATCGAGCCTAAGAAGAGTGTTTCTCATGTATGAAATACAAAGAGGTGTACAAACCAGTGTTTTCATAATTGTGGAATGTGCTGTCTCTTATTTTTAAACAGATACTTAAGTTCTACCACTCCCAACTGGTCTCGCCTGCCGAAGCCCATCTACAGAAGTGACAAGGGCAGAGTTTTTAATGAGTGGGTCAGCACCTGGACTTCCTACTTGATCACCAAGGTATGCTCTGACAAGCTAAAGGAGCGATATATAACATGCAATTTAGCCAAATTTGTGCCCCATGTATTTGGCCTCTTTATTTCGTGACACGTAAGAACCATCTCTTTGAAAGAAAGGTAATAAACACGGCAAATACAAAAAGGCAGAGATGGGAATTTTTAAAGATTCATCTTTATTGTTTGAAACTCACGTGGAAAACATGATACTTGGGAGTTGTATTTGCTTATCTGAATTTCTTGCATGGTTTTAAAATCATCGTGTTTAATTGAAGATGAGTTGCATCAACCTCCTCAAAACTCGTTTCCTTCATGGTTAGTATATTTTCTTCAGGTTAAAAGGCAAAAACCATCGCATATGTTTCAAGCTTGCAGTAAGATTTTCAAGGTAAGTCCACGTCCGTATTACTGAGTGAACGTGTTGACGATGATGATGTTCATGTCGTAGAAAGTTAGATGTCGGTGTACCATATACTAAGTTGAAAGTGGATCGAACATGTCATTAGTGTCACCTGCGACCTAATCAGTCTGTATTTTTAATTCATTATTTTCACTGTGTTTGTATTTTTTTCATTTGCTTATTTTGATTTAAGCATTATGTGAAAACCGCCCTGTTTCTGCTGCCTCATGTATTACTGTATGTGCTGCTGGATGGGACACAAGATGACTCAGAGGAGGTAGGTTATAGAGTTTCACTTGATGTGCGAAATGTTTTGATGGTGGCTATAAAATACCGAAAAATTCCGAAAATAAGCCCCTCCACGTAGAAGCCCCTCCAAATATAAGCCCCCCCAAACTCGTAACGCAAAAAACCCTCCGTTAAATTGCCCCTCCAAATATAAGCCCCCGGGGGGCTTGTACTTGCAAATTGCCCTCAAATACAAAGTTAAACAAAGCAAAAACGGTAAATTTCGTTCCAACTACAAGGCTAGCCGAATCGAAACACAAATTTCCCTCTGTAGATAAGCCCCTCCGAATATAAGCCCCTCCAAAAATAAGCCCCTCAAAAAGGGCCTTTGAAAAATATAAGCCTGGAGGCTTATTTTGGGAATTTTATGGTAATTCGATTATTTCCGTCGAAGGAGGTAAAGCCCTCTCCCGATCGCTAAATGATAGACCTAAATTCCTAACATTTGATAACTTGTTTTCGCCACTACGACATTCTCGTTAAAACTCGTAGGACGATGGCTACGATGGCTATTTCATTTTCCCGCCAAAATGACGTTGGTTCGCACGCGCCCACTACTTAGTATTGGAAAAATTTCGTTCTCGTAGTCGTCCTCGTCTTAGAATGTAAAGCTCTCTAATATTAGTAAAATCCAACTAGTGGTCCATTATCCATGCTGCGTTCTGATTGGTTAAGCTACTACTAGGCTTTATATTATAGCCCACTAGTAGCGAAAAGTGCGGGCTTTTTGGCGGCAAAAAAATTAAAGGCTCGCTTTAACTAGCTAAACTTCTTTTATTCTCGATATTTGACCTCCCGAGCCGACTGATGATCTCAACCCCATTTCACTTGTAGCCTATAGCATATTTAACAATTATTCCTCGAGCCCTCATGGCCTCTGAGTCAATAGCCCATTCGGCCTTCAGCCTCATGGGCTATTGACTCAGAGTCCATTTGGACTCGAGGAATAATTGTTAAATATGCTATAGGCTACAAGTGAAATGGGGTTGAGATCATCAGTCGGCTCGGGAGGTCAAAGGCAAAGTTCGTTTTCTTTGTTTAAAAACACACAGTGGCATCCTAAGGGTGAAAGGTGAACAAGTAAAGTGTAATTCCTGACTATTTCCCAGTAGTTGTGACTGGACGTTTTCAAGTACTCCAAGACATCCAAGAGATACCTCCTTGCTGGTTTCTCGCAAACAAAAGCTGCGCTTCTTTAACAATATACGTAATATACGTGTTCTTTACCTGTCGTTACCAGGTGTACGTGGAAATTATGGCCGTTCTTACTCACCTTCAAAGGAATGAAGAACTGCCAGCACCATCATCTGGTAAGCTAAGCACCCTTTTTTTTTTCCTAAAAAGAAACCTAGCGGCTTTGCTGTTGTTAGTTGTGCAAAACAGCAGTGAGTTGCACCGGCACCACCACCAACAACGAATTTTAAAGACTTTTCCACGATTGTGTTGTTTTTGCTTTAGATTGTTTGTGGGCTTTGATTACTTTTTTTGGGTGGGTGGGGGAAGATCCGCCATTCAAACATTTTAGGTTAATATTTTTAGAGTTTATTTTCGAAGGTATTTCAAATGAAAGGAGTAAAATCTGCTGACAAGGTCAAGTGCATAGTTTTCCGCGGTGAATGTTGTCGCTAGTTATCCCATTTGTTTCTAGATTTCCGTCAAATGAGCGCCCAGACAGTGTTCTCAGCTCTAGACTATTTAAAGCGTTGGAGCAGAGCGAGGGCTCACAGCCTGGCAGTTAAAACACAACTGCTTTCATCAAAGGGACGTGCCGCTGCATCCATATCAGGTAGAATTAGGTACTCTTTCGCAGAGTAATGTAGTTTTATCCCATACGTATCTTGTACTGTAGAATCTAGGCCTATTTTAGAGGTATATACATAAGTCATCGGAGCGAACCAGTGCTTGCATCTACCCACCTATATGCACCAACAGAATGATTTTTGACAACGGGGCTTGTTTCATCTTGTTCTTTATAAATATGCCGATCAATCCAATAATTTCAATTTGTTTTTTTGTGACCTTACACTTCTTTACTCTAGCGTTTGTTATCATAATTGACCTGCCACACGTTTATGGTTTTAATTTCGTAAGTCTCAAGGCCCTTGCGGGGTCTTTGGTTCCTCTTCTCTTTCCACCGCGAAATCCGCTGTTATTTGCTTCAAAGACCTTACTCAAATTCTCGCAGATCCCAAAAGACAGGCTCTTTTGCTAATAATTCCAGGTGATGTTCCATTTGTGGGATTGCTAACTCATTATCGTTATCGTTATCATTATCATTATCATTATCATTATCATTATCGTTATCGTTATCATTGTGAGTATCATTATCAGTATCATTATCAGTATCAGTATCAGTATTGGTATCAGTATCATTATCAGTATCAGTATCAGTATCAGTATCAGTATCGGTATCTGCATCGGAAACAGTACTAGTATTAACACACCAACACTATCACTATCACCATAATCATTGTCATCGTCTTTAAAATTGTTATTGTTATTACTATTCTTTGTCCTCTAAAGAAAGTTTGGATGAGCACAAGTCAGTTGAAAATTTTCTGGAAAAGATTCCACAGGTAAATATTTTAAATGCGTTTACATCACCGCTAATATTAAACATTTGCGTTAAGAAAATATGATTTCTTTTGTGACCAATTACCTTTGTTGCGATTTCAATTTTTCTTCTGTTTTTTTTTTTTTCTGCCTGTGCGATCTTCTTTTTGTTTAGGACGTCTTGGCTTATGCGTCGTTTCACTGCAAGGCTTATGCTCGAGCCCTGATGCACTTTGAAGCCTTCGTTTCAAGCCAAAAACAGGATATACAGCAACACCTAGGATTTATTCAGAAGCTGTATATAGCTCTAGATGAGCCTGATGGCGTGGCTGGTGTAGCAGCGAGCAGAAAACGACAGCCGACTCTGCATGAACAGATTCTAGATCAGAAAAGTTCTGGTATGGTAAATAATTCTCCGACTTGTGAGATTGCTGTAGACTGCGAACAAAGTGTTTTTTCTCAGGCTGGCGCCCTGTTATTTTTGCATCTCCCCTCGCGTTCTACGCATATTATCCCGATAATACAAAATTTACTTGTAATAACCAAAGGTTACGGAGTGCGGGTGATAACGATCGAAGGTCAAAACGCTTTTGCTCCATCACTGTGCTAGTGTGCTTTGCGTAAGCTTCACGTGACAAGTAGTCAAAAGACGCGTGATCAGATTACGTGTGATAGAAGGTCCAAACGCGCGTGATCCAATTGCGTTCTTTGCATTCCATTCATTCTTAACATCTTATTAAAACTTTATTTAAACTCGAAGGGTCCATAACAAGAATGCTGACACTACATAAAAACTATATAGCGATATATATGCAAACGAATGCTGGCAACATACAGGCGACGCATGCGTAGTAACAACCTAGACATTAGGATTGCGGGCTCCTCTTGTCGCCCGCAACTACAAACAAGAGACTGTAATCAGTGGAAGCTCTCATAAGTGGACATCCTTGGGACGCGGAAAAGGTGCCCGTAACTGGAGCTGGCGGCCGCCTACGGGAATGTAAAAATACATAGTTTGTATGGGAGTTCAGAAAAAGGGGTTTTGTGAAGGCGGAGGTAATTAGAGCTGTCCGTTTACGAGAGTGTCCGTTAGGAGTGCTTCCCTTGTTGACGTAAAGTGAACAGCCCTTTTGGCAAGTTTTTGTCATACTCTATTTCGTTTTAGTTGATTTTTACTTTCATATAGTCCTAAAGTGTGACGTCATAAAAAATAATTTGTGAAATTATGGGATTTGTTGCGATATTATAAAAGAGCAACATCTAAAAGGCCTACTTGCCAAAATTAGCATTCCAGGGCAATTAATAGCCCAGTTATGCTCTGATGACTCCATGCAAATCCTTCTAAATCTGACTTAGTTCTTGTATGGAGCCATTAGAGCAAAGTGGGACTAGTATCTCCGAGGCAATTTGCCCAACAATGTTAGTTTTTGGCAAGAAGGCCTTTAAGATGTTGTTCTTTCAATATATCACAACAAATTCCATAATTTTTATGACGTCATCTTTTTAGAGCTCTATTGTTAACTTTTTAATTCGTTAAAATTCGCATAAGTGCTTAATTATTATTGTTATCATCATTATCATCATCATCATCATCATTATTATTCTTATTCTTCTTATTATTATTCTACGTTTATTCCAGGAAAACTCTGTGATGCTTCAGCTCGTTACGAAAGAGCAATCCAAGAAGAACCAAATGAGATTGGACATCACAAGGTGACTGGTTGTAATGTTAGTTCTTTTATGGGAAAATTAATTTTGACAAAAGCGTCATTTTATGAAGCTATAAACCAAACAAGAGTTCTAATCTTCATTGGTACGTAATCTTTGTTTTAGAAGAGATAAAGAGGTCCCGGAGAAGTGTTGGTCAATAATCGTTGAATATTTTTAGAGTTCTTAACGCTAGTTTGTGTATAATTATGTTGTATTTCAAATAATTTATGTATTAATTTTGTCCAGGGTATCGTATTTTCCTTTGTATCAAACTTATTATCGTACTCCAAACCAAACTACTCCTTCTTTGAAATTTCGTTACTTACTGTCATTCAACAAAATAATAGGTCTCACAATCTTAGAGGTTTAATCTATCTGAAAGCTAATTTCTCTTTTGCGTAACTACATCCCCTCCCCCCGCGTTGGGTTAAATTCGGTTCCTAATCTTAGGTGAGGGTCATCTTCATAAATACCGGTACTTTATTTTCATAACTTTTGGCTCATGGGAAAAAACGAGCATGTGAAAACTTGGTTCACTGGAAGACACGACAAAATAAGCTGGTCAGCCCTTTTAGAACCTTGCGGTTTTATTGGCGATGATTTCTCCTTATTATTTTATGACCAGGGTCTGTTGCAGTGTCTCATTGATCTGGGTCAAGTCACCACAGCGCTTATTCATGTAGATGGCGTAGTCACACGAAGGTTTGTTGTCATTAAACACTGTGGCTAGTCCAACTTATTAAAAGACCGTGAGAGACCAATCAGGTTATGCGCTTAGTTGATTGACATTTTTGTCTCCGTGAGTTGAATGTTGCGACCTCATAAAATTATCATTTCCAATTTTATGATCGTTACGATGGTAGTAATGATGATAACTGTAATGATAATGATGACTGTCATACCCAACTTCAAGGCTTCTTAGTGAATAAGAGGGTATTACTCATGCGTAACTTTTGAGGAACGACAAAAATATCCAAAGTATCCAGACCGAAATAGACCATATTTGCACCTACTGGATACTTTGTTCTGATTGAAAATATTGGCTCCTTTTTAATGTTGCGTTGCATTTAGATCTGAATGGGAACGATCGTTGAATGCGTACCGTGTGGAGGCCTCCTGGAGGCTGGGACAGTGGGACTCATTGGAGAGTTACCTGAAACTGGTATGACTAATAACACGACTTTGCTTATTTACTAGGAATTCATGGTGTTCTATATAGCTGGTAATAGTCCATTCAGCCTTAGGGGACACTCTTATCGGCGGAGAGCTAAAGCAACAACGTTTTACCAAGACGATATAAGAAGGACCTTTTTAGGGGATTATCCTGCTTATTCACCATTTTCATATAGACCATAAAGCACCTTCAATGGAGGACAAAAATCCTTTGAACGGTTATTGAAAACCTTCCTTCCACATCCGTAACTTATCAAATATTCAGATGTAGCATAATATGCACTTCTCTAACCGTTTGGCTACCGCGAATCGCTCTCCCCTCCCCCCTCCAAACAATGTTGGGATGAACAAACACTTTTAGGACAGGGTAAAGTGTACGGGGGTGCACAAACTACAACACTGCTTGGGGACGAGGGGGAAAGAGGGAAAATTGTGTTAATTGTCCTAAGAAATTTGTCCACCATTGTTGTTTACCTCCCCCACCCCCTCCCCTCAAATTTCGCATAACAATTGTCTTCGATGTGTCTTAACGACTGTAATACCCAGGAGAAATCGAAAACAATGGTTATGCAAATTTTAGGGGGTACACGAGGTGGGTAATGGTCTATTTACAAATGGTGAATAGCAAGCTCCAGAAACGGTCATTATTTCTTGTTTTTTCGAGGATGTCACATTACGGATCCTTCAAATGTTTGGAAACCCAAACCCCAACCCTCTTCTCAATGTCCGCTTGTTGGTATAAGCAGCGTGTTTTTTAAACAGAGCACAGATTAAATGTAGTTTACAATTCACACTGTTGTTACAATTCTTAACTGATATTTTTTGCCATTTTGTCAATAGGAAAGAGGTGTTGGTGATTGGGATGTTGGTTTGGGACGAATTTTGGTAGCTGTAAAAGAAAAGGTTAGATCTCACTGATTGTGTATTAGTATGTGTAATCAAATGGTGACGAGTGAAATTAGGGAATAATTTCACGCGCGTTTTGCCCAATTATTAGGATTTGGACAAAACGCAAGTGAAATTATTCCCTAATTTCACGAGTATACCATTTGATTATCTATTAATATCATGGTTGACGAATTACGTTAGCTATCTTGGATTTTTGAGATGTTCGAGTCCCGGTTCGTATCGATCGAGAACTCCTGCACACTCTCGAACGTTTAGAGCTTAAATTTGGCTTAAGTTCAGAGTTTTTCGACAAAATACCTGTTGGAATCCTTCTTGATGTGCTCTTTCGTGTGTTCAGGTTTTCTAAAGCGTCTTTTTCTGCCCTGACATCTTCATTCATGACATTTTAAAACTTCGTCACCATCTTGACGCTGAGGCGTACGTTAGGTTGCCATGGCAATTTTGTAATTTGACATGTAAAATTACAAATAAACGCTGAAATTTCGCGCCAAAATTAAGGAGTAATTCGTCACCTATGATATTTTAAATATTAGTATCAGCGTAACGGGATGGGTCAAGGCAATGCCTTTTTGAACGCAAATGATCAACGATTCTGATTCCTCCACTAAATAGAACTTTCGGGTCAATTTAGGTTTCTGGGAAACTACCCACCTACCCCTCCCCTAAGCCATCATTTTGCCTTAGGTAAGAAGTAAGTTTTAATTTTAGCTAAGGGGAGGGGTAGGTGGGCAGTTTCCCAGGAACCTGAATTGATCCGAACTTTCCTATTTCACGTTTGTACTCAGGGACGGTAGTTGGTCATTGAACGTTCGCCATTTTAGAAAATAGAAGGTAACCGGGGCGAGTTAACTTTCGCAAAGACCTCTGGGGCTGTTACTGGGGATAGGAAAAAGAATTGACATGCGCGTACCCAGTAACGATCCCATAAGTCTTTGCGAAAGGTAATTCGGTCCAGTCTCCTCGTTTCTTCAGTGTCAATTAGGAACCATTGTCAATACTTAAACAGTACCTCTGCTGTTTATATTTGTCCTAGAATGAGGCTGAATTTCGACACCAGTTGAAGGTTGTTCGCAGTCAACAGATGGGCTTCCTGTCTGCTGCAAGCATGGAGTCTGGTTCCTACCAACGGGGATATGAGCATATTGTCAGGTACCCTTTAGTGCAAACGTCGCGAAAACACAAGGGATAATTTTGCAGGGGCTTGTCTCTTTTTGTGTTGGACGCTGCTGTCAATCCGTTAAGACGCCATATTATTGCAAGGCAGAGGTCCGATATGTCCAACAAACCCTTTCCTCCCCGCAAGATTATTAAAACTGTCGAATCAGCTTTGGTTAAGTAAAACCTATCGCGTTTAGTTCAAACAGATCCAGCACTACAGTATAATCAATGTTGGGCGATGAACGGGCTAACAATGTTGGATTGTTTTGGACCAATGTCGTTAGATGAAGTTGAACAACCAATGCTTGATTATGTTGGATCAACAACATTAGGTGATGTAACATTAACAAATAAAGCGATTTTAGATGATATTAAAGGCCTACACTATTGGTCCAAGAAGTGTTGGATAATGTTGAACCAGCACTGTCGGGTTGACTCGGGTAACGTTGGACCAACAATTTTGAGTGATGTTGGACCAAAAATGTTGGGTGATGTTGGAGCAACAATGTTGAATGATGAAACTGTTGCTTTAAGCCTGTTTTATTCTTGATTTGATTATTACGAGTGTTTTCATGAAGCCAAGCCTGTTATTTATCCTTTTAGATATTGAAAGCTAATTTTATTTTTCTGTTTTCTTTTTATCTTCATGTAAAGGCTTCACATGTTACGCGAGCTAGAGGAAGCTGTACAGAGGCAGTTTCTAGTGTCAGATGCTGCTGCTCCTACAACAACAGGTGTTGCTAAAGACTGGGAGTCACGTTTGCACATCTCACAGGTTAGAACAATTCTCGAATATAATGTCATCAGGCGTAGTTTATAGTTGTTGCGTTGTCTGGTTCTCATATGCCGTCGATGCACCTGCGACATGGCCGCCAGTACTGTCTGGGATACTGTTCCGATATAAGAACAGAAGTGGCCGACAACATTGGTCATCCCAGTCTTTATCGCCGGCATGCCGGCGGTAAAGCTCTGTGATGGCTCTATTTGCCGGCGGCGCATGTTCTCATTCGTCCGGGAAGTAGCTCAGATGGTACCGACGGCTACGTCGCAGATACATCGGCGGCATATGAGAACCAGGCTTTACTAGTTATCGGTCTGTAACAGGTATCCATCAGGCTGTAAAATGACGATAATTAAGTGAAGCTTATAAAACGACGTCACGTTTTTTGAGCTTTGTATTATGTATTAGTTTTTGATTAATTGATTGTATCTTGTATTGTTCGTGCTGAATGACTCGTTTGGATTCGTTAAGAGTTGTTTCTTTCTTCTTTTCTTTGACCCGAAAATCCTATTTCCTATTTACTGATACAGTTGTGCGAAGATGTAAACTTTGAGTTTGTCATCTTTCTTTAGACGTCTTTCCGTACAAGGGAGCCGATCCTGAGTTTAAGACGCATTGTTCTGAAACTCTTACAAAGGTAATTGAGTTTGTTTTTCTTTATTGTTGACAATTCACCTGGGCTGTCTACTTGTATTATCTTCATCTCCCTAATCCGTATAAGAGAGGAGGGTTTTCAAATCTGAGGAAAAAACCGTATTCATGTTGTTTCATACACGGTATCCTAGAAAGCACATTGAAGGAAGTAAAAATGCCTAATTAAGCCAAAACTTCTTTTACCTGGCATATTTCTAGCTCAGAGGAGCTGCAGAAAGAACAAGGTAAAAGCTGGTTACAGAGCGCCAAAGCGGCCAGGGCGTAAGTATTGTTTACTCGCTTTAGTCATGTTATGATTAACCGGAAGTAAGAACAGGGAGGAAAAATATAATAAGGTAATGATGAACTCAAGAAGGATTGATCCAAAACAAGCATAACCGGCTTAAAATTCCGACAGGAGGCAAATCATTTGGCTATTGAAGATTCGACGAAGTACCCTGGAGTTCAAGTGTGACAAGCTGATTATTCAGTAGTCTGTTCCAGACGTTAAGATAGTGTGGGTTGTGCGTGAAATGAATAGAAAAATATGTTCACTTCTCTTCACGCTGTCCCCACTATCTGACTGTTGCAAAAGCCTTACTATTTACCCAGGCTGTTTAGTGCGCTACAAGTGGAGTCAGTACACGTTTCTGGTAGGACAATGATCTTACTGTTGTTCTGAATGTACGCCGAAACGTCTTGCAGCGATCTTTGAAGAGTGTGTCATTCCTCTTTCCTACAGGGCGGGTCACGTGCAAACGGCTGATAGTTCTCTACTAAGTGCCAGTGCATTTTCCTTACCAAGTCTGTGTATTGAAAGAGCTAAATGGATGGCGAGTCAGGTACGATCATAAAAGGAACGCAGTAATAATAATGCGCTCACTGCGAGTCTCAGTTGACAGGATAATGAAATACGAACCTAGTATATGGCCTCGCTCTCCATGAGTTCTCCGTAGCTCAGTGGATAGAGCGCCTCCCCGGTGTTTGGGAGGTCATAGGTTCCATTTCTGTCGGGGACTCAGATTTTTTTCTTTGTCTCACGCTCGTGACATGCTGATTATTTCATCTACACAGGATAAACACCTCAACCCTCGTATAAAAAATACAGACCTTGCAATTTGTTATACCTCTCGCGTATTTCTTTACCCTTGTTTATGTGCCCATGTTTGTTTCGTCCGTTCAGGGCGATGTTCATCAGGCGTTGATCAGTCTACAAAGAGCAGTGAGGTAGGGATTATCGTCGCCTTCATCATCATCATCATGATCGTCACAATTATCGTAATGCATTGTGTTTTAGTTTTAGTTTCGTGTTTGTTTGTTCTTTATTCATTGTAGTGAAAAATGGCCTGATGGTGTTAAAAAGATGGCCAGCAGTGGTGGTGCAGAGAGATTTATCCATGCAAAGGTTTGTATTGTTTTGAGTACTATTTTCGTCGGCCTTTTTTCCGCAAGGAGGCAAAATAAGCGTCGTATGTTCAATTTTGTGGTTTTTCTCATAAGTGCTTCAAGTTGCTTTTGAAATTTGTTAGGGTGAGTTACCTTTGACTTTTGTGACATTTCCAGACCAAAACGATTATACACAAGCTAACATATGAGATGACTATTTACTGCTATGTCGCTTGTTGCCTTTTAATTTAAGCATGCATGTCATGCGTTGACCATTATTTATTTGTTTACTTATTCATTCATTTAGGCATCGTTCACTCTTGGTGCCCGGGCACGGTGCCCAAGTACAGTACCCACTGGGCACCAATGTGAACACACTCTTTTTTCAAGCATACCCACGCTAGAATTCGGGCACGGTGCCGGTGTCCACTTGCAAGGTCTCGATCTTGTGCTCGAGCACGAAAGTGGACACCGTGTCCCTGTGTGCAACAATTTTTGTAAGCTCCGGGCATTCCACTGCTTTGTTCTCGCTGCTCAGTTCATGCTTCAAAATGGCGTCTGACAGGGCGGAAATGGAATAACTATGTACACAGTCAGTCACATATTAGGCACTCAAAGTGTGAACGCAACACAATTTTGTGCCGGTACCCAGGTACTGGTTCCCGAGCACCAAGTGTGGACAGCCCCTAAGAGTTACACACCGGATACTTAAGGTGTGAACACAACACCGTTTTGTGCCGGTACCCAGTCACTGGTTCCCAGGGACCAAGTGTGGACAGTCCCTTATTCCTTAATTTATTTGTCCTATTTCAGGCACTGCTTCTTATAGGCAGGTGGATGGAAGAAACAGCTTATTATGAACCCAACAGGGTCATTCAGCAGTACAAGGTAGTACTTCTGTGACTCGCAAGCCATTAACACCAGATTCCTTTACTAAGTAGTGCGCGCGCGTGAACCAGCGTCATGTGGCGGGAAAACGCGATAACCTTCACCATTATTCAACCGGATTTAACGAGAAGTCGTAGTGACGGAAACAGGTTCGGGAACGGGCTCAACATTTAAAAAATAACCGTATTAACTTTACTGGTGAAAAAAGTAAAATGAAGCTTTCCAGGATGCATAATAATAAGTCAAATTTCGTCTTCATGGTTGTCCTCGTACTCGAAACTTAAGGTCTCTGTCAACCCTTGAAGTTCCAATAGTGACCAATACCAATTTTCTCCTAACGATATCCAAAGATTGTCGAGAGATTAGGTTATGAGAATTTATAAAATTATCAGTAAAGAGAAAATGCCTTGATCTTTTATTAAATTCTCTCAACACATTCTTAAAGAAAATGTATAGAGATCAGTTTGGAGAATTTGTATGTGGATATTAGGGCGTAAAGTGTAAATCGTAAAGATGCCGATATCAATTGGCTCCTAAGAATATCAATAAGTAATACAGAGAAAAGAGATAACTGATAAAATGATAAAGTGACCGCGAAAAGGAAAATGCTCTTTAGGGAAATTTACGAAGATCGGTTTGGAGGGTTTGCTTGAACTTGTTTGGACCAGAAACATAAGATTGTAATTAAAGGTTGTTGAGATAAACGGGGTAGTTGAAAGGCAAGGTGCAACTGTTCTTTAAATGGTAAAATCAGTTCAAATTCTTCTTCGTCCTTGATCAAGTCCTGTTCTTTTTAGTTGAAATTTCACTACGTTTTTCTTTTCTTTGACAGGAAGTAACAACTCTACATAGCAACTGGGAAAATGGTCATTTTTACTTAGGAAAGTACTACGACAAACTAATGGCAAACTGTACCGACGGAGAAGAAAAATCCAGCAAACTTTCTGTGTAAGAAACCTTCTTTAAACGGTTATGTCTTACTTGTGCACATGGTCAATGCAAGCAGTAGAGAGAAGTGTGACGTCATGTTACCGTGGAAGCAAATTTCTCGATCTTGACAGCCATTTACATTCCAGAAATTTTGCTACCATGGCAACGTGACGTAACGACGTTTCTTCTCTATTTCTTCAAGGGTTTTGTATTGTCATGTCCTTTGAAGGATCTGTATCATGGAATTTGGGTTATTTCATAGGCCACAAGGTCCTGGCTACCAAATTGATCAGAACGTAAATATATCCCAAAAAATCTCAGTAAAGTAACAATAATTATTACAAACTGAATCATTGGATAATGTAATTCTAGAGATCTGATTGGCTTAGCCATCATGGTATATGAGCCATTATTCCATGCTCTCCAAATATCGTAACTGTACGCGTCTGCTAAAAATTAAAAACAAGCTGAAAATCGGTTGTTTTAATTTACAAATAAAGTCGGGAAGAATTGTCGACATTTTATAGGCGTTTTTAATAAAACAATTATTCCACTCGCGCTTGTCGGGTATGATATGATTTTAGCCAACTCGGCGCTACGCACCTCGTTGGCTATTTACCGTCTCATATCCAACGCGCACTCCTGGAATGATCGTTAATTCAAGAAGATCAAAACGCATTGCAATTGGGGCTTTTGAACACGGTTTGTCCTAATAGTTCTCCAGTTTTGTTAGCATAATTTAAAATAACATTGACTTTAAGGGTTTCTCTGGATGGTCACGAAACTGCAATTTTGTCATTCCATCGCTTTACTCTACCCCCGAATAAATTCTCTTTGCAGTGACTTTATACCGTTTGTTCTGAAGCATTATGGCCAGTCTCTTCAGTTTGGTAACAAGTTCATTTACCAGTCAATGCCGCGCCTTCTGACCATTTGGTTGGACTTTGGTGCTACTGTCTCCGACCAAGGTAAAGGAAAATTTCCCCGCCCCTACCCCCTATCCCTTCCTCATTCACAAGCTTATAAGGTGGCTCCGCATAAGTATTCCTCACTTGGTCCTTCATTGTAAAGATGAAGTCGAGGAAGTGACGCAAGTGGGTGGTAACCTTTCTTGGTGCAGTGGAACCTCGATATAACGAAGGGCCAAGCGACTGGCAAAATTTGTTGGTTATATCGAAGTTTGTTTTTCATATATTTTACCATTGCTGGGTTAAAGAAAATCGTTCGTTATACCGAGGTCTTCGTTATATAAAGTTTCGTTACATCGAGGTTCCACTGTACTTGCTCGGTTCGGAATTGAGTGATGCGGGAAAGAGGATTGGGATAGGATTGCGTTGGACAATGACAGACCAATTCGCATTGTTCATTTTAAAATAAAATAATGTGTTAAATGTCTTGTACTCTTGCAAACGATGTAAAATTGTGCTAGTTTAAGAGAAATAAGTGCTGGCCCTGTTATGTGATAATAGAGAATGTTACCATTGACAAGTAGTGTGACGTTGACATCGTTTTTACCCATTGAGCACACTGCGAAATCGTTCTGCGCAGCTGCGCGTTCTCAACTCATTACGGACTTTCTTCTTTCTCTCGTTGTCAATGCCAACATTCTCGATTGTGAGGGTTGATGGAACAGCGAAGGTGCAATGTCTCTTTTTTTTCAACTATAAACAGATAATCAATACAAATGCAGCATATCTCCCAGCTAAGCCTTTGACTTTGTTTAGGACGCCTTGTTGATTGTAATAACTGATTTTGAAGAATTCAACCGAAAAAAAGAATATTACACTTGTTGAATTCGGCCTTGTAATATTACTTTCAGGTCGCCAGACGAAATCTTCTGACAGAGGAGGAAAACGCCAAAAGTTAGCGGATTTTAATGAGGTCTGTAATTTATTCCAGCGAGTTTTGATTACGTTGTTACGAATGAGAGCTGTCCTAAAACGTTAGTGTTTTAGTTCAGTTTAAAGTTTTTTGCCTTAGGTTATAATCATCATCGTCAGCATCATCATCATCTTCATCGTCCTTACCTTTATCGTCATCATCATCATCATCATCATCATCATCATCATCATCATCATCATCGCCATCAGCGTTATTAAATTGCCTCACATTTAGTATATTTTCTCTTAACGTAATAGATTATGGCAGAGTTGACCAATAAACTTCCTCCGTACCAGTTTCTCACGGCCTTCTCTCTGCTCATCTCACGTATTTGTCATGCAAATCAGACAGTCTTCAATCAACTCGAGGTAAGATTTTCAGTGTAAGCTTACTATGAAAAAAAACTCTGATATCTTTGGTTTCATTCCACAGCTTTGCACCCTGGTTCGATCCTTTCGTTCGTTATCTTTGCACTTCGCTTGGTCAACGATTTTCAGTCCAAGTCAATGATGTTTGGTGACTATTGTACGTGTTACTCCGAGTTGATACAAAATGTACAGGAAAATGAAAATGAATATGAAAAATAAACTTATCCATGATATCTCACATGTAACGCAAAGGCTTCTAATTTTCAGCGTCCGTTGCAATCCATTGTTAAGATTAAAATTTCCAAACTTTTAACCGCTCTTTCAATTCCTGCTTGAATCATTTATTCAGAAACTAATGTTTTGTTTTTTTTTTTGGCATTTTCATATTGTTGATCACTTGAGCAATTATTGAAAAAAGATTATTTTCATGCTGATCTTCAACCTCTCAACACTTCTCCTTACTCTTTGTCTATTGCCAGGAAATCATCGCCAAACTTCTGATTACATACCCTCAACAAGCAATGTGGATGATGATGGCTGTCTCTAAGGTAAACATAAGGCCTGCGTTGCTGGCGGTTATTTTGGTGTGTCTTTTTCATTTGTGATTCGCCCCCTCCCCCAGTTTTGACTACGCCTGTTAGCCGGAAGCGGGTGTTTTTTCTTACCAAATTTTCGGGCAAATCGTCTCTATGAAAATATAGACGCTTGGCAATCCAAATTTGGTAGCATCAAGGCGTATTAATAGGGAAGAGTCCCCAAACGCATGACTAAAATTTATATTTTCAGACTAAAAACATTTAAAAACTTGTTTTGATTTATGTTATAAGAGGGTGTATGATTACTTATTAGGAGATTTTTTTTTTTATGAAAACGGGTACGTTTCGTGGATAACCGAAATCAATTTAGCAGCATGTTGAAGAGAAAATGACAAGTTTACAAAGTTGCTTTTCTTTAATTAAAATTAATATTAATATAAAATTGCACTTAACAATGCATTTTGGGTAAATACCCTATCATCGATTTGAAATTCATAGTTACACAATTTTCGTTAAGGAATAAGCAATTCATATATATTATGTTTTCTACGAAAACGACAAAGGAAAGATGAAGTTGGTGATAAAGAGTCTTCACATGATGTTTAGAAAATAAGTACACAGAGCCAAATCCCACCATAATAGTCAAATTTCATGTCGTCAGTAGTCTGAAATGAAAAACGAACCAGTGTAGTGTTAGTGAATTATTGAAAGTTCCTTTATATCATCACGAAAACACATGCCCAAATCCTTCGATTGGGAGGCACATGAAACAACATGGGGTTGAGAAATCAACTCTCGGAACAATTTTTCGAACCTCAAAAAGTGAAGGAATGATGCGGTGATCCAGAAACTCAAACCCAAGCCAAACGTGCAATCAAACTTAATTCACGCGAAGCTTTACTTTTAGGACATCTGCGTAATGATCAAGCATACACGAATGCCGTCTAATGAATTCATATCTCAACTCTTTTTCACTCTTCATAAGATGTTAAGAATGACGAAAAACGTTACTTTCTAGCAATCGCCTGAAGCTATCTCCACGACTTTTCACAGACTTTTTAAAGAAGATTGAAACTACTCAGTAGTCAGAGGTTAAATTGCATTTAAAAACCGCTTCGATTCAGTTCTGCAGCTAACGACCGAACATAAAAATTGTCCAGTTTTTACCGTATTTCTAACCATAAAAACTTCATCCCTTTGATAACGCTCTTACAAACCTAAACCGAGGTGGCTATTGGAGAAAAGAGTTCTTGTGAAGAAGTGCCGAGAAATACGTCTGCAAGTAAGATAGGTAATAATGGTGTCATTTCGTTGTTATGACAACTCCGATGTCATTGTAACTCCGATCATAACAAATTTTTATCTTTATCTAATACAGCTGCGTAATTTATGTTCAAAATTGTTATGTATCGACCCTGAAAGAGCCCATCGAGCCACCTTAAGCTCCCTGTTATGAGAATAAGGTACCGTCAATAAGGCATTGCAAAATTTTTGAAACCGTATTTTTTTTTACCCGGATTCGGACGAAGCCTTAAAAGCACAGTGGACTGCGGTTTCTGTTAGGGGATTCATTTGACTGGTGTGGACGCGGGAGGCCGATTTGTTAAAAAAAAATGCATTAAAAAATACGGATTCGTGTGGGCCGGACCTAAGTGAATGAGAACACGAATGCTGTTTCAGAACTTGCCTTTAAATAATTAGTTATTTTTCTGCTGCTCAAGCTTGGCCAGTCGATCCTTTATAAAACCCCGATAAGGAGACATGAGAACTCTCATTGGATATGGCTGTGTTGGCCATCCCACTCTTGATCTTCGTCTCCGCATCTTTCGCTTTCTCCTCCTTCGTTTATTCACCTTCTGTTGACGAACGATTTTCATTATAAAGTAAACAGCATAGGATTGTGTGAAGTGAATCGTTAAGAGAAAAAGCTAATGTCACCTTTACTGAACTTTGTGGTCTTTAATATTTTCAAGATCTACTTAGGCTTTTTTAGTTGCTTACTTTGGCCATTGCAATGCCTCTTCCAGTTGAGGAATGTGCAGTCTTTTGGGAGTGTTGACTGGTCACAGGGCTCTTTTCAGAAGCAGTTCTCTCCACAGGCATGGAACTTTCCTGAAATGAGTTGGATATAGCAAAGTGTGAATATATAGGACGCAATGATTGCGAAAAACGTTAAAATCCCGCTTTACGGACGAACACGAACTGATGTTGCGGTAACTATTGGAGCTATTGGAGGAGTAGGTATCTGCGCAGTTGGCCTGTGCGCGGCCTTCTGTGCTGAGGTCCCGATTTCGGCACGTAGTTTTGACCTTAGATCCTTTCGTTTCCGTAGTTAGCTTTCAGTAGCCTTAGATTCCCGTAAAACGGAGCACTTACGGAGAAGGGGCAGGGGGGAGGGATAAGCGCACCGTTGGCCTCGGGTTGGTTAGTGTGATGAAATCTATTTCGAGCTATGGACTTGAATCAAGGAAAAATAAGGACGGTTTACCTCTTTTCGCCTTTATCGTCGCCGTGTTGCATTCATTATTTGACGTGAGGTCCTCAGTAGCGCCTGCTTCCAGTGACTTAGAGTTTTTCTGATGAGGTTTTTGAGTGATAAGTGACAGTGCCGGTTCGAAAAGTAACTGGAGTGAAGATAGCGATTCGGTGGAGCCAGAATGATTTTCCTGCACAGCCGGCCTTGCCATTTCACAGTCAGACTCTACAGGTGAAGACTGACCACAAGGTTTCAGGTCAGCGTTCAGGAACGACGTGGAAGAAAACGACTGCGTCATTGCGGTTGGAGTTAGTGGCAAGTTTATAGGAATGGGCTCCGGAATTTCAATAATACAGGATTTTGCTGTAAAGTGTTTAGAAGGGATTGTGACTGTCACTATAGGCATCACAGTGGACGAGTTAGCAACTGGGTTTATCAGACTCTCTTCCTGTGGGATTCCGACCTCAGGATCTTTGCGGCTGCAGCACCTCTTACATCTCTTTCTGTGGAGAGACAGTGTAAAGGATAAGTAGTTTACACGAGATGCCAACATATCATCATTATCATCACCGTCACCCTTATCGTCATCGTCATCGCCATCACTATCATCATCATCCTCATCCTCACCCGGCCTGTCCGCATAATCTCCCATATGGTGATCCTACCTATCACATAAACGTGGTCAAATTAAAGAGAGATTATGTGGGCAGGTGGGTTACCTTACGTACTCGGTGTCCCCCACCTCCATATAAACAGGCCCTCAGTACCAGAATGGGCTTTTGACGGAGGACAAAAACACTATGCTAAATCGCAAGAAACACTTTGCGCCAGGACGAAAAGCTCACATTTAAAAGGGTGATGTCCTTAGATGGTCTTCATACCCCAAAACGTTTCTTGCTTCCCAGCGGGGCGGTTTTGTACCACATGACTGACCATCTGCAAAGGTCCGCCTTATATGGCGAAATTTTCTTACGGCTGGTTTCACGCCGAACGTCTGGAACTAAACCTGAGTACGTTTTACCCAAACGACAGAGTGGAGCACTATACAAAAACGAAAGTCACGTGGTTTGGATCCGCTATAAAGTGATCTAGAGTACCTCTAACTTTTCCCTTGATAAATAAACAAGAAGACGTTAACTATCATACCGGAAACAGTAGACGAGTCCAGCGGCAAGGACCACCAGAAAAAATACACTACACGACGCAATTATGATTAGATTCTTTCCAGACAACAATGTAGCGCTGGAATCATCCTCTTCTAGTTTTACTGTGTCTTCAGGAGCGATGATTTGTCTTTTTCTCCGCTGACGTCTTCCTCCGTCAGGTTTATACTCCAACTGGACTGCATGCTGATTCCATCTCAGCCTGGACGGATGAAATTCCTGGATACTGTAGTCACCGTCACTGTCACTGGTCGGACAAAAAGTTTTTTCAGTCCGTTTAAGTGGTCGGCGAAAAAAATTTTCTTCTTCTTCCGATTTTCACGTCCGTTGGTTGAAAAAGTGTTAGAAATAAAAAATAACTGCTCCCAGTTTAAAGGGAACCTCCACTCTTACTACAGAATAAGTTTAAATCGAATAAAATTATGTTGATAAACAAATTTGTTCGAAATTTGTCTTAAAAAAAGTGTTTATATAAGGAAAAGTGAATTTTAAAATCCACTTTCAAATTTCTGCTTTATCTTGAGTGACGGTTGCTGACACAAAGGTTTTTATTTGAAAAACACGTCACAATTATTCAAGATGGCGACGCCCGCAAAATTTAAAACAAAAATAGGCGAATCTAAAAGTTATTTCTTTCGGATAAAAAAAAAAATAACTTGACTTGACTGTAACAGTTATTTCCTGTGATTTAAAGTTATCTTTTTGTTGAAGTGGAGGTTCCCTTTAACGCAAGCGCCGTAGACTATTGTTTGCTCCAGAATGGAGCGGGTCTTAAACTGTCAATATCAGAGTTATTTCTATGAGCGCTATTTGTTTGTCAGATAAGCCAGTGGCCAGTCCTGCGCTTTAAGGTCTCGTTTTCCAAAAATAACAGTTTGTGTCTCGATTACTTAGTGAAGAGAAAATCGTGAACGTAATGAAACGCGGAACGAAACATCACAAGCTTGCGTGTTTCTCTTCTTGCCAAAGTTGCGGGATGTCTTTCCCGGCCTCTAACAATGTTTTTGAATTGTGGCAAAATTTAACACTAACGTTCTAGTAGGTCTTACCTTTACAAAGTGTACTGGAAACAAGCAAAAACAGTAGAAACAACACAGGTTTTTTTCTCTCCATTTCTCTCTCAAATAAGCGCATGTATCAAATGCTACTAAAGCATTGAAAGTTTTAACAACTTACGTCACAATTATACTTTTATTGTTCGATGGCGCGCTTATTTCAGCGCGCGCGTGCTGCTGTCGGTTGATGTCGTGGAAACGAGGTTGGTTATCGGTAACGCGGCTTAACTTAGCTTCCCATAAATCTTCCCCACTTTTTTTAGCTGACATTCTTTTTTTTTGTAAACAGTCATCGTTTGCCATGAGGACAAGACGCTGTCATCAGATCTTCAAAAGGCAACGTAAGTTTTGATATTTAATAGAAAATTATCATCCTTTTCTTTAACGGGTCTACGTCATTGTCAACATTGTTTTTGTGTTTTCTTTTTCTCTTTCCAGCTCGCGGGATAATACCTTAAAGAAGTTCCTTGAAGTGAGTTGTTGGAATATCTTCCTTTTTGTGAAGTTTTAAAAAAAATTATATACTGGAAACGAATAACTATAAAATTTGTTCTGAAATATTTTGGATGAATCGCTCAGCTATTATCAGCCAAAAGTGCGCGGTTGTATAGCACTCACATAACTATAGGACTGTCAAATGACAAGAGAAACTGCATCGTAGATATTCTTTGGCTGCAGATTCCCATCCCTGTTAACAAAGAGTCTTGTGTTAAAATCATCTCACCGAGAGAAACTAGGCGATCTGTTAATCACAATTTGCCATGTTTTTCTTTCTTTTTTAGGACGCTACAAGGCTGACAGACAACTTTCTTGATGTATGCAACAAGGATGTGCCCAAAGGTCCCTCTAAAGACAAGCTCAGTATGAGTCACGATTTTGTCGTGCTAAAGAGACTCGTATCTAACCCGTAAGTTATTACATCTGGTACTATTAAAAGTTTAAAATAGATGATATTTAACGAGCTGTAACCCGAAATTTACTTAAATTCAATAAACGAGATGCCCGTTCCTATTCTGTGTTTTGTGATTATTTAGATTAGTTACAAAATATTTTATAATCGTTTCAGTGTGATTAGAATATAAAGTTCATTTTCTAGACAGGTCGGTGTGTAAAATTTGTGCAATTTTCACAAGGACCGCCTTATAAAGAATAATTCAACACATGAAAATCACCTACAATTAATTAATTAACAGAAGTTAACAAATGCCTCTTTGTTTTCAGAAATTTCAGTCCCATAGTTGTTCCACTCCAGTCCTCAATGACCGTCACGCTACCTTCAGGCGCCGGAAGTCACCATGACCACAATCCTTTTCCAGGCTCCTTGGCTTGTATTATTGGTTTTGAGGATACGGTCAGTTCACATTTCTTTAAAACATGTCACTGGGTTGTGATACTTTGCGTACGGTTGTCGATAGCGACAACTTTTCCTTCCTGAGAATAAGTTTATTTTATTTTCTTAACTAAATAAACAATACTTACTTATTGATGCAAGAAAGGTGTTTCTTTTGCGTCAGATGGTTTAAAGCCTGGAACCTAGAAATCTTAGGGGGTCGGAAATTCGGAAAACCCTTGGAAGATCCGATCGCTTGTACGGAGCTTCCGAGCGCCCCCGAAGATTTCTCGGTTCCAGACCTCGCACCAACTGACCGAAAAATTTAAACTGGTTGTCAAAGAAAGCACATTTTATGAAGTAAACAGCGAGTGATTTTGTTGTTGTTGTTGTCGTAACGAAAAGAATACAAGTAAGATTCAAGTTTGAAATTACAAACGTGGATATCACTTAACGTGGATATCAACTGTTCTTATCATTGTTTTATAGTTTATCTTAAATTTCCAGGTTATAATTTGTTTGTTTATTTATTTATCCATTCATTTTTAATTTTGAAATTTCCAGGTTGATGTATTACAGTCTCTTCAGAAACCAAAGAAGATTACTATCAAAGGCAGTGATGGCAAGACCTACACCATGATGTGCAAACCTAAGGTTAGTTCTTTCAGTGATAAGCAAATTATTTTTCCTTTGAGTATAAGTGCATACTCATGTGGGTACGATACATGACGGAGTAGTCATGGCCTCGCGCTTAAAATCCCCGGAGTTTCAGTGTTCGAAAACCTCTGGCACCACTACCGCTGGATTTTTTTTCTCGGTTGCCTTAGTTCAACTCCTCAGCCATCCTAAGCCAATTGCGTGCCTCCTGCGGGAAATGTTTAATCTCGTTATGTTCCCTTTGAAATGTTTGTTTTAATAAAGCGTTTCACATTGATATAACCAATGGTTAGGGAGTGCAAGTTGTGCTCAATGTGACAAATCACTCTTGCTCCAGCGCTTTGCTTTGCGTAAGTTTCCTTTGTTAGAAGGTGTAAGCGCCCGTGATCATATTACGCGTCCTCAGCCTTTTTGGTTCTATGCATTCCATTCACTCTTAAGTGACGTCCAAACGGCTGCGTGGGCGCATGCTTAATAGCGACCTGGCCCCAGCTGTTTAAAAGATAGGTAGCGCTATTCGATGGATAAATCTCTATCCACCGGATAACGCAATTGGTTTCCCTAATACTGGATAACGCTATCCATTAACCGTGGCCTGTAGATTAGGATTACGAGCTCCTCTGGTCGCTCGCAATTTTTAAGCAAGTAGATTAGTAGAAGCAACAGTAAATCTTTAGTTGTCGTCGCAAACTTTCATTTATCCCGCACTGTCTTAACATAGGAGGAAAACCTGCATATTTGTTTCTTGTAGGACGACCTTAGGAAAGACTCGAGAACGATGGAGTTCAATGCTCTTGTGAACAAGGTTCGACGTATTTTGTTTAGCATGTTCTAATGCCCGGGTTCTGCTTTCGACTGTTTCACTTTTCTTTTTAGTCTAGCTAAACATCTAAACATTTTGCTCTCAGACAGTGTCAGTAACACATATTGACCGTTGTAGATATTCGCACGGGACTGGACGGGGCACTGTCCTGTTGCTTTATGGGACTGTACTAATCTCGTACACAGGTCTCACTCTCTCTTACGCGGGAGATCTGGGTACGAGATTAGGAATATACGTGTGAAATACATGTTTTGGGGGAAGGATTTTTACTCAGTTTCCTTCGCAACTCCGTACTAGCCAATGAGGGGGGTGGAGGTGATAGATGTGAGAACGGAGGTTATATTTCTACTTTTGCAAGAATATTAATAAACCAATGCGAGATGAACTGTAGGTACTTGAGAACCGACAAAACTGATATGGCTCAATTCCTTCTAGTGTCTGCGAAAAGATCCGGAATCCCGAAGAAGGCAACTTCATATCCGTACTTATGTAAGTCTTTGATTGAGAAGTACTGAACTAAGTTTTGGAAGGGTACGCACTCTACACATCTTGCTAATGAACAGTGACTAACCCTAGAATTTTGCAGAAGCAAAAGTTATTTATTGTCTAACCACTGGAAGTGTGTCCTTACGTAGATCTGGCTGACTCCAAATTAGTGCTGGGAGCCGGCTACGATTTCATAATCGATCATCCCAGTCAGGAATAATCGGATTAACTCAATCGATGGATCATCGATAACAATCGGAAAAAGCTCTTAGAAGTAAATTCATTTTTCATCTGTGAGCAAATCAAAGTAATTTAAACTTTTGATTTCTTTTTCTTTGGAACACTCATTTTGATGCCGTGTTTTAGCACACGACAAAAACACACGAAATATATCAAAAAATGGTTGAACCGACGGATTAAAGTGTCATCAGGATTTCTTTGAAAAGACAACACAACAGTTTCAAAAATGTATTTTTTATTTTTCTGGAATACTCGATTGATCATTCCCCATAATCGATTATTGCGGCGCAGAAGGTTTTCGATCAACGACCGATTATAATCTATGATCGGCACACAATTACTCCAAATGGCGTTAGATTTTTTTTAAATGAGTTAATTCGAACGCACGTAAAAGGCTTCTTATTTTCTTATTATTTGATTGTGTTTTCTTTTCAGGCGGTGATTCCTTTGAATGAGGAATGTGGTCTGTTGGAATGGGTACAGAACACACATGGATTGAGAAATATTCTCACTAAAATTTACAAGTATGTGTTGGTTTTGTCTTGTTTCTTTGTTTCTAAAGTGTTTCAGTTAAGTGTTTTTGTAATCAAACCCCCAGGGGATTATTGACAATTATTGGACGAGGTTGAGCAGAATTTCGTGATTTGTCAGTGGCGGGCCGATCAGATCAATTATTTGCGGCAGGGGCTGTGGCAAATAATTGATCTGCGAGACGCTGACAAATCGCGATATTTTCGGCAACCGAATGCAATAATTGTTTTACCATCTAATCACCGAGTTCATTTTTAATGAGTAGATTCAGGAAGCGAAGCGATCTGTCATTTTCACGAAAGAGCAATCTTAAGAAGGAGAAAAGCGCGGTTTCATCTACGCCTGAGCAGAATGTTATTTGCAGCCAATTCGTTGGACGACATTGAGTATGAGCAGACCATTATTTGTAGCCAGTTTTTTGCAAGTCACGTTGTTGACTCTCGGCCATTGAAAAGGAAGAAAAATTTTCATCGAATAATAAAAAGCGTTATGCCGGGTAGTTTAGCTACGACCGCTTCCTTTAGACAATGAAAACTTGTTATTCCACAGCGCGCGGAGATGTACTGAAGACACGGAACTGTTAGTTTTGATTTGTGTACATCACACATCTCTCTTTTTAGATCTTTACCTCTTCCCTTTTTATTATTATTGTTTTTTTTCTTTACAGGGAGAAAAACATGTACACTAGAGGGGCTGAAGTGAAAAAATTAATTGACAGAGCGGGAAACAAACTGGAGTAAGCTGAACATTAGTTATTTTAGTTGAAGGTTTTGTGTATTTGTCTGTATTGTCGTCGTTGTTTTAATAGGCGGTTCCGGTAGTCTTTATAGTATTAACGGTCGGGTAATAGACACCCCACTCCTTGTAAAGTTCTTTTTTGTCTTGTTTTCTAGTGTTATGCTGTTCATTGCTATGATTTATATATGTTTTTTTTTTATTCTAGGGACAAAGTGCGCGTGTTCTTGAACGAAATTCTACCAAGGTACGTGAAAAACTCCAGCTGGTAGTCAGAGCCATCCTCAAGGACCCAGGGGCAGATAGTGGGGGCGAGGGAAAGTCTAAACGGGCGGGAAAATTTGGCACGAAGAAAAGTAAAGAACGGCGAGAAGAGCCCCTGGGTACAATGTCTTACCAGACCAGTTCCAAACGGTCGCCGCCGTCCAGGCTTCTGATTGGTGCCAGAAAACTTTCGTGTTTTTCTGCCCAATCAGAAGCCAGAACGGCGGCGACCGTTTGGAACTGGTCTGGTAAGACATTGTCCTCAGGGGCTCTGCCATATTTTTGCGCCCGTCTAGACTTTCCCTCGCACCTGCCCCTGGGTCTCCGAGGATGAGTCAGAGCGGGACTTAAAGCCGGCCTGAGTTCTAACCTGTCTGGCAGACATTTGTGTAATATATGTATACTGCGAATATGGTATTCTGTCTCATGAAGTTTGAGTAACAGTGACTTTTTTTTTCCTCAGACATCCTTCAGTTTTTCATGAGTGGTTCTTAAAGACTTTCCCGAATCCAACTTCATGGTAACTATCGAGAAACACTAAGGGCTTCGGCCGACTTACTGGAGAAAATGCTGTCATTCTTGTTTTATTCTAATCGGAGAGCTTTGTAACACGTGATTTTGCGGTTGCGTTATAACTTATCAGTTTCCAGGGATAGTTGTACCCAGTTTTGGCGAAGTTTGCTCTTATTGCTTTTATTACAGTAAAACCTACCGTCTGTTCCTCTACAGGTACATGAGCCGCCTGGCATACTGCCGTACCTCAGCGGTCATGTGTATGGTGGGTTATATCCTTGGTCTTGGTGATCGCCATGGGGAAAACATTTTGTTTGACGCTAAGTGTGGAGACTGTGTACATGTAGACTTCAACTGTCTCTTTAAAAAGGTCAGTAATGACTCCAAAGGAGGGAGTCTACCAAAACACAATTTAAAACTCTCTCCTAAAGGGTACATTAAAAAGTTTGAGCCTTTCGCAAAATTATTGTTACAAGTCACTTATCATGTAATATTCATTCTTTAATTTTCAGTATAAACATGTACAGTTTTTTTTTATTTATTATTATTTTCCAGGGAGAAACCTTCGACTGTCCTGAGCGAGTGCCATTTCGACTGACGCACAACATTGTTAATGCAATGGTGAGTAAACTTTTGAGCGAAATAAAGTATGCTTGGTCTGCATCTTAAAAAGCAAATTGTGTTAATTCCTTTTATTATTCAACTTCACTCAGTAGAGTACTGTACATACAAATAACACCCAAAATGAGTACAACCATCTCAGTATTTGAACCCCAGAAAACCGGTTGGACAGCTTTTCTACAAACTTCGCACATGGCAGAAAATGCATCGTTTCCCGAACAAAATAAAGGGTTGGAGCCAAATTGTAAGCTTAAATAAAATCGAGCCTCTAGAGAGACGTCGCCTGAACAACAATGAAAGTTCGACATTTATTAGAATTTTTTGCAACATGCAAACTTTATAAGCTCAAAAAACAACAAGGAAATTGAAAACAGACTTGATCGTGTTTAATTGAGATATGATGATGGTGGAACTCCGTGAAACAAAAGACGTCCATTAAAAAAGAAAAGCTCCGCCGACGAACTGAACAGACTTCTTCTAATTTCTCTACTATGGGAGGAAACTAGACATGGTAGACTCTAGACGTTCTCCACAGAATTTTTGTTGTTGTTAATCCTCGCGAAGTTGAGGTTTTATGGCTGTTGTTTACGAGTAGCTCCTTGAAACTTCTTGAATTTGTGGAAGATTTTTCGTCTTTCCATCGCAATTTGCTCAGCTTAGTTTTTCTACCAGCAGTCAGTTTCACGCAAAAACCGTAAGACAATCGCAAGGGTGTTTTCATTGCCGTCATCACTCTATCAGTATCTTCATTGCTATCTGCTTGTTTAAAATAAATGAATCAGAATGAATAAATAAATAAATTCGTATGCTGGTTAAATATAGGGTGAAAGTAATTCAGCTGGTGAAATTGAAAACGAACGTAACTACTCTATAAATTCCAAATATCAAGTTCGTTAAGACACGGAAATGGCAATTTGTATTTTGATCCTTACTGTCATTGACGGTCCTCGTAGCACTTAGTCTCCTTAGCAGCTTCTCGGACTGGAGTCAGGCAGTGCTCCTTGCCCCCATTACGCGGATAAGTGCGGCTGCGAAGGAGACTACGTAGCACTAAAAAATGATTGTGGTTTTCAGTTGAGGTATTGGATTTTTTTTCTTTTTTGGATGAAGGGTCCTCTTGGCTGTGAAGGTGATTTCCGGCGTTCTTGTGAAGTGACGCTCAGACTTCTAAGGAATCAGTGTGATTCATTACTAACGTAAGTTAATGTCTTAAACAAGATTCATTGAATGTGGTCGTTTTCATCATGTCATCATCTCATCATCATCATCATATACAGGAGACAGCGTGGCCGAGTAGTCAGCGCGTCGGACTCGCCATCCGGCGGTCCCGGGTTCGAGCACCGCTCGGCTGCGCTTGTAAATAGCCATCTGGTTGCCCCCTGTCAGTTAGGGTTTTTAATCCTGTTATGTTGTATTTGAATTATTTGTTTCTAACTAGAGTGCCTGTGAATATACCTGGATAAGCTAAGTGCGCGTTCCACTGTAACCAAGCCTTTAAACCTTTAAGCTTTAATTATCATCATCATCATTATCATCATCATTTATTTGCCTTGTTTCGTACCCGTATAAGCCTGAATTTTTTCAGGCTTTCCTTTGACGACTGCAAAAATTGCGTCAATAAATGCTATGACCTTTCCTTAATTCTGCTATGGGTCAGTAAAGTTCAAAATGATGGGAATATTATTTTAGGTCGTGCACGGTCGAGTCAAAGTTTATTTTTTTATTACACAGTGTTCTTCGAACATTCATTTACGATCCTCTTGTGGAGTGGCAGAAAACAAGAGGGAAAGAGTTATTGGCCGAAGCTTCTAAGAACAAAGAAACTGGAGAAGTCACGAATGAGGAAGTAAGTATTGATCCTTTTCATTCATTCTTGCAAAAGTTTGTGGTGCGCATAGAAGTAACAATTATTACTTCCGTTTATAATATCGCCATTAGGCCATAGACCTTGTCAAGGTTTTCGACGCCATCTTGACGAGTAGGCAAACGCGTGAGAAATTTTTGGAGCCTACCTGTCCTAAAATTTCTTCAGAGGCTTGCTCTAGATTTTCCATATATTTGTCTGTAATTTTTCCCGGGACTTTCTTACAGACAAATTGTATAGAAAATTTAAAAAAGTGGTTCTGGGTCTTCTACGCCATGTAACGCCCTCAATTTTTTTCAGTAGAATCCTTTAGAATGAAGCTTTACTTTACAGTTGATATTTTTTTCAGAACAGCCGTTTTACGGAAATTATTGGACATTAGATTCTCATACAAACACTGTAATTTCTCACGCGTTTGCCTACTTGTCAAGACAGCGTCGAAAACTGTGATATCGTCTATTTTTGTCATAGTTACTTACAGTGTATCTATGGCAGCGTTCACACTTAGTTCTCGGGCACGGTGCCCGATTAGGGTCCTCGCTGGAAGATCAATTTAGGTTTCTGGGAAACTGCTCACCTACCCCTCCCCTGAGCCAACATTTTGCCCTAAAGGAGAAGTAAACGTTAATGTTGGCTTAGAGGTGGGGTAGGTGGGTATTTTCCTAGAAACAAACCTAAATTGATCTTCGCTAGGCACGTATGGTCAGTAACTGTTATGAGTGTGAGTCCTCCGATTTTATACGCGATCTCAAATCGGAAACTAACGGCGGTTTCGTGGTGATTGCTTAGTGATCTCATGGAGATTTTCAAATAACTATGCCGACAGAGTATTCGATTATACGTTTTTGTCATATAGCACGGTCCAATCAAATTGTTTTTTCGTTCCTTTAAATGAATTATCGCTTCCTTCGTCGATATTTACTTATCGTGGTGTTTATAAGTCTTAACTTATGCTACTTAAATAAGTATTGCGTCTTCCACCATGTATTCATAAGAAGTTCCTCTTGTAAAAACTCCGTAAGATTCCAATAGCTTTCTCTGTGAAGGGCTAACTTACCCCGTTATTATTTTGAGTATAGGGCCCTGTTCACACTACGCAAAAATTCTGTCAAAAGGAAGCCATTTCTTGTGCGAACGGTTTTTTTCACCGACCAAAATTTTGTCAACTGTCACCTAAGTTCAAAGACGCCGTCTAGAAGATTTGGAGCCCTCCCTTTTTTTTTTGGGCAGGGTCACCTTCTTTCGCGAACATGACCAATTAAAGTTCCTTTAATTGACATCTCTAGTTAGACGAAAAATTTCGCTTGTCTCAGATGCGAGCGAGGTTGCAAAAACAAAAAATTGGTGCTTACAAAATTTTCAAATTTTTGCAGACGCCAAACTTTTTTTGTTTTTGTAGTAGTGCGAACAGGGCCTAAGATTAAAAGTATCCTGTCTACCTAGGGTGTGAAGATATTGAAAGATATCGACAAGCGATTTAAAGGTTTTGAGGGGAGCAACAGGATCATGATACCTTTGTCAATAGAGGGACATGTTCATTATCTTATCAATGTGAGTTTTAGTTTTCTTTTTTCATTATTATTATTATTATTATTATTATTGCTACTACTACTATTACTGTTACTATTATTTGGCAACTCTCTTATCTACAATTTCATTCATATCTACATTTTCATTCATAGCATTTGCGCGCGAAAAATACTATCCACCGTTTTAGTATATACTAAATTGTTTTGTTGGTGAGTGGGATGCGGGATGAGGCGAGGAAATTTTGACCCGTTTATCTGCCCAGCCTCCCCAAAACAGTCCCGGGGTCCAACTCGACTTAAAATATATATATATTTTTTGTTCACCACAATGAACGGACGTGACGTCTTGTGTTTTTGCACTTGTTCGCTCAATGTCACCCCATCACGTGCCTTTCCTATGTCCCTGTACTTTTGCACAGCATAGTTGTTGGCTTCACACTAGAAGCGAAGTTAATTTAAAGTAAGTATTTGATTCAAGTGCTCTTGGAAATCTTAAGTCGCTCTGTAGAAAACATGGCTCCACAGTTGTTGACAAAGTATATTACTTGAAGTAAGGCTGTTAATCTCTCCGTTCTTGGAACCGCTGCACGTACACGTCGTGCACATGGCTTCTATTTCTTATTGGTGAAGTGTGTTCTCAAGTGTGGTGTAGCCCATACTTGGCGGCGAACTTCGGTTTCTTTGAACTACGAACGTTTCCATGGTCACCAAGTAAAGTTGAAGTAGGTACATGTTACCCCTTCACACTCAAAGACGGTTGCAAGTACACTTACATTATACTTGAAGCTCTAGTGTGAAGCCAGCAAGTATAACAACGTTTTACCGTATCACGTGAATGTCAAAAAAAGTAGAAGGATGTTCACTGAGTGAGCACATCGTATTTCTTACATGTGATAGGCTAACCTCTCTTTTTAATTCCGATCTTTGCTTCTATTGGTTTTTGCAGGAAGCCACAAGTGCTGAAAACTTGAGTCGCATGTACATTGGCTGGGCGCCGTACCTTTAAATTGAGAGGGAAGCAAATTAGTGGCCCCAAGGAATTCAGTCAGAGTTACTCTTTGCGTTGACTTTTATAAACAAGCGCTAGAAAGTAGACAACACTACCGAAACAGGATACATTTCAGTGTGCCAAATAAATAAGATACCTTATTTGCGTTTGTTTGTTCGTTTGGTTATTTTCTCAGTCTATTAAAGTAGACAATTTTGATAAACTCATCCAAAACAAATAACAAACAAGAGGAGATTTCTTATGGCGCTTACCAGTCATTTTCAATATGAAATATTAGTCTTCCTTAAATGTTTTACTAAAACCCTTTACTTACAGCCGTGCAAGAAATAATCTGACCTGGCTGGATAGCCTGTGTACAGACCCTCCCCTCCCATGAGAGGGGTCTGTACACAGGTTACTGACTGGATAGTCCTTATCAATAGTGGAATTCTCCTGGTCTGGCCAGTCAGTTTTGACAAATGTTAAACTCCCTCAAAAATAATGAATTAAAGTAGAATTCGTAAATTTGGTATCTTTTGTTCAGTATTACTCTTACTCTATTGTGTGGGTGCATAAAACCTAACGTCAGAAACATTTCCATTATGGTATTCCGGGGGATGGGGGTTGGGTAGAAAGCTGAGTGGAAAAGCTGGAAAGTCACCAAAGCTCTTGCAGAAGACAGAAAGTGTTGGTCAGACAGCGTGGAGGCCTTATGCGCCTACTGGCACGATGAGACATTATGATGATGAATCCCTTCAATTAAGCACATGAAAAGATCGAAAATTGAATCAATTAAGTCCGACACATCTTATGCGGGTGGACCCATGAATTAAGGTTGAGTGGCCCACATGGGAATTTCGACTGTGGAGCGATTTCATTTCAAACGTCGAACTTTTCATGTGCCGAACCTATGGGTAAAGTACTATTATATTTTCACTGTTAGGCATTTTACGCCCGTCGTACATCGTGAAAATGAAGGGCGTCAGGCTTATTGAGCACGACTCAAATCAACCGTCGAACTTATATTAGCCTGCGTAGCAGGCGCTTGGAAGTAGTGGGCACAAGAAAAAACGGGCGCGCGAGACGGAGACACCCGAAGTTCGACATTTTAACTGGGCCTTAGAACCACGCTCTGATGACCAATATACAATCACTAAACTGATCGGGATTGATAAACGATTAATTTTTGGCACCGCCCGCTTTCCTTAGAAAAAATGAATTTGCGTCCTGTTTAGAGGGTCTGAATGGGTGTACCTCGATATCACTAAACACTTCATTTTTTGGCTTTGCAACATGAAACAATTAAATTTTAGGCATTTTAACACTAACAGTTAAAACATTCTTTGAAACAGTAAATTTTTTTCCAGAAAGAAGCAAAAACCACTCCAAAAAGGCCAAATGAATGTTATTTTGTTTCAAATATAAAGGAGGTTTCGGCCATTTTAAGACAATTTCTTTCAGATTTCCGAGGTCTATCGAAGATTCCCGAAGACTGCCGAAAGTTTTCGAAGATTAACGAAGAGGCTCGACCATTGCCGAAGATGTGAGAAGAACCCTCCAAACACTTAAAAGTACTTTCTTCTAAAACAGCAAACATTATAATATTGGCCAATTTAACCGCAAACACTAAAAATTATGGCCAAATAACACTAAACACCATTCAGATCCTCTGTTAACTGTACTCTTCGTCCAGTATACAATCAACTATTCGGACGCTTTAAGAACCTCTCATTAGCGAGAGTCCGTAATAGTGGGACTTTATTTCAGTCAAACGTTGGCAATTCATTTTTTGCCTGGGATTTAGCTGATGCTCGTATTATCGGGGTGTGTGATAATACGGCAAGAGTTGACGGTAACAAGTTTATATGATCTAATGTTTTCTCTACTTTTACTGTGGAAAAAAAGAAAACGGAATAGTGTGAGCGGCTATGTTTAATTAAGGATTGTTTTGGTCACTGACTTATGAGTTTTCGTAAGAATGTTTGGTAAATTATTATTGTGGCTGTAGCGACACTACAGGAAAATAATTAATAGTTTAAACTGAAAAAGAGCTGTCCTTATTTGACTCTAAGCATCTCATTTCTGCATCATTGAAGGCTTAAGTTTTTAAACCGGCGCTACACTGATTAATTTGAAATGCAAAAATTACTTTTATTAAGATCTAACTAGAATAATGTGTTGTTAGAAACAATGAGAGCGATCAGGTCTTTTCAATTTGCGGCATGTTTTAAATGTTTTGTCTCTCTTAATCTCAGCGATATTGGGTCAGTCTTTCCATATCTCTGTTTTAATTCTCTTTGTAGGGATCTTGTAGAGACCTTTTAAATAATTGACCAAACTAAATACGGCCTTGTAATACAGTTTTCGGCGAGAAGGACGTACAAATCAAAGTTTTTATAAGACTTGTTTTTATGAGACTTATGAGCGATACAGGAACAACGTTAGAATCTAGAGGCCGTTGACTCAAAGCATCGCATTAGCTTACATGCTAAGACGATGTGAACACAAAATAAGTTATTTTGTTTGAAAGAGATTCAGTTGAATAACCCAGATTTGTTTAGACACAAGCTAAGCACTTACGAGATGATTGGGGGTAATGAACTGGATGGGAAAAGTTGCTAACTCCATGGAGCTTAACTTGATTTGTTTACCAACGTTCAGCTGAACGTACTGGGGATAATCGTATCCTAATTAGTAATTATACTTAAATGGAAAGTTCTCTTTTCATTTCATCGATATTGGGTCATTCTTTGAACTGTACAATTGTTTTCTTTATTATTTCTGTTCTACAAGGAACATGCTTTCAAAAACATAGAGAACAGACCATTGTAGTATTTGCAGGTCGATGATAGTCGGCGATATAAGTGAACTCGAAGCATCTCACATTTATGAGACCGATAGCAGAAAATCGCTTTCTTTTTCGAAGATTAGCCGAGCCTGCTGTTATTCTCCCGAGTCAATGGGGAGAAATAAACTTGATCGAACAAAAGCATTAAAAAAAAAGATCAATTGAAAAATCATTTTGATCAAACCAAAAATAAGACGTTGTGGTTTAAATTGTCTACTTTTAAATAAAGGTCATGATAAGAGCTGCACTTTGATAGTTGATCGGCCAGCGTGCAAGCTCCACTTGTTAGCCTAGAGTTGGGTGAAGAGAAAACGCTACTTTCCCCTTTCCGCTCTCCCATCCCCCTAAATTTTGAATCAAACATTATATTTGAACAAATAAAAATTATTTAGTCAGTCAGTGTATGAAAGATCCAGTCGGCTGAAGCAGATCAGTTGATTAGTGCGTATGTTAGTAATTGTATTATAAACTTGTTATGGGAAGCAACGGAGCATAACTTGTTTTGTTGGCTTTGCGGTGTTACCCTTGCATATAATTATTTAAAAATCTAATTGATAATCTTCGTGAGTGTTTGAGCTTTACGGTATTGCGGGATTGACCTTTTTTTCAAGAAGTTTTTCGGTAATTTATTTTAAATGTGCTGCGGTAGCTGCGGTATTCGGTTTTTCATCCTTTTGCCTGACGGTATTTGGTAAAAGAAGATCCTTCACGGTATGCGGTACCATTTGCAAAGAATGTGCAACACAAAAGTTACTTAATATTTTTAAGTCCTTAGATAAAATGGTAAATGATTATGATCAACACGATTTCATGACAGTTAATCTACAATGGAATTGTTGTTGCATTTAATGACCGGGCATTTCGATCGTTGTGCCGATAAACTCGAGGTCTTCTCATCACTTTCTCTGGCAACGGTTGAGGTTGATTTCTGGTGCATACATGCTTGAGCTAATCAAACACGCGAGATGGACACAACTTTACTTAAGCATGAGCGATCATAAATGAGGTATCGGCATTTCGTCGATTTTCGACACGGTATTTCGGTATTTGCCAATTTTTGTTACGGTATTGCTGTATTAGGCACCCCCAAATGTCCCCCTCATTTTGTCTCAAAGAGATTCAATTGAATAACCCAGCAGATGTGTCTGTCCTGAAGGCTTTCAGACACAAGCAAGTACGGGATAATAAACTGGACTGGAAAAATTCATTGGGGCTAACTTGATTTTGTTCACCAATGTAGGAGAAAATTGTGCCTTAATTACTACAATGGAAAGATCTCTTTTTATTTCATCGATATTGCCGCATGGGTCATTCATGTCACGTAATTTTTGTTTTGCAAAGAACCAGTACTTTTAATAACATAGAGAAAGCTCGTTAAAATATTTGAAGGCAAACTCAAAGCATGTCACATTTTTCAGACCTGTGACAGAAAATGGCTTTCTTGTTCAGAAAGATTAGCCAGCTGTTTACCCGAGTCAATGACGGAATAATAAACATGATCGAACAACGTCGACAAAGCTTTTAAGCTATTAAAACTCTCTGTCTGTCACCCGCATTAATTTAGCCTTTGACAAACATCATTTTTAATCACTAAAACCCTAAAAAAAACCTTGTGATTTAAATTGATAGGATGTACAATTTGATAGTTAGAGCAATTTTCAATTGAGTGTTGAAAGTAATCCAGGATTGAATTGGTTTTGCTTTACTGTGCTGTTTGATTGGTCTAGAAAACTCGCGCCACCCTCTCAGCCAATCAGATGTAAACTAAAACCAATCGCTCCTTGGTCACTCGCGTTTTCCCGCGCTACAGGCCGGTTACACGCGTTTACTTCGAGTTGCCATTGGCTCCCTCTGATAATTTCCTTTACTCTGATTGGCCGTTGTGATTACTTTGGTTTTGGTTTTCGACACTCAATTGAAAAGCGCTATAATCAGACAGCGAGTAAGCTCTAGCCTAACATGGGGGTGAAAAGAAAGCGCTGCTTTATCTCCCTCCCGTGCCACGTTCTCTCCGTCTTACAAATTTTGCATTTGAGGATAATCGCACAAAACCAAATTTGCTTCTGAGTGGACCAATTGGGATTGGAATTAAAAATTTGAAAAATCTGGTCTAAGTTTGAACCGTTAAATAGCAGTTATAAGCAGTATTATATTTCACAACACTTAAATTTAGTTTCCCGTTTTCAGTTTATTACACTTAAAAACTACATCTGTGTCTTCTACTATATAATTGTATTTGCTAATTTCCATACTACAAAACCATTGAAATCCACTGAGCTGGCTACCAAACGAATTGAATTGCTTGTAATCCTTTAGTCGCCCGTTTACTTTTAATTATCTTGGTTTTCTATTGTCTAATTGCATCGCTATGCTCCACCTACAGAACCCCCTAGTAGCAGCCATTAACTGTTGATGCAAAGATCACTAACTTTCTCAGAGCTTTGGCAAAAAAAAGTTCATTGTCTCAGTGAACATCAAGCTTTTGAGCCACACCGGTGTCAGAAATTGAAAAGTATAATTTTGTTTTTAACACTCCACCCTTTACTTTCGTCATGTAATTAATTTTGCCCGAATGACGCCCTGTAAGTCAAAGAATGCATGACTCTAATTGCCTTTAAAAGAACCGTTTTAGAATCTGTGCATGCGGGGTGTCAATATTTTGGCTTAGAGCATTGCATTCTCAGACGCTTTTAACGACAACGAAATTAACGAGTATTGTTTTTTGCAGTAAAGATCCATGTGAGTAAAGACCTTCAAAATAATTGACCAAACTATGTAATTCAGTTTTCGGCGAGAAGGACGCACAGGTTTTTATATAAGACTTTTTTAAATATAAGACTTATTATCAATACATGAACAACTTTGTTTAGAATCTGAAGGCCGTTGATTGTTTTACTCAAAGCATTATATTTATTAGCTTACATTCTAACACAAATGAACATAAAGTAAGGTATTCAGTTGTCTGAGAGAGATCCAGTTGAATAACCTAAATTTGTTTAGACACAAGCTAAGCACGCACGCACGCGATGACTGGGATTAAACCGTAATGGGAAAAGTTCCTAACTGTATCAGAGTCGGGGTGAAAAGAAAACGCCGCTTTCCCATTTCCCCTCTCCCACCTCCCAGTCGGCTGAAGCACATCAATTTGTGTCTTAACAAGGAAAGGATCCGAAAGAAAGACATTTGTTTGGGTATTTTAGTTTAGAAACAATGGAGCTTACCTTGAATAATTGGCCTTGCGAAGTTTTCCTTGCATATAATTATTTAAAGTCTAATTGATAATTTCTGTGAATGTGTAAAGTACAGATTTAATACAAGCAATTATTAGAAAGATCTGGAGCAAGTTTGAACCGTTTTACATACAGTCAACATTTCTCAACACTGAAATTTAGTTTCCCGTTTTCAGTCAATTAAACGCAGAGACAACATTGTGTCTTCTGTTGCATAACTGCACAGGTAAGCTCCTCCTACCAAACCATTGGCGGCCACTAATGCATGATTTCCGAACTAATTGAATTGTGTATACTCTCTTCAAATTCCCGTTTTCTTCTTTATGACCTTGTCTTCCATTGTATGCTTGCATCGCTATGCTCCACCTACAAACCCATTAGCCGCAGCTACCGGTCAAGTTATTAAATTTGTTTATACTCCTTTTGTCTTCCCATTGATTGATTATATTGTCTCCTCTACTATGAATCTACTATGATTGGTGGAGGATATTGTGTAAGTTTTGGGTTTACGATTTGAGAACAACTATATAGAAACGTCAACAATCCAGAGCAGCAAGTCTCTTCTCTTGTTGTCGGAGTGTCAGCGAGGTAAGTTTAATCTCTAGCGGGGTAACTAGATTTGTATTTTTAATTACTCTTTTTCTTTCTATTAAAATTGGTGGGTTTGTGCAAGCGTAGCCTATACCTAACATTTGCCTAAGGTCAGTTATAATTTCATCGGCGCACCTTGATTTAAGAACGCTGGTCCTTTAAATTTAACTGGAATTCAACTCCTGCTTCTTTGAAAAAATAAAAATAAAAAATATATATATATATACACAATGCATTGGCACAGTATACGTAAGTCATACGTCTACCGCTTGCGGATAGATCAAGCTAATTTTTCCATATAATGGCACGAGTAACTATTTTAGTTTTCTCTGCACTTCTTGTTCTATATATGCAAATCGAAAATGCGAACGGTAACATGCTGGCAAAACAAATAAAAAAAAACGCTGCCTAGAGAAATTTCAACCCTTTCCATGCGTCAACCAATTCTGTTCTGGTCGCCAAATTAGTAACTACAAGCAAGAGCCATAATTTTGGCTCTTGCAGCAAGTGATTAAATACGAAAATAAAACGAGATTACGTTCAAAATCCCATAAGCCACGCTATTGTTTTCCTGTTTTCGGTTTTCAGTGTGTTCAATATTATAATATATCAGAAATACAAAAATGCAACTTAAGACTGTTTTTTGTATTTGTTATTTAATTGCCGTTAGCTAAAGAGAATGTTCACGTAATCGTGTACAGTCTCGTAGACAACAGGATTGAAAACTTAAAGATGACTGGCCGCCGCTTTAAATGATTTGTTATTAAATAGATTTTTTTTTTCAGAAAGGACCCGATTGAACTTCGTAGTTTCCTTTTCGTTAAAAGCAATGAAGTTTGCACTCCTAGGTGATATCTGTCTCCTGTATGAACTCGTCTGCCTTTTTAGTCGGTTTTAAAGTTAAAATTGCTACCTGATTTCAACAAGGCGAGGGGCACACTTCGTAGTCTTGGACTGCCCGAGTAATACAGGTAAAACAGAGGATATTTGAAAGCAACCCAGTGATCCGGGGGGACTCCCATAAATTTCGTATCCGCATGATCAATTGAGGCTTCTGGGTAACTGAATACCTACCCTATTTAGGGATAAGACAAATTGATACTCTATTGTTTGAGACGCAATTCAAGTGAAAAACAAAAACTAATTAAGAAATGTTCCTTAAATAGCTTTGTTAGGCTTAAGTAGCTTTGTTAAATGCCCTTGGCTAAGGTTGTAGTGGGAACTAGCTTCTAACATTAAGGCCAGTACAATTCACATTTTCATGTTATTTTCACTTTCCTCACTATCTTTCAGATTTCTACCTTGTATTTCCAAGAATCATAATGAGGAAGGCTTTTTGTGTTGTCATACTTGTAGTACTGATCATCGCAGTGACGTCTTATCGCGTGCATCGTCGCCGGGATGAAGAAGGTATGAGTTGTTCTAGTCTCTTGGGACGCCGCGAAATTGCAGCGTACCTGTCTGATTCATAGGTAGGAAGGCTTTGCGGCAAATATATTTTCCACTGCACGTTTTCAAAAACCGCCAGCTTACGCAAGCTAGTTTTGTTCCCTGTTAAGAAAAAAACCGTGCACGAATGAGGCTAAGCAGAAATTCATGTAAATTGACTAAATTTTATACCTTTGCATTTTCGTAATTTTTGCCTTTTTAGGGCTTTCACAAATGTAGACTGGGAACTAGAGATTAAAAAAAAAAACAAGAGTCAGAGGAAAATATTCTTGACCTTTACTATCCCCCACTTAAGCAAACGCGTGTAATCTAGAAACTATTTTTACACGTAATTCCAGCTACGTTCTAGATCTATTGCTGCTGAGTTACTTATTTGCCCAAAGCGTAAAGAAATTAAAGCGTTAACGTTTGTTAATTTATCCAGCGGAAGCTCTTTGAAAAAGAACTAAACAAGTTCTCTGTAGTCACATTTACAATGCTTGTATCAGCAAAATGTACCCCACAAAAAATTATATTTATCTACCTATCTATTTACTTATTTATTTATTAATTCATTTATTTATTCATAATCAGAGAGAATTTACAGGAAACCAATTGAAGTTCTTCAAGATGCTCGAGAAGCAAGGAAGTTTCTAAGAGGAAATTCAGGGCGCCTCTCCGTTCTGAGTGATCCTGGTTGCTGTGAAAATTGTATGCGAGAAGTGAGGGCTGGAAATGCCAGGAGTTGTTCCCATTGCGGCAATGATTGCCAGTAAACTTTCTCTAAGGTCATTATTATAAGGCTTAGGCCAAACGTCGAACTTTTCATGAGACGAACTTAAGTTGGTGAGTTAAGTTCGATGTCTGACCCAGTTAAGTTCGTCCAAATGAGTTTGGATCTTCCAACGCGTTCTGTCCGTCTGCTACGATTCCCTGAGACGGAAAAAACGTCAGAAGATCGTCTCCAGGAGAAACGTCGATGTTCACAAGGGAGGAACTAATAGATTAGTAAGATGATGTATATTTAGCCTCGTTCAGGATAAAATTTATTATTGATCTGATTCAGTTGATTGGTTCCACGCTTTAAGTTCGACGTCTGACCCAAAAGACGATCTTAACTTAATTTAGATCGACCAAAGTTAGAGTTTGGTTCGTCTCATGAAAAGTTCGACGTTTGGCCTAGGCGTAAGACACTTAATTGTCCTAATTATTATGTACCTTTTTTTTTTTGTTACATGTTACATTTGATTTTCCTAATTTTCCTCGGTTTTTCTGTATATGGATATCCAGTGTTAAAGTGTTACAGGCAAGAAGAAGTGGATGAGTGCTTAGAGTACACGTAATACAATTTTTCATACCCATGAATGCAGGAAGAAGCGTGGGAAGGTTAATGTGCCAACTCGTTACAGTTTTTTCATCATTTCCTTTAAGAAACATAAACAGTTAAGGAGGGAGGGGCAATATTGTCACACCGTTTGCTATCTTTTTTCTTTTTTACAAAGCTAAATCTTGTCTTCGGATCAACTACTGCAGTCTCTGCACAATATATCAGCGCACTGTGGGTCATATTTCGAGACTCGCTACAAGTCCACCTCTCATAAGTTCTTAAAAGAGGGCGAAGCTAGCTACAATGAGGCGACCGAGCAAATGACGAAATAGCGCGGCCACAAATGGCATAACCAACCAGGAAAAACAAATAAAGAATTTTTAGAAAGTCTATTGTAACGCATCTCAACAAAGTTACCTTAATAGAGGCGAATTGGCCTCTTAGCTGACTGCCACAAGCCCTTTGCAGAGGCCAGTTTTTTTTCTTTGGTAACTGAGTGAAAAAAATAATTCCGAAAGTTTGGTTAAGTTTCCGTTTAAATACAGGACTACTTAGTACATAAGTTAAGCTCTACGTAAGTGCATTGAAAAATAGTGGCTCTATTTCAAGACAGGTTAATTAACAGTGCATTGGAACCTCGATATAACGGAGTGTCAAGGGACTTGCAAAATTTGTTCGCTATAACGACGTTCCGTTGTATCGAGGTACTTTTCCATATATTTTACAATTACTGGGTTACACAAACTCGCTCGTTATACCGAGGGCCTCGTCAAATCGAGGTTCCACCTTGTTGTTCTCTGTATTTTATAGTCCTTTTTTTTCAGTTTTCGACTGCGTGGCTTCATAAGTAATTATATCCTATCTCTTTCAGGAATCTGAAGCCGGACACAAGAACTTGGCATTTTATTATTTTATTTTTTTTTAATGTCATTTTATTTTTTCCTTGGGCGAACAACGTGGTATTTTTTTTTGTTGATGTGTGAACTTTGTTAAGCGTGAAAACAGTTTCAGTTGTGTATCCCAGATTGGTCAAGGACACGCATTTTCAAAAGCAAATGTAAGATGCCAAATAAACGAACGCCTTTCACATACAATGTAAGATTGTTTTGCTTGTTTGTTCCGTAGTCCCGGCACCATTCTTTTAGAGATTTTCTGCTTTCAATTATTTGTCCCTGGATACTTACCTTTTGAACAGTTAGCCAATTGGCAACTACGATAAAATGAAAACACAACTATGCACTAGATGTACAAGCAAGTTTACTAGAGGGATGCCGAAATCAAAGATTGCCTTATAGGGACAATAATATTTAACATTAGTAGTCTTAAAATCTTCGATATCTGGCTGATAGCTGATGATACATTTCGACTCAAAGCAACCGTTTAAACTAAAAAGAGCTTCCCTTTTTTGACTCGGAGCATCTGATATCTGTATCATTGAAGAAGTTTTTAAACCTCTACATAGACATATTTCAAAATGCAGTTACTTTAACTTGAATAATGTGTCATTAGAAACAATGAAAGGGATCAGATCTTTTACAATGCGGCGTGTTTTTAATGCGGGCTGTTCATTTTTCTCTTTTAATCTTGCCGATATTGGGTCAGTCTTTCTATATCTCTGACTTAATTCTGTTTTGTATAGGGAACTTGTAGAGACCTTCAAAAACACGATTTGGATCAAACCAAAATACAATCTTATAGTTCAGTTTTACTTGGAGGACGCTCAAGTCAAAGTTTTAATGACACATAGCGAAGAATGCCCGGGGGATACTCAACGAAATTTTATACGGAGAGGCTCCGCCCCGAGGTCCAACCCTTCTTACCCTTTTTTTAAAACCATGACTTTTGACAGAAAAGGTACCCCATTTCTTATACTTACTGATAACTGGTACCCCTTTCACATACCTAGTTCAGAACGTAATGCATCCCTTTTAACCGCTGTAAATGCACCGTCTTTTTAATGTGAAAGAAATTACTGAATTATAAGAGGAAGTTTTCGTAGCTCTTTCACATTCATAAAATGCGTCTGTTAGGCCATTTTGGTCCTTTCACAGACCGAAATGACAGATTTTCCCGCCCTTTCATATACCTGCAACCTGAAAGGAAAAGGTACCCCTTGCCTCACAGTATAGACGACTACTGATGGTCATTACATGGAGTATCCCCCTTCTCCTCCCCCTCCTCCCTTCCCCGGACCAATGAAGCCATAGGATAAATTATCGGTTTTCCTCCGGGTACTCTGGTTTTCTGCTCTCCTCAAAAACCAACATTTTCAAATTCCAATTCGATCTGCAACGCATGAATGCGCCTCGAGTTCTCAAGAACTCGTAAGGGCTTCGCGCGTAAATAGTAAATTACAACAAAATCAACAGGCTGGTTGTTGATTGTTTAACTCGCAGATTCTTCACAGCAATTAATATATTAGCTTACATTCTCAGACTGCATGTGAACAAAAAAATAACACATATTGGAGGGGGACATTGCGCTTTAGGTATTCCGGGATTGACCTTTTTTCAAGTTTTTTGGTAATTTATCTTTAATGTGCGGTATTGAGGTATGATCTAGCCCTACGGTATTGGTACCGTTCATTTGCAAAGAATATGAAACACAAAACACAGCAAACCCATACAGGAGAATAAAAGTTACTTAATATTTTTAAGTCCTTAGACAAAATGGTAAATAGGTAATTGCAATGGTTGAGGTTGATTTCCTTATTCCTATCGGCGCTCCACCCCAGCACCCGATGGCTTTCAACAAAAGCAAGTACAAGATAATAAATTAGACTGGAAAAATTCATTGGAGCATAAGTTGACTTTGTTCACTAACGAACCGTTATTTACATAGAGAAAGCACGCGCTAATTAATTGAAAAAAAAAAACCTTGCAACTGAGACAAAAAATGGAAAAAATTACAACCGTTTTGCTGTTATAAGCCAGTTACTCAAATATATATTTCACAACACCTAAATTTAGTTTCCCGTTTTTAGTTTCACACAAAAACAACATGTGTCTTCTACTACATAATTGCATTGTCTGCAAGACTTCTTAAGTCAGTGATTGAATGATAAACTTGTAGACGAAATGCTGACAAAAGAGCTTGTAAATCTGTACCCTCATTTGGGAAAAATGCAATAGGTCCGCACCATCGATCGGGGTGTAGCATTTAAAAACAATGGTTTAATGCAAAATTTGAGGGATTTGAAGAACTGTTTTGTTTGCGCTCTAATCTAAGTAATGATAACCAGTCTGAAAACGGGTATGGATTTTATTAGTCTGGGGTGTGGAAAATTACATTTTTGGTCTGAAAAGGGTCAGGATTTGGAGAACAGAATGAGGGACATAGGTAACGTTACTAGAACGACGCCCAAAGTCAAAGATTACATGATAGTTAATTAGGCAATGAAACTTAAAATGGGCTTTTTAAAATCCTCGATCTACTGGTGATAGTTGATATATTTCAACTCAAAGTATTAAGATTCCAGACGTCTTAAAGATAGGAGATGATTTATTTTGTCTTAAAAATAGAGAAGTGGAAGCCACATCGATCGTTTTGCGCGTTTTTCAACAGCAATTAAAGAGTCATAAAAAGTACGTACGATTCCACTGTCACCAAACGCATAAAAGAAATTAATACAATTGAGCTTGATGTATTTTCTTCCTGTTTTGCGGTGTAATCTGTTGATGATGATTCACTATAAGTTAGAGAGAGATTGATCTTATCTTTGCAAATGCAAAGTTAATATACAATAAGGAGCAACACTGACCGGGCTGGAAATATAAATAAGATTTGAACCTCTTTGCGGGTATAAGGTATATTATACAATGCTACCAATGAATCATAAAAGTTCTGGCCTCCGTTCTTATTAAGGAACGTTAACTCTGTGCCTTAATTAAAATACAAATGTTATTGTATTGCTGTTCTCCAACGACAAAACCATTAGCGTGCATAATTCGTTTAATTAGCTCCTTTGCATTTTGATTTCCCATCGGTCTGATTGGATTATTTGCCCCAGTGTTATGATTGGCCAAAAAGATTTAATATTCACGAGAAGTTCGAACTGATCACTGAAACGTCCTGGGGCTTGTCAAGCATTTTAAAGAAGTGAGTCTTCGCATACGCATCTTCCTGTCGAAGCTTGATCATGTAAGTTAAATGTTGATTTGGGTATATATTTTGCTGTTGTTTTCTTTTTTACTCTCTGATCCACTGTGAAATTAATGTATTTGTCGACTTAAGTTTCTCAAAGTTTAAAAATTCTCCGCCTTGGCGCCATTCTTTGAAAGGTTTTCCCAGTTCAAACTTTTTTTCCCAGTTCGAACTTTTCATGTACCGAACTTAATAGCTATTTGGGTCGACCCAAAAGCCAACTCAATTCACTTTTATGATGTAAAATGGTCTACAATGTTTACCAGTAAAAAATAATTACAGTAATTTATGCATTAGGTTCGGCGCTTGAAAAGTTCGACGTTTCAAACCAAGTCGCTCCTCAGTCGAAATTCCAATGTGGGCCACTCGAACTCAATTCAAGAGTAGACCCAAATAAGATATGTCGCTCTTAATCGATTCAAATGCCGATTTTTTCATATACTTAATTGAAGGGATTAGAGACGGTACATGAAAAGTTCGACGTTTGAACTAGGCCTATCAATAGACGAATTTAAACTAGAGACGAATTGTCGGTTTAGGACGAACAATAACGCTCTCAGTAGTGTAAGACTCGCTTGCTTGTAGATACGTTTTGTTGTCAAAGGCTCTTGTGCTGTTATGCTATTTTTTCGTTTGGAATACAAAACGAGTGTTATATGTCATAATGTAAATATTCAAAACGTAAAAATTGAAAGGAGAGACAGGCCGCACGTCTTAGCTTCACACCCATGTGAAACCTTTGAAAACCTTTTACATATTGAAATTGCTCCAGTGAGGCGGACTCTTTCAGGGATTTTACACTCAAAAAATTGAACGATGATTTTGTCAGTATAAATATGTATAGCTTCTCTGTAGCGGATACGGCTCGGTACAGTTCTTGTTCAGCACAGGAGAAGTGTGCAAGTTTAGCAGAACCTTATACAACAGACAGTTAATTCAGTTCGCGTGTATTCCTGTTGAATTTGTTGTCAGTTTTATAAAATATTAAAATCGCGTGAAAGTAATTAGATTTTTCATGGCTGCTTATATAGTATCTGCTTTTAAATCTCTGTGCATTTGATGTTTACGCGATCTCAGAGCACAACGTTTAGAGCTGTACACAGCGTGCATTTTACAGTAGACCTGCACCGTTCTAAGCCTCTTATTTTATTGGTGCCCTTTAATCTGCACCTCCATTGTTTTCAGGGATAGGGGCATTGTTATGTGACAATCCCTATTGCTCTCCTAGCTTATCACAAACAATCTTTCAATTAGGTCCGGGATCGCCCGCATTTTCACAGTATCACTGGCCGGGGGATAAAAGCGTTTCATTTTGATAACTCTAACTTAACTATTCAATCTCTTACCCAGATCTCTAGCTTGTTGACGAAGCCGAAGGCGAGATCTGGTCAAATCCGATTTGTACACGTGATCGCTCGCCTGTCAGGAATGTGACAGACGATAAAAGAGCGAACCCTCGTAATAAATCCTCAATTTCAGACGCGTTAAACAACGAATGTGATAGAGCCATGAATTAAATTGTCTCTAACAAAACATGGTTATACGCATATCCTACGTATAAATAAACTGATTTGCTGTTGTTTTTCTTCGTAACATCAAATTCCAAGCGACAGCTAGTTAGTTTAAATTTTATTATCATAGCTCGCGCTAAAAGCTCACTTCTAGGCGAGAATTATTTTTACCCTTTTGAAAGGTCTTAATTTTGATACCGAAAGAGAGTTTTAAAACGTCTTTAAAGATGAGATAAAAACGGTTTTAAAAGTTATATTGAGCAGAGGGAAAACTATTTCTTCAGTGAAAATAATATTACTTGAACAGAACTGAAGACTTTGCAAAGAATGAAATGCAAACGCTATATCGCTCGCAGGAGACAACACTCACGTCACTCGGTTACAATCAATTAAAGCCAATCACAAAAATTGCATTTTCTTACTAGACCAGATCTCGCCTTCGGCTTCGTAAACAAGAGATCTGGGTACGAGATTATTGACTATTTCATATGGAATATTACATGTAAATTATTTGTTCTTTATGGGTAAATAACTGACATCCTTATTTAAGATATACTTCAAGATTGTCTTAATCTAAAAATGTCGTTAACATTTGATTTCAGACTTCCGAATATTCCTTTTTGTTCACCATGAGAATTGTCTCCGTTGTCATGTTTGCAAGCTTGGTTGCAATGGGGTTGTCACGGCTTATAGCGCCATGTAAGTGAAATTAAAACATGTTATATATGAACCCGTCTACTTTTACTTGTAATTCTAATGGAACGATAAGTGAAACTGTGATTTAGGTGGTGGGGGTGGTGGATAATTTCAATGATCCAGTTCCCACACACAAGCACACTCCTCCTCTAAAGGTGGGCGGGGCTAGTTTAGCAAACATCAAGAATTTACTTGGTTAGCCACAAGTTTAAGGTGGCTCCGTAATTAATACAAGAGCATTTAACTGTGACAAATTTTCCGTCATAACTTTTTGGTTTTTAACGCGATGGCTGCGAAACTTGGCAAAGAACAACAGATATCATTCGGCAATAACACAAAATATTCCGATTTCACTGATGGTAAATATTTCTTGAGAAATTAGTGCTTAAAAGGACCCTACTGTTCAAAGAAAATCGCTTCTAGTAAAAAATTTTGCTGATATTTTGTACTGAAATTTCTGGTATCGGCTTTAATTGATATAATAAATATGCCAGAGGAATTTCAGAAAAATCGTTGGAGCAGAAGTCCGTAACTAAAAGTCGGTCAAAATTCAGCTGTGAAATTGTTTTGGAATCTCAAATTTAATTACTATCAGGTAGAAGGAGCCACCAGTTTGAATTTTCGGGACAAGTAAATTCAACGCTTGCTAATTCTTAAACCAAAAGCCGAGTGCCTATCGTGCTATTCTTTGAAAGGTACTTTTTAGTTTTAGAAGAACTATAAATTGCTCCAAACCTTGCTCTGAAGTAGAATGACTTGTTCGTCGACAGTTTTAAAATATCCCTTGGCAGTTTTGGCTCAAACTCCTGCTGCATACATTTTGATGTATTGTCATGCATTTTCATCGACTTTTACTGCCGTTCGTTGCTTCCAACTCAGGAAAAAAGTATTGAGATTGGACGCTACCTCGTATCAGAGCTCAGAATGAACTGTCCAGCACCTTTGTTTATGACTACAAAGTGAGCACGAGCGGCAGTTCTGCGTGGAATTCGCACCTCACCCAGGGGGGACGAACGACAATGATGACCATGCTTGTGAACCAAATAACATCACAGTGCAAAATAAAATTATCGCAAAAATACTGCCCGTGAATAAATTTACAACTCTGAAATTTTTGTCACTCCTTCCTTTGATGAATGGGTATTTTTTTCTTGATTACTATGTTTTGCTCTGCAATACATGTTTATACAGATCGGTTCACAGACATGGGCATCATTGTCACTCGTCCCCCCTGGCTGAGGTGCGAATTCCTCGCAGAGCTGCCGCTCGTGCTCATTTTCTGGTCATAAACAAGGGTACTGGACAGTTCTATCTGAGCTTCGATACAAGGTAGCTTACAATCCCAATACCTTTTTCCTGAATTGGAAACAACGTAAAGCAGGAAAAGCCGTTGGGGATGCTTTGCAATACATCAAAATGTATGTAACAGGGGTTTGAACCAAAACTGCCAAGGGATATTTTAAAAATGTCGAGGAACAAGTCATTCGATGTCAGAGCAAAGTTTGGAGCAATTTATAGTGCTTCTAAGAACTGAAAAGTACCTTTTAAAGAATAGCACGATAGGCAATCGGCTTCTGTTTTCAGAACTAGGAAACACACTGAAGTTGCTTGTCCCGAAAATTGAAACTGGTGTCTCCTTCTTCCTGATAGTAATTTATTTTTGAAATTCCAAAACAATTTCACAGCTGAATTTTGACCGACTTTTAGTTACGGACTTCTGCTCCAACGATTTTTCTGAAATTCCTCTGGCATATTTATTATATCAATTAAAGCCGATACCAGAAATTTCAGTAAAAAATATCAGCAAAATTTTTTACTAGACGCGATATTTCGTATTATTGCCGAATGATATCTGTTGTTAATTGCAAAATCGTAAAGCCTTCACGTCTTCGTTTATTAAAAACACCGTAAATGGTCAAATTAGTTACCGGTTTAAACTCTCCAAATGTTTAAATATTTACTATTATACGCACCTTATAACTTCATATATATGCGCTTAACGAGTGTCTTTTGGTCCATAACTTTTAAAATAGTTGCTGCACAGAATGTCACTGATAACACGTAACATACGCGCGAGCTACTAGTAACCCTAACCTAGGGATTTTGCCTTCTCGGCGAAATCCTGCGCGGGCAATAATCTGAGTTGAGATGGGAGCGCTAATGTAAAGGGCTGCTCCAATTTGAAGGTGGTGCTTATTTCCCGCATAGGAAACATCACTGTTCACAAATATTGATTTGTTATTCAAATTTTGACGATACGCTTCTGGTTGGCACATTAATGTGAATAGGTGACGTCAGCATGAGCATCGCTATTGGGTACGATATTTTGGTTAGACCTAGATCAGGATCCGTTATTCTAAATCCCCAAGATCTTGACCCAGCAAAGCACTGACCGCTGACTCCACTCTGGGCCAACATTTTATTGGTACTTTTGATCGCCCTTGATCCAAGTGTTCAGGTATCACTGATCGTAATCTGGATCAAGCCAAAGAAAACGCCGTACTCATATGTGAACGTCCACAAAAACGTATCTGTAACATCAAAGACATGCGTGTGGTCGCTCCCAAAGTCCCGTTTTTTCTATGTTTGTTTGTTTTTGCATTATTTTGTCAGTCTAATCAATTGTGGTGTTTTTTCTATTTCTATACGCTATATTTTTTTGTGTTTCTTGGGGAAGGAAGCATAATTAACGAGATACATGTAGATAGATAGATAGATAGATAGATAGATAGATAGATAGACAGACAGACAGACAGACAGACAAACAGACAGACAGACAGATAGATAGATAGATAGATAGATAGATAGTTCCTTTTAACTCTGCTGTTTTCAACTTTTTCAGCCGAGGAGAAGAAGAAACTATGTGCAGCTATAGGCCGTCCCGATACACGTGGGTGTGAAACGAATAGCCCTGATAAATGCGTTTCTTATGGCTGTTGCTTTAGTTACGATTTTGCTACGTGCTTTAAAGCTCCAGGTATTTCTTTACACTCAGTTATTTGTTATATGATAACAATAGTCGAGTAGAGGTTACACGTTCTGTGGTATTGTCCCCGTGGTATATTTAACAATTATTGAATGAGGATGAGTAGGATATGAAGAATTATGGAAACAGAGGAGGTTGTTATCCACCGAGGCGGAAGGCCGAGGTGGATAATATCCTCCAAAATCTGCATTATTTGATATGACATCGTACTACAGCCAAATTCAATAATTCTTTTATTATTCATTTAAAATATTCCTAAGTTCTTAACATGATTAAATACCTCCTCGTAAACTTTCTTAAAAACCTTGGCCTATTTCAGCTCGGCACCGTTTCAGCATAATTATAAACAGACGCCTTTGATTTTGTTTCAGATACTTATCAGAAAGTAGATATAATATCCATCGAGAAATATGTTTTGCGTATCTTGCATTTCTTCCATCAGTTAAAGTCAGAAATTTAGCTGTTATGCTTCCAATAGCCGTTTACGCTATTTTGTTCGTTTGCTATTGCCAGAGCAGCCTCGTTTCCAATCCAATATATCATCTAATCGATGGCACGCATCGACTCGTCTCCACTGTCAACTGAAAAATAAAGAGACGCAGGGCTCAAACTAACAGCCGGACAACGGACAAATAGTGTTATTTTTAACAGTTTTAAGGTCAGAGAAGAGAACTGACCGAGCTATAATCTCTTTGGCCGGTCAACATCCAATAGTCCCAAATTTATTTTGAGCCCTGAACTCAGTATCAGAGTCTATTTGCCGAGCACCCCAACTGAAGGGATGATTGGTTTTATTGAGAATCAAGCCAATGTCAATCCATGATATTTGCAGATTCAAAAAGGAGGGTCTGAATGAATTAGTGTTTAGTGTTATTTGCCCATAATTTTCAGTGTTTACAGTTAATTTGGCCAAATTTTTTAATGTTTACTGTTTCCGGAAAAAATGCTGTTTAGTGTGTGGAGTGTGGAGGGTTTTCGTAAAAAAAAAACCAGTAGTCTTTTAGCGTCAATTCTTGTCCGGCTCTTGAAAAATTTTCTGGATTTCTTCTCTGAAATCTTCGGTTGTCTTTGGACATCTTCGACAGTCTTCGGTGGTACTTTGGAATCCTTCAGCAGTCTTGGGGAATCTTCGTTAGTCTTCGGACATCTTCTGAGATAATCGAGAATTGTCGGACAATGGCTGAAAGCTCCTTGATATACCAAACAAAATAATATTGGCTTTTTTGGAACCGCTCTTATTTCATTTTGGAAAAAAAAAATTACCGCTACTAAGAGCGAAATTTTTACTGTTAGGGTTAAAATGCGAAAAATTTAACTGTTTTATGTTTCAGAGCCAAAAAACTAAGCGTTTAATGTTATCGAGGTACCCCCATTCAGACCCTCAAAAGATGGCGGTCACTTGCAGTCGTGACATCACTGAAAATTATCTGACGTCTAACATTTGCGTTGTGACGTGATCTGAATAACTAATTTGCATGGGCGTAAATACTTTTAGGGACTGTGCAATAATTATCAGGAGGGGGGCTGGAAACCAGATGGGGGGTATTAAGTAAGAAAAATGCCAAGATAGGGGGGCGGGACTTAAATTAAAATTACCCTTATTGCAGGGAGGGGGGGCTAACTTTCATTTTATGTCATGTGCATTTGCATTAAATTGTAAATTAAAACAATTCCACATGCATTGTAAAACAGGAAATGTACTCTCAATGCTCAATGTTCTTAGAAAATGTGAAGTTCATATAAAAAAATGTCATCACATTTTAGACTGATGTCACCAGATTTTTTAGTCCTTGCAAAATAATTAATTTGTGTTATAAAATTTCTATAATCTTAGTATCCATTACAAGGCCAAATTCAACTGAAAACATAACTTGCAGCAACATCTATCAACGTCCCAAACAAACCATTTGTACTTAGATACTGTCCTTACAAGACAGTTTTAAGTAAAAATTATCACGAGATCTGGAGGGGGGGAAGAAATAATTTTGCTTTTGCGAGCGGGGAGTGGCGGGACACGAGATAATAATTTCCCCTTTGAAGCTCATTTCTCAGCCCTCCCTCCTGATGAATTATTGCACATTCCCTTACAGACGTGTCAAACGCCTACAATGCAGTAGACCGATCTATATTTCAGAGCATGTTAAGCGTGTCTAGCCTTTGAGTGAATACGAGACTATAGGCTGACCTTTAGTTACTGACACAACCGAGTATTTCTTATCTTATTAACACATTTAAAGGAAAGGTTTTACCAGGGTTCCTCAAAGTTTTTAATGAATTGTGAAGAAAACCAGTTCCGGCCTCAAGTTCGTAAATTTTTTTGCCCTCACAATTGAGCACGGTGCCTAGGTGTCGGATGAAAAACTACAGTCGACTCCCGGTAACTCGAACCCTCTATAACTCGAACTTCCCGTTAAGTCGAAGTAATTCAATTCAGTTCCCTTCAGATCATTTTCCATATAATTTTACCCTCGATAACTCCAACTCCCGATAACTCGAACTTTTTTTTATTTCCCTTGAAGGTTCGAGTTATCGGGAGTCGACTGTATTAAAAATTATACTTTTTTTCAAAACTTTATTGCTACAAAATTTAATATTATCTTACTTTGACTTCATGTAGCTGACGTGTGTGATGTACACAAGTACGACAAAAACAGAAGGAACTGTGGATGGAAAAGAATCACCAAGACGGAATGTGAAAATAGAGGATGCTGCTTTGATGATTCGATTTATAAGAATTTTATACCGACCTACGACTGCCATTATCCGTTGTAAGTTTATTCTTTGGTTTATTCTTTAAATAAGCTCAACCGTACACATCATAAGGGGGACGAAAAAGAAAACCTAAAGATTTCTCAAAGTTTTATTTTAACTGCTCTCGATTTACCAAAACTTTAGCCAGTGAAAGTGAATGAACTTTAAAGGGCATCAGTAATTTTACCGAATAGAGGATGAGTGCTTAAGTAAAGCGGTACGCATCGTGGAAAGTGATGGTCTATACAAAGATAAATAGAAAATTTAACAACAATAATAATGTTCGCCTTAAAATCATCCTGGACTTGAGATGCCTGACAGGGGTGTGTCCCCATTGCGGAAAACACCTTCCTCGATCTGTTTTATTCTTCATATCATACCCAGCCTAAGATAATTCAATAACTGTTGAAAGCTTCACGAACAAACCAAATAACACCAGGGCTCGAGTCTCAAACTTTTCTCATTCTTCCGAGTTCTTAACTCATTGTTTTAGCGCAAACGACAAAATGCTGAGTTCTACGTAAGAGCATTGGAAATAGAAATGTGCAATCAGTTTCTAATAGATATTTGCTGACAAACAGGTGATAAATGCAAGCAAGTTGTAAAAGATAACATATCTGATTTGGATGTTGCCTACGTCACAGGTCTTCGGGGAAGGTGTAACAGGAATTTAGGCGTGCGAAACACGAAAAAGCTTAGCCTGTTCCAGACATTCAAATTGTGGAGAAGGTGCAAAAAATATATGAGCTCCCTCTCCCTCTCTCCCTCCTTATAATTATTTTGTTTTCTCGCTTTCTTACTTTGTGCCGCACTCCACTGTCTGAACGGCTGAGGCAGGCTAGCGAAAGCGAAAGCGAAAGCTAGGTGCGCTAAGCTCTACTATAAGTGTGGGTCAGGAATGTTGACAAAAGGCCTTTCGAAAGGAACCTCTCGCTCTAGGTACCGAGAAAGTTAGAAAAGAGAATGTATTTAATTTTGAGGTAGCCTTTATGGCAGAAATGTCAAAGAGAAGAAGAAACAGAGAAATAAGTTGTACGAGAACACAAAAGCTAGGTGCGCGACTGAGGGACGACTCGGGAAGGGTATAATGAAACCCCGCGTATAAGAACCTGGGTTTTTTAGAACCTGTTAGGCTAAAATTTTCATTTTAAGCCCCCTCCAAATAAGAACCTATTAAGGCTAAAATTCTAAGTTAGGTTCTTAAAGTAACGACATAAATTTCTTTTTTTCATTTTTTAAATGAAATTCATTTGAACTTATTTTAAGTACCTTGGTAGTCTAAATTTGCTTTTAAAGTACCATTTATATAAGAACCTGTTAAGGCTGAATTAAAAAATCCAGGTTCTTATAATAATAATAATAATGGAATTTATATAGCGCTTATACATCGCTGTTCTAAGCGCTTTACAATGTAAAAAAGGACATAAGAATATCATTAATCATGAGCCTACATTTAACACTACTGTACATATTGGGAAATTTACAGTGTACACATCTTAAAAAGGAAAGAAAACGAAAACAAATATGATGAAACTAAATGTCATGTACCTTTTTAAAAAGAAACGTTTTCAGCTTAGATTTAAAAAGATTAACATCAGAACAAGCTCGAATTTCAAAGGGGAACTTGTTCCATTGTCGGGGGGCAGCAACGGAAAACGCTCGCTGGCCATAAGTTTTCATGTTAAAATTTGGTTCTTCAAGGCGTAAATGATCCCTTGATGACCGTAATGTCCTTGATTGATGGTGAAATTTTAAAATATCTTCAAGATAACGGGTACCGAAGTCATTCAATGTTTTAAAAGTTATACGCGGGTTTTACTGAAACACAAGGACTTTCAAAAGGAATCCCTCTAGGTGCCAGGTTATGAAAACGTTGATAAAGAGGCCATTTCCGAGTTGCTGCGAGCCTCTGTTTCGAAGCGAGGCTAAGTGCAAAGCCTTTCAGTGATAAGAACATGGTTTCTTTTTGCTGTCATGCGAATAAAACTCACAGGTAAAAAGGTATTTTATGTGACCTCTTATGAAAATGACAGTTTTTGGAATTGGGAAACGGTTTGTTAGATCTTATTTAGAGTAGAATGGTTATGAAACGCGGCCCTGTGTCAGACACCTTTGTTACATGTTTTTTTTGTGGACTTGACGGTGATCAAAGCTCAGTGGCATTCCTATCATTTTTATCTTTCTATTAGCCAATGGTTACTAACGTCGCATTGAATCGTTCGGTAACAATTTGTGAACAACAAAACAGAGGATTGTGCACGTCCTTCAGAGAGCTCCCAATATTTTATTACCTGTCTCCGCTACTTACTATGATTTTAAGTTTTTAAAATTGAATTTAGAAATATGGACTATAATTTGGTATTAACATGGAAAGGAAAAAATAAGCTTGTCTTAGTTTATAAAAAACGAGGATTGCTTGTTTGTTTGTTTGCTTTTTTGGGGTAAGACAACACGTGGCAAGTCGTATGAAATGAAACTGTCTTGTTGATAAAAGAAGACGAGTTTTCAAGGCTGACGAAGGAGTTAGTTGATAACAAAGTGGAGTTGGATGTAAAAGATGTTTTATTGTGTTTACATTAAATACTTAAACGCGTGATACGTTATGATTGTTAGGGACATGCCGAAATGCATAGTTTCTAAAAGAGAAAATTGTGGATATGGAGGAGTAACTGATCGAGAGTGTGTGGAGAAATTGGGCTGTTGCTGGGATTCTTCAGTTCGCAATGTTCCCTGGTGCTTCCACGGAAGGTAAGCTTGCTACATTTGCGTTATAGGGGTTGCTTAGAGTTTTTCTTAACAACGAGTAACTTTGTTAATATACCAATTGTGAAAATTAATTCATACTTGTCTACGGCTGAGGCTTTGCGGGTATAAAACAAAAGAATTGTATAATTATCCATTGATACGCCTCAAAATGATTTCTTTTGTTTTATTCCTCTAAGCCTTGGAGACAAGCAATAATTTTAATATATCAAAATTGTTCTATTGTCTCAACATTTTTACTGCAGTTATCCTGCGAGTAGAGCCTTGATCGAGAAGGAGAGAAGGAGGTTCTGTCTGAATAGATTCATGCCTTGGAAGTGCGAGTATTCGTTTACTGAAAAACCGAAGGAGCTGTACCTGCACTGTAGCGCACCACTATTAAGCCTGAATTCGAAACTGTATTCCAGCAACATGCAACGAATGCTCAACAAAGATCTCACTCGATTCATGTAGTCTTTCTCGAGGACGCCAAAATCAAGCAAGCAAAAGAAAGGCTCTGCTTCCAGAGTGCATTACAGTAATCCTGTGTGCTTAACTTTCACCAAACAAAAGCGATTTTATTTTTCTTTTTTCCTTATCCTATCCTAAAAGGTCTTAGTAATTCGTTCATTTACTTTATTTTATCGATAAATTGACATAGATCATTACTGTGATGGAAAATACCCACCTTCTACTTCCTTTAAGTCAATGAAAAAAAAAGGGAAAAAAAACAAACACGTTCTTTGAGGTGAGAGTATTAGATGATTATAATAAGTTTACTGTAAATGTTCTAAAGCGTTATACGTTAGATACCTCAAGCATGAATTTGACAAACGCTTTCTTTTTTAGGGACAAAATCGGTCGATGCACAGTTTCTGAACGAACAAATTGTGGATTTAAAGGAATTACCGCAAAACAGTGTGTAAAGGATAGAGGCTGTTGCTGGGACTCCTCAAAACGCGGTGTTTCCTGGTGTTTTTATGGAAAGTAAGTTTACAACTCCTCGGTATTGTTTATCTGGCTGTTTACTTCTTTGAAAGCGACATTATATGGAGAACTCAGGGATGCGCAATTCTGTAAATCAAATCTTGGTATTCCCTTCACAAACCTTCAAAATGAATTTTGTTGCCATAATATAAACAACATTTTACCTAATGGTTTACTATTACTAGTGACCTTAACTTTTTATTGATCGTGACGTTCTGACCATGCACTTAAAGCACTAAGGCGTCAACTATGCTGTTATATGGAAATTCTATCCATTTTTTAAATGTTTGTGTTTTTGTTCGCAGATTTTAAACTGTTCTCATGAAAGTTTATAGGTTTCTCGATTAAAGTTATGTTTGTATATTTTCTTAATTTAAAGGTTCATTTCTGAGTGACTCATCAATCTTTGTATTCTTATGACAATCGTCGCTTTTTATCTTTTTACAGGGATCAAATCTGACATCCAGACGCAACTTCGTTGCCGTGCAATTCTTCATCGAATCTCTTGCGAAGTTATAAACGTTTCAGAACTGTGGTGCATGAATGGATACAATCATTCTAGTGGGTTAATACACAGTAATTGGTAATCATGCAATAAAACTTAAAGTGTGCAAATTGTCTTTGTGTGTCTATTTTCTTTAGATGGGTTCTCAGTATATGTAATACTCGATAGTCACTGTTTTATGGACAGATGATGTCATCACTACCTGATACTTAAGCAAGAGCTAGGCCACCCTGACTTCCTGCAGTTTGTTAACCGACGTTATTTCCAAAATTGATTTATTTATTATTATTATTATTATTTATTTATTTGTTAATGTAAATTCCAACTTTACTCACGAAGCATTAAGGACTCGTGTCCGCGCGTTCTAGATTTAATTTCTATTTGGAATTTGGGAATGTTTTTTTTTCAAGGGGAGCACCAGGAGAAAAACATCTCGAAGAAAGGCAGAGGAATCTCGAATCACATATCGCGGCCATTCCGGGACCTCGAACAGGGCCACACGTTATAATAGGCGTTGGATAGTTGTATGCCAAAGTCTTACATTCATTTTTGAAGGGCAATGAACTTGCATTAATTATCTCACCGCATCTGATTTTGTCATTATGTCATTAGTGTGTCACATGACTGTATCGTGGGCTCAGGTGTGTCCAGCGGTTTTAGTGAAAACAAAGGTTTCTGGAGGTTGCTCAGTCTCGCTGGCTCACAAACCCTTCTTTAGGTCGATCTTCTTTTGTATTTGCCAACTCATTGAGATAACGTGATTTTTTTTTTAAGTTCTTCACTGATCGGTTATGGGATTCAAGTAATTCCAGGCTTAGAAAACGTTACTTTAGAAAAGTTTCCACAAGAGCTTCGCTCTTGGACTTGCCATGCTTGCGAAATCTTTAAACTAGAAATACGCTTATTGCACCACCTCGCGAATCCGTAAAAGGCCCGCAGCATGAACAAAGAGAACCAAGCCAACTAAGTAGGTAAAAAATATGTCAAAAAGAAACCAAAACAAAACAAGACCATCAAAAGAGGGAAAAACAAAAGAAATTAAAATCGGCACGACCGAGAACCGATTTTGGCCAATTTACAAGCAAACACTAAAAATTATGGGCAAATAACATTAAACAATAAACCCCATTCAGACCCTCTGTTAACTGTACTCTTCCTCCAGTATACAATCAACTCCCTTTATACCCAATACCGGATGCTGTAAGAACCTCTCATTAGCGAGAGTCGGTAATAGTGGGACTCTATTTCAGTCAAACGTCTGCAACATTTTTTTTGCCTGGGATTTAGCTGCTGTTCGTATTTCGGGGTGTGATAATACGGCAAGAGTTGACTGTAACAAGTTTATAGGATCTAATGTTTTCTCTACTTTTACTGTGGAAAAAAAAAAAAGAAAACGGAAAAGTGTGAGCGGTTACGTTTAATTAAGGATTCTTTTGGTCACTGACTAATGAGTTTTCTTAAGAATGTTTGGTAAATTATTATTGTGGCTGTAGCGACACTGCAGGAAAAGAATTTAATAGTTTAAACTGAAAAAGATCTGCCCTTATTTGACTCTGAGCATCTCATTTCTGCATCATTGAGGGCTTAATTTTTTAAACCGGCGCTACACTTATTAATTTGAAATGCAAAAATTACTTTTATTGAGATATAACTAGAATAATGTGTTGTTAGAAACAATTTGAATATGCGGCATGTTTTTAATGTTTTGTCTCTCTTAATCTCACCGATATTGGGTCAGTCTTTTTGATAGCTCTGTTTTATAATAATTCTGTTTTGAAGGGAACTTGTAGAGACCTTCAAAATAATTGACCAAACTTAAATACGACCTTGTAATCCAGTTTTCGGCGAGAAGGACGTACAAATCAAAGCTTTTATGACTTGTTTTTATGAGACTTATGAGCGATACATGAACAACTTGGTTTAGAATCTAAACGCCGTTGATTGTTTAACTCAAAGCATCACATTTAGGAAATTATAGCTGAAATTTCGAGCCAAAAGTAAGGAGTGATTCGTCACCTATGATATTATGAGGGAAAACATCATTTTTAAATGCCCAAACTTAATCTTGAATTATTTAAAACTTTAATTTTAAACTTCGCGTACATTCATTCCAACCGGAGAAAGTTAAGTGTGTTTATCCTCTTTCAGAAATGATAATTTGTTTATGCAAACAAAGTAAATTCGCCACCAACTCGCCAATTTCCTTCATTTTCAATTTTTGGTCACCTGTCACGTCACGTGACCATAATTAAAAGTTAAGGCACTAGAAAACCTCAAGATTTACTTTTCAGGAAAAATTCATTTTGTTCTAGGTCTCCTAACGGGAGATATTGCCAACCATTCATACGCTCCGAACATACATTTCACCCAGGCCTTACACCTCTTAAGCTTTCAAATTGACCAATCCAAAATAAGAACTAAAATTGAGTTTTATTTCATAACTAGAGTGTTCCTCTTTAACACCTGCGCTAATACTCAGGCTAACAACTTAGACCGCTTGCTTGTTTTACTTACGTAGATGCGCATATTTTAAGGCCCATTTTCACGGGGGGGTGATAATTAGCTCGCTGTGACAAACATTATCGATGTTAATAATGTTTATGTCAGAGCGATGTCCTGACAAGTGAACCATGTAATAGTATCCCAAGACAAGAGAGCCTCTCTTGCCCTTCAAAAATACTGGAGTCGCAAAAGTCTGAAAACTAACTGTTTAAAAGACCACGCGCGCTAAAAAAACGTTAAAAGCTTTATTTTGGAACTTGTTTTAAAATAATAAACATCACTTTAGATCTGCTTTGGGGCAATTGTCTGAAAACAACAGTGCAGCTCCAATGGTCTTATAATGTTCGTTTCATAATTTGACTGGCTCGCAGAACAATTAATTAGCCCTTAAGCTGTTAATACGCATGACATGACTGTAAACCTCTTAATTTTCTGAATAAGTTATTAGCAGCAACTTTCAAGTTGCGGCAGAGAAGGAAAAGAGGGGAACATGAATGTTCCCCTTCAAGTTGGGGTTTTCTTCCTACTGCTGTTTTTCTTAAAGGTTGCCTTTGCCTGCATTGATGGTATGTGTTCTAATTTCATTTTACAAATTTTTCTTTCTTTTTCACATGGAAAAAGAATCTTCCGGGGGTGAGGAAGAGTTTTAATTCGTGTTAGTGTAGCCGCATCACGAGTTCCCCGTCGTGAAGATGTTCTTCAGCGGTACTATGAAATTCTGCTAGTCAACTTGAAATATTAAGAAATAAAATATTTGGACTTGCAATATCTGGACGTCTTCCATTCAAATACTACGTACGTGACGGGTTTGCAGGAAAAGTATCAAAAATTACAGAAAAACATTTCAATGTAGGCAGACCAATTAATTCGATTTTTAACGATGTTTTAAAATTAGTGTGCTAGAGTTTATTTCTTTACTGAGATAGATAGAGATAAATACATAGTTTATTTACAATCACATCGCAACCGAGAGGTTGAATTAGGTGAATATTTACAAATAATTATGATTCCTTAAAAATACTACCACTAATAAGTAAGGGTTATCGGCCTGAAGCGAGGGGTTATGTGATTTATTCCCCTCGTGCGTTGCCCGAAGGCAATAACCACGAGCTGAAGGCCGATAAACGGCTTATTTTTACATTGGCGAGGATTCCTCAAAGGATGCAAAATATAGTGACGAAAAATGCCTCTATTGTTCATCTTTCTTTTGTTTTTTAACACTCCATAATGGCACTGGTTGCATTCACAAGTTTCTCGGCTTTTTAATTATGTATAAGTTTTTCAAAGTCGCATTTCAAATTAGTTGTTCGCAGTGAATGCTAGAAACAGCCTAAAGAGTCAGAAGTAGAGTCGTTTATTACTCAAACTAAAGCAGCTTCGGTGGCGATACTGCAATTGAGCTTCCGGAAAACAATTATGAATCTTCATTTGCGGGTGCGAACAACGCGCAAGCAGTTGACAATTTCAATTTTCGCACCGACGATCTTCCGACCGACCTGCATGTTTACAGACAAAGAAGATTCTGGGCGAGGGATCACTACAAGGAAATTCAGTCGAGGAATGAAGCAAGAATACCACAAAACACGAAGAGGCCAACTACATGTCTTCATGGAGTACGCGAGTTTGGGATGACTGGTTAAAGCACGGAACACCTTACCCTGACAGCGACACTTTCGTGGAACCACAGAATATTAAAGACACCGTTCAATTTCGGACTGTCGTTCTGGCTGTGGAAATCGATGAACCAACAACTAAGAATATCCGTGAATGTGGCGCAAAAGAAACGCTGCTCAGTTTAATTTTAGTAATTATAGCGTCGTGTTTAATATTTCCAATAAACATTTGTGAATTTTTTCTTAGCTTTTCTTTATGAACAGCTAATTGAAATGCGAGGGGATTATGTATTAGTATGCAAGGGGGATAAGTCATTTATCCCCCTTGCATACTAATTCTAATCCCCTCGCATTTTAATTAGCTGTTAATTAGCCTCGCTCTTCCCTTCAAACAATCAAAGCCGCACCCAGCTTTTCAGACAGTTGATCCAGGGGTTATATAATATATTCCCCCGAAAAGAACAAAGGAATCCGAGCTTATGTAAAAATGAGTTAATTTATGACGAGAAATGAAAGAAACGAACAATAGAAACAGCAAATGAATACATTACAGTAAAATTGTGATTTGTTAAGAAATAGAAAATAAAAAAAAAATAGAAAGCAACATGATAGAAAGCAATCGAAACTTCTACAACTATAGATCCGGAACACAGTTTAAGCTTTGAGGGCGTTGGACGTAATAAAACTATTAGGGAATCTGTTCGTCTTGAAAACGGGCCTAAATTTTCGTGTTTTTCTAGGTTCAACCTAGAGGTTCGTGTTTTTCTTAGGTTCAACCCAGAGGTAAACCCCTTGAGCTTTCAAATTGTCCAATCCAAAATAAGCACTATAGATAACTAGAGTGTTCCTCTCTTTAACACCTGTGCTAATACTCAGGCTAACAACTTAGACCGCTTGCTTGTTTTACTTACGTAGATGCGCATATTTTAAGGCCCATTTTCACGGGGGGTGGGGTGGTGATAATTAGCTCGCTGTGACAAACATTTATCGATGTAAATAATGTTTATGTCAGAAATAAAGTAGCGATGTCCTGACAACTGAACCATGTAATAGTATCCCTAGACAAGAGCGCCTCTCTTGCCCTTGGAAAATACTGCAGTCGCAAAAGTCTGAAAATTAACTGTTTAAAAGACCACGCGCACTGAAAAACGTTAAAAGCTACATTTTGGAACTTGTTTTAAAAAAATAAACATCACTTTACATCTACTTTGGGTCAATTGTCTGAAAACAACAGTGAAGCTGCGCGCAATAGTCTAAAAATGTTCGTTTCATAATTTGACTGGCTCGCAGAACAATTAATTAGCCCTTGAGCTGTTAATACGCATGACATGACTGTAAACGTTTTAATTTTCTGCACAAGTTATTAGGAGCAACTTTCAAGTTGCGACAGAGAAGGAAAAGAGGGGATCATGTATGTTCCCCTTCAAGTTGGGGTTTTCTTCCTACTGCTGTTTTTTTTAAAGGTTGCCTTCGCCTGCATTGATGGTATGTGTTCTAATTTCATTTTACAAGTTTTTTCTTTCTTTTTCAAATGGAAAAAGAATCTTCCGGGGGTGGGGAAGAGTTTTAATTCGTGTTAGTATAGCAGCATCACGAGTTCCCCGTCGTGAAGATGTTCTTCAGCGGTACCATGAAAATTCTGCTAGTCAACTTGAAATATTAAGAAATAAAATATTTGGACTTGCAATATCTGGACATCTTCCATTCAGATACTACGTACGTGAAGGTTTTGCAAGAAAAGTATCAAAAATTACAGAAAAACATTTCAAAGTAGAGAGGGTCATTCACTAAAATGCTGTCCTATTATATTGCATTCTTCGTTCGAGCCAAAAATGTTTATCCTTGAAGGAAGTTTAAGTGTTGCGTAGAAACCTCTTCCGCACACATGCGAGAACTGTAACAGGAGCTTTATCAACAAGCCCATATCAAATTTCTCTCCATTCGCTGTTTTAAAAAATGACAACTATAAACAAAAAAATTTGAAATCAATTGAAGACGAATTTTGCGCGATCTAATCCTGCCGTTGAAAATCGGACTCCAGAAACTTACATATGAAGTGTTGTGTTTGACGAATAACCTCCTGAGAATAAAAAGAAATTGTAATTATGTTTGAATTCAAGTTCACAAATAGATTCCATGTTGCCGTGCGTCTGTTCAGTAATAGATCACAGATGACGTCAAAATGTCGTAAAAACAAAGAAGTGGCACACGAGCCGCAGGCGAGTGTGTCACTGTTGTTTTTACCACATTTTGACGTCCTCTGTGATCTATTACTGAACAGACCCACGGCAACATGGAATCTATTTGTTTTATACAATGATCAGAAAAGAAAAAGACCGATTCACATACCTGCCTCGAACCGCTTGACCTTTTGCGGATTTGTGCTAGTTTAGGCATTTTTTAAGTCCCAAACCCAACTTCATCTTAGCTTCTTCTTTATCTTTCTTGTGTACAGTTTCTTCGAAAAGTTTTTCACCGTCTTTTCTTGCTCAAAGAAGAATAATAGCGAAAACATTTTGCAAAACAGCGAGTCTCTCGTAGCGAAGACACACGATGGCAACTGATGTGAAGATTTCTTGTAGTTTAGGCATTGTCAAGTAGTCAATAGCTTTTTTGGTCTCCGTTTCTCCATTTTTCTTCCTTGTAAATAGCTCCTGCTAAACTTTTTCTGAAGCTTTCACTTGCCTCAATCCGAAATAATCTCACAAACATTTTCAAAACCGCGTGCCATGTTGAACACTGGGACAAAGAAAACAAGTTTTTCCCGTGACGTCATCCATGTATCTGTACTCTAATAGATCATGGTCAACGACCAATCACAGCGCGCGTAGTATTCACATCATTGTATAATAAAATGTAGATAAATTTCCAGTATTTAAGATTGGAGTAATAGCCGTGATACATGAACAAAGAGGCAAAAATTACTCCAAAGAAGTGTCATAATCTCCTTAATATCATATTTCTGTCCTAAGTTTTCGCCCGTAGGGCGTGTGAGGCGAGAGAAAAAAAAGTCTGGACTAGCTCTCTGTTTTCAGCCTCTTCCCAGACCTTTTGTTTGACTGCTCGCGCGTACTTGAATACGCAGAAATACGGACTGTTTTGCAGTCTATTGTCGGGCCAACAATGTTGGGAGTTGGTGCGTCCGTTTGTACATAGCTAAGAGTTTGACCGGTTCCAAACTTTGCGCATAGCTGAACGTCTGCGTCGGATGCATTATCAATGAAATTTTCTATGGCAATCAGCGTCATCACGAGGCGAATTTTATAGACAATTCTATAGAATCTGGGGCGTGAGTGGTACCCCACATGCAGAGTTTGAGGTTAGTAGACGAGACTGATTATGAAAGCCGGCAATCATCAAAGATAAAAACAAGAGTGCTGCCCTTTAAGTTGCTTTGCAAGACACAAATAAGACACCAATAGAACAGCGTGCTTGTCGTAGCTGTTGACAGCTGTTTCGCCATAATTGTGTTTCGTCAGAACGGCGTTACAAACGGAGAAGCTCTGGTGAGAAATACCCTCACACTCTTGCCCTTCCGGAGACACGTGATATGACGTCATTCGGGGCGGAGCCTCCCATTTCCCCTTATAAAACTTTGTCGACTGTTCCCCGGACGTCGCCCTCGGGATGGGAACTCTAAATACTTCGGCGCCTTTACCCCGAGAGGAAGTTGATGTTGAGAAAATTAAAATAAGGTGTAAAATTCTTCAAAGTTTCAGAAACCGATGACTTCAAGATGTCCCTGGCACTCTTCACAATTTGTCTTATATCCGGGATGTACGGAAGTGAGGCTGGAGGAGGGCAATGTACAATTTCAGAGAGATCAGTTCCTGGTAAAGCTCTCAAGGGTCACTCCTTCAAAGAGTTTGCAGTGAGGGCCATTATTGAGTGCCAGAACACCTGTGAAAGAGACCCCAGGTGTGCGAGTTACAATTTTTACATTCCGGGCAAAGTGTGTGAGCTTAACAGCCAGACCAAGGAAGAAAGACCTGAAGACTTCGTGACAGATGAGCTAAGGTTCTATATGAGACGAGAAGGTACGATAATCTGTCTGTTCTCTTCCGTTTACTTCCTAGTCTCCCAGCAAATCAGACTATAATCGATCTACTTCTAGTCTTACACTGTATTCGGGTATTTGTATTGTACTGTCTACAGCTATTTTGAAAAAGGTTGTCGGAAAAAGTGCACTCGACAAGTATTGTGGGTGGCATTGAGTTCATTTTGTTGTTCCAAGAAAAAAATGGCACGAGAGGATGCCACACGTATGTTTGCGAGTGCTAAAGAAAAGAAACAAAAGTAGGTTCGACAGCTACAGTGTATTAAACAGTATCACTATGGATCATATGCCATATTACCTTTCGTGCACATTTTTTCCGACAATGTACCTTTCACGAAATAGCTGTATATCGTGGAAGTACTTAATGCATTAGAAAAAAAGCATTGTTGTCTAATCATGGTATATTGTTAAACAATAAAAATGCAAACAATGGAATTTTAGTTTTGGTTTAGTTTACTCTTACCCAGTTTGATTTACAGCTATTTCAAAAAACGTTGTGGGAAGAAAAGAAAAAAGTTTAAGCCAAGACCGAAAGGTAATATGGGATTTTTATGATGACCTGCTACAGGTCCTATAGGAGTTTGGCGGCCACTCAAGTATGTTCCTGAGAACAGTATGGAACGTCTTTCTGTAAGTGAGACTATCTCTAAACGTTGGACAACACTTAAAACAGAGATGGTTGGAGGGCCTTCAAACAGTAGGGAGCTTAAGCAACTACAATGGCGACAAAAGAGACCGTAAACAACAATAGGTTTAAATTAGCAAAACAACAACTTAATTTGCACGTGCACCACGCTTTTTTGTCCGTGGCCGTTGTTGCCCGACTACGGCTTGAAATGTCTCATGTTTTATAGGGGAAGTGAACAGCAGGCCACAATTTTCTTTTCTTTTTTTTTAGCTTAAAACTAGTCCTTGAGAATGCATTTCCAGAGGAATCGCCATCATTTAAGAAATTGAACGAGTTGAAATAAAGGCGATGTGGTTGTCCATACATTCTTACATGTTGTAGTGCAAAATATTACCCGCAGTAGACTTTGGCGACCTTTAATTAATTCTTGAGTAGGAACCATTATTCGGAAAAAAGTTTGTTTATGATATTTTTTCGCTCACTTCGTTACTACGTTATGCAAATTGACAAAATGTAAAATTTAATGTCATTTTTTCTTGCTCATTAGCTGAACAAAATTGCTTTCAAAGATGGGAATAAGCAAGAGTGCACTTCGACTGAAACGTAATTTTACCTTGTGCTTTTTTAAAAGCTAAAATGATAAGTATGGTTCAGAATAAATGTCGAATAAAAATCAGCGACCAGTTTAGGCTCGTTTAGTGGAGTGATTGTTTGCCAGCAAAAGACGGATTTGAAACAACCCACATTACCTTGAGGTCTTGGCTTGAAGACTTTTTGCTTTTCTTCCGACAACGTTTTTTGAAATAGCTGTATACTTAAAATTAAGGGGAGGTTGTCTTGTGGTATCTGATAAGTTAACTAAGGGTATTTTATCGGGATGTTATATGTTGGGTATCATGAAGACTCATTTCTTAGTTGTTAGAATAACACTTTCGTCTTCAAGTTCGACGTTTAAAATAGTCGTCAAAAGAAACCTTCTTCTGACATGAATTCGGTGTAAGCGGATGTTGTCCTATCGCAATTCAATTTGTAAGAACCATCGCACTTTGTAATAAATCCATCACACTTTGTAATACCTGTCGCAATTTGTAATAGGCCGTTTCGCACTTTGTAATAAAACAGCTCAGTGTTACAATTTGTAATAACTGTCCATCGCACTTTGTAATAACCAAAGCTGTCGCAATTTGTAATAATTCCATCATACTTTTTAATAAGTTTTTGAAAGTGATTCAACTTACTTCGTCAACATTAATGCAATGCCAAAATATGAATGGTACTTCATAAGAAAAGATGATGATATCTGCAAGCACATAACTTAAATCAGTGAATATCCTGCACTATTCACTGATTCACCTCCAGTTCCTCCGAGCGAGCGACGCCAAACTCGCGTAGGTTGCGAGCAAAATGCTTTCCCGGTTTGCTGCCGTAACAAACTATGAATTTTCACAACTAATCAAGTAAGCTGTTTCCGAAATACATGAAGAAGGTGACGAAGTTCGGTTTGGAGTTTTAACAGGTAAAGCTTTGTCTTTTTGACTTGAATAGTTATCGATAAAACCGGTGAAAAAGTTTTTTGTTTACAGATGCAAATTAAGCTTAAGTCTTGCGTTACTTTATTTAGTTGACTTGTTCATAAATAAGCTTAAAACTAAATTTAATGATCTTTTTTACAGAATTATTTTAAATAAAAACAGCATTCACAACTCCTTTTGAAGAAACTTCCCTGCAAGAGCTAAACAAACGCCTTCAAAAGTTTTATTTGTCGCTAAGAAAAAGCGACGACTGCGGCCTTTCGGTCATCGCGCGCCAAAATTGTAATCGTTGGCAACAGTAAAGGAGTTAAAAATCATCATTTTGTGCTCAATTACCTCACTGATTTAGTATATACTAAAACAATTACTCCCCTCAGTGTCGGTGGCTAGTAGTGGATATTTTCCTCGCCGCTTCGCGGCCTCGGTAAATAACCAATACTAGCCACCTCCACTTCGGTGAATAATTGTTATATATTTAAGCAATGGACCACACTTTCTATGGGTTTACCGGCGCGATAACCCACGGGGGATGTTGGGAAAACACTCGAAAAGCTTGTAAATCACTCGCCTTCGGCTCGTGATTTACAAGCTTTTCGAGTGTTTTCCCAACATCCCAAGTGGGTTATCACGTCGGTAAACCCATAGAAAGTGTGGTCTATTGCTTTTATAAAATAACTTTTAGTAGGTAAAAAATATGGTTCTATTACCGTGATCAAGTCACGTCTTCTCTCTAAAGTCATCATAAGCCAATCATGACTCACGAATTAATAGCGTTGAACTTTCTCAAAACAACAAACAGCAGCACTTCAAAACACGAGTTTTTGCACTCATTACATGATAACTTATGAAAGCTGTTTTACAGGAAAAGTCAACACATATTCATGCGAACGTACAATGAAAGAATGCTTTCATGGTTTGTTTACTACAGAAGTAGAAATTAATTGAACATCAGACTGTACGCAGCTGTATTTTGTTGAGTCGATCCGTAAGAATTTCGTTGTTACAGACAGAACTGACAGCTATTGTAATGGAGGACTTCATTCACTTTTTACAAGCCGCAGTGGTTTAAGATCTGTTTTGTGGACGTTATTATGATCAGGAAATGCTGCGGTAACGACGTGGCTGCATTTGCGAAGTTGTAGCATATGTAACTTTATATGCACGTACAGCGACCGATGGAAATATGTCAGTGGTGGAGAAAGGTTTCTTTGCCGTAGCCACATATTGGCGTTAATATTTGTCGATTCGTGAAGTCAGGTGGTTTGAGGTAGGTTATGGCATCGATATCACCGAATAATTTGTGCAAATGTTGGAAAAAACCAGCCCGAAACTCTGACATCTTTCACCATCGTTGGCAGCTTGTTTACAACATACGGCGGCCGATTTTGTACCATATCTTGATCAGAGATCTCTTTTTGTTACAATTTCTTTCATTAAGGAATTTAATTTTGACATAAAATAAATCAATAATGCTAAAACTATCCGTTTTGTTGCTGGTTGGCACATGGTTAAGTTTTCCTGGAGACGTTCTACACCAGAAATTCACACAGTTGTTGTCTTTCTCTGCGATTTGGCATCGTCGTAAAATGTAAACTGTCTTCCAGCTTTGTACTTTATAACTTCTAAAACTATGGCAGTAGCGAATTGTGACGCTCAGTAATAAAATGTGGAAACCAACGCTTTTAATATTAAGAAGGGCTGGGCAAGTAACTTGTTCTGTTTTTTAGCCTCTCTAAAATCGTTGTTTGCAGATCAATTAAGCCGGTTTTGTTTATGGCTCGTGGTCCGGATGCCTTTTTCTATGGGTTTACCGGCATAATAAACCATAGGTTTTTGACCAAGCAGATCACGCGTACTATCTCAGTTATTTTATAAATATATATATATATATATATATATATATATATATATATATATATATACAACGTATCTCCGCTCATTCAAGCCATTTAACTTTATTCGCGGTCCTAAACATTTTTTTTTTAATCAATGTTGATTTGTTATTTGACTTACAAAATTCGGTATTCTTAAACCTTGCTATTTTACTAGGTGGTTTGCATGCAATGGTTACCCGGGGGGTGGGGTGGGGGGCATGCTCCCTTATATGGCCAATACGGGGATGTGCCGCTGGACAGACCACTGTCAGAGAACAGAATCTAGACACACTAGACACAAACTAGCCGTTTTTAAAAGACATTTAATTTCCGCAAATCGTTAAGATCCATCCTTACATCATTCGAATAAGGACACCAGGAAAGTTCAAGCTTTCCTTTTTAGATCTTATAACAGGTCGACATAACACCGTCCTTGTCTAACGCGAAATCTTAAAAGAAGTAATAGTGGTTTCCATATTTTGGGCAACTTAATCAGAAGAGGCCTGGAAAAATTCAAAATGTTTACTGCAAATAAACAAAAGCTTCACTAGTGGCAAATCGTCGAAGCACAGCAGAAACATAAACACAAAGTCCAATTAGTCGCTTTCCAATACCTTTCTATGTACCTAATTTTATGAAACTCACTTGGGGTCATACACTGAGCCGGCTGACCATTTGGTCCATTATTCTCTCTTGATTTGGTCCCATATAGGAACAAAGGAAGTACTCATTTCATCTTAAAACAATTTTCTTCTATGGAGCCCTCTAATAAAGCAAATACCGTGTGCGTTCAACTCTTAAGACCGTGCAATTCTTCCGAGGGTGTTCAGGATTACTTTTTTCTCACAAAATGGATACCCTATTTAAGGTTCGAGATCCTCAAAAACCATACCCTATCAGGCGATCCATACCTACCTACCCTATATAAGGGATTATCTCCTCCCCCCGAAGACACGTGTCATGTGCAAGCAAACATGGATCCAGATGTGGACGGCGAATACCAGGTTATTCATGAATTTTCTGTTGCTAAATTTTGCTTTTGTTATTTAAATATTTTTGAATTCAAATATATGAAATGATTCACATCTTTTTTTGGTGACATGTCACAGGAAGTCTCATGTCTTTCATAACAGCGATTCTCGTTGGTCATGTGATTATTCAAGGCAGATAAATTTATAACGGAGGACATGCATGTTTGACCAAAGAAATAATTTAGGTTTACAACAAAGTGCGATGGAATTATTACAAATTGCGAGAGCTTAGTTTATTACAAAGTGCGATGGACAGTTGTTACAAATTGCGACAGCTTTTTTATTACAAAGTGCGACACGGTTTATTACAAATTGCGACAGGTATTACAAAGTGTGATGGATTTATTATAAATTGCGACAGGTATTGCAAAGTGCGATGATTATTACAAATTGCGACAGCTTAGTTTATTACAAAGTGCGATGGACAGTTATTACAAATTGCGACAGCTTTTTTATTACAAAGTGCGACACCGTTTATTACAAATTGCGACAGGTATTACAAAGTGTGATGGATTTATTACAAATTGCGACAGATATTGCAAAGTGTGATGATTATTACAAATTGGGACAGTACAACCCTACCAAAGAAAACAAAGGGTCGACAGATCCAGCTTAAAGGCCGGTTATATTTCTAGCTGAACCGACGTTTCGTTTCGTTCTCATGTGAACAGTTCGCCAAGTTTTCTACACGAATGTAGAATTAGTTGACTCGCCCAGGGTAGCTCGGGTAGGCCAGTGACCTTTCTACCCAGCCCGGGGAAAGTTTTCTCCATATAAACGGGGCCTAACAACTATCTAAAAGTATTTTTTTAAATATTGTAGCAAAGCTAAAACACGATGGTGGACTTCAACCAACACTCACTCTGCCACTCCGCTGGTTTTTGTGTATAAATCTTTCATTAGCTTACTACCTGTTAGTTTGAAGCAGAATTTAGTTAATATCTTCCAACATTTTATTTCAGACGTAGACGAATGCCAGATGAGCACTCACAATTGTAGCGACAATGCCACCTGCATTAACACCGAGGGATTCTTTAACTGTAGTTGCAAAACAGGGTACAGAGGAAATGGCTACAACTGTACAGGTTGGTGCTTTTAAAACTCTTCTCATTTTTTTTTACATTTTTAAGGATTTTTTATTGAAAAAAATAACAAACAAACAAACAAACAACAACAACTTACAACAAAAACATTTTCATCGCTCGGCTGTGCTGAGTCAGTCGCGTGCTAAGGTTTCTGCAGGTTTCACCAATGTACGTAGGCTGCAGTCGCAGCATTTGATCTTGTATACTGCTGCCTGTCTCTATTCCGGTTTGTTTTTGTCCCCGACAATCATATCCAACCTTGTTATGAAATGACTTGAGCTCCTAGGTTCAAACTTTTCACAATTAATATGAGTAACGTAAGCAACTACAATGAGAATAACAGACAAGAAACTTTTAAAAAATATTATAAAAAAACTAGTAATAAGAACAATTGACTTGAAAAAAGAGGCAATGAGGAATTAGTAACGAATTCGTTACAATGGGGACTAAGGGGTATGTAGTAAATTCGAGACTTTCCGAGACTGGAAATTCGAGACCGAGACTTATAACAAGCGATTTATCAATTCCAAGCTCGAGACTGGAAAATTCCGAGCGGGACACTCCAAGCGTCAAAAATTTCTAGACAATGGTACTAATAAAGCTAAACAAAATGTCCGAAATCGTAACTGGAAGCTAGCGAAAGCCCACTTATAGCACTTATTGTGGCTAGCGAAAGCCCACCGATATACTGCTTTGTCTTGTTTACTGTTTTATGTCTCTTATTTACTGGCTCAGTTTGGTAAGCTGTGGGATACATAAACTCTGAAAACTTCGACTCCAGAAGACCGAAAAAGAAAAAAACAAAACAAAACACGACAAATCCGAGACTCCTAGACCCGTTGGCATAAGAATTCGCGACTCAGAGGCCCAAAAGTCACCCGAAAACGAGACTTCGAGACCCATCTGCTTCCGAGATTTTGAGATCGGCCAAAAGTTTTCGAGATCCATGCCACGTTTTTTGAAGTACCATCATGATTCTATATCCCTAAACTAGGACAATGAACTGAATGAAGAAATACAATTAAAAAAAAACTAGTAATCTACGTGTTACGAAGATGAGATACAATCAAATAAAAGTTTGAAGGCAGGTTAAACAACAACAAGAACAACAACAAAAAAACAATAAGTGCTATATCCCTTCAGGCTTATGAAATATTGCACTCTTCATGCACAGTAATAACAAAATCACAGGGCGAGCTCTTAAACAATTTGTGTCTAATTCCCATTTCGGGGCTTTTGAGTAGGTAAAAAGGTATAAAACCAAAAAGGCCGAAAGTACTGTTAAAAGTACTTTTCCCTTCTTCTTCTTCTTCTTCTTTATATTCTTTTTTGTAGATATTGACGAGTGCGCCAGCGGCACTGACGACTGCCACAGTTCATTAGCTTCATGTACAAACACTGTGGGATCCTTTAGTTGTACATGTAACAGTCCCTACAATGGAGATGGCAGAACTTGCAATCTACCGGAAGGTAATTATTAGTCAAAATATTAGGAAAATGTTGACTTTAATTACCAGACCCTTACGCTTGTTAGCTAACTAGCAATTGTTGCATACGGCTGATCTCTCCGGGGGGAGAGGGGGGGGGGGGGAGGTACTTCCAGAAAAATTGGGTGTGGGTTTGCGGTACGCTTCCTGAAACCCTCTCCCTATTTCAGACCAAAATCTGTGATTTTCCCTACCCTATTTCAGACCTGACCCTTAAAACAATACCCTATTTCAGACCTGCCTTATAATCAGTTCCCTACGTCAGACCAGTGTTATAAATAGAGGATATTACACGGTGGCGCGAAGATATGAATTTTATTTTCGAGTGGCAAAACAATATTTTACGAACGAGCGCAGCGAGTGAGTAAAATATTGTTTTTGCCACGAGAAAATAAAATTCATATCTTCAAGCCGCCGTGTAATGTTCTTTTTATTATATAGACAAAAAGACATCGATAAAGTCATGATAGATTATTCGCCAAAAAGTAATTGTCACGACTCAAATTTACAGTACAGCAATACAAGACATTGTTTACAATAATCTTGAGAAATAACACTGAGCTGAAAAGGGCTCTACAATGACAAAATATAAGTAAAGCTTTGAAAAATGTGTAATTGAAATTCAAAGGACGCAAGACGCCTACAAATTTTGGAGGGAAATTACCGAAATTACGTCATCGATAAACTCACGTGTGAGATTATGGAAAATAAACCACTCGGGTCCCGGATGTAGTTTTTATGAATTTTACGAGTGGTATATTTTCCAGTAAAACACTCGTGTCTATATAATAAATAGAGAATATTACACGGTGGCGAGAAGATATGAATTTTATGTTCGAGCGGCAAGAACAATATCTCACGAGTGAGCGCAGCGAACGAGTGAGATATTGTTCTTGCCACGAGAACATAAAATTCATATCTTTGAGCTAACGTGTAATATTCTTTTTATTATATAAACATACTGATGACGGCGTTTTTGATGATTTTCCGAAGATTTCCGACCACCTTCCGAAGATTTCCGAAGATTTTTCAAATTGTCCCGAAGACCAGACGAACGTTCCCGAACATTTTCCGAAAATTTCCGAAGATGTCCGAAGATTGCCGAAGATTGCCGAGCACTTTCGAGGAAGACCCGAAGATGTTTCGATGATACACCAACGAATTTAAGTACAATTTAAGAGACAAACCTGATGTCAGTGAAATTATCGATATCTTTACATGTTTTGTCTTGCTTCTTCGTTTATTCGTTTGAATGTGTATTTGTTTATTTATCACAGCTTAAATATATTCTTTATTTGTGTGTTTTTATTTGCATTTGTTTGTTTGTTTATAACAACTTTGAAATCTAGTTACTTTTCCTCATGTCGCATTTACTCAGCGCGATTAGCTTTAATTTGCTATTTCTGAGTGGCTGTGCTCTCTTTCTTTCACATTATTATTTCCTTTAAATGACTCTACACTTTTGTATCAAGAGCACGATAAGCATTGTTGTTATTGTTGTTGTTGTTGTTGCTTCTTGTCTAATGAAGTTTTGATCATTTTTAACTATTGTCTGTTTTATGTCAGAATGTCAAAATTACTGGAGTCTGAGCAATGCTGACAGGAATATAATTTATGGAAGGCCCAACCGTCAGTGTGACAGCGGTATCGGCCCTGGATGGTTTCGTTTTGAAGGGTCCGCCGGCACAAGAATGCCAACTTCATGTCCACCTTTTCACAGGTGTAACACTGACTCACCTGGCTGGATGGATGGTAGCCACCCTACAGTAGCAGATGGTCAGGTCAGCAGGCGGGTGTGTTTTCCCTGGAGTAACTGCTGTCACTGGCCAGTAAACATCACAGTGAGAAATTGTGGTTCATATTATGTGTACTATCTTAGTAGTGCACCTAGCTGTTATCTCCGTTATTGTGGCACTAACTAAAATTAAGGTGCAAGTAAAGTATTACATAATCTATCATTTCAGTTAAGTAGGCTTCATTGTATTAAAGAAAGAAAAGAAAAGGAACTACACTTAACTTCAATATCCGAATTTCTATAACTTAAGCAAAAGGAGGAAAAAACTACGAGGTAACACAACGTACTACTCGCGTTTGCAAGCAAGAACAGTTTTCTTGAAGTTTAATATGAGGATGAACATTCTTTTAAGCCGTTTTAAAGATCAAGGAAGAAATAAATAATGGTAATAGAACTTACCAGGAAGTTATGGAGGGGCATTCTGGACAAAAATGCAATCTAATCGCGACTTGCATTCCATTGGATCGTATCCGTGTTCCATTGGATCGTACCTTTCTTCCATTCAATCGTACTCCCATTCCATTCGATCGTACTTTCATTCCACTGGATCGTACTTTTCTTCCATTCGATCGTACTTCCATTCCATTCGATCGTACTTTCATTCCACTGGATCGTACTTTTCTTCCATTCGATCGTACTTCCATTCCATTCGATCGTACTTTCATTCCACTAGATCGTACCTTTCTTCCATTCGATCGTACTTCAATTATTTTGTCGCTAGCTATATGACATTGGTTTATTTCTCTGTGGTATTTCACATTTATCCGTACCTCCGTGGAAACAGCATTCCATCGGATCGTAACTATCGTTCGGCCGTAGTCATCATTTGGTCAGCGGTGAAGCGAGGAAGGCTAAACCTCGATCTCGTTTTAGTGTGGAGACATACGACTTATGATTACATGACGTACAATTGAAAATCGAGTCGCACATGGAGCCACGCCGATAGTGTAGATAGTAGAAAAATATTACGTTCAAATTTCCTAGACATTTGAAGCAAATTTATGAAACGTTGCAAACCAATCTGTGTCAAGGTTGTAGAGTAAATAAAATTTCAATTCATGTAACATTAGTAGCGGAGCTCCACGCGCGCGCGTGGGCGGAGCCCCATTGCTAAGTAAATCTACCCATCCCAGAAAATTTGGTAATCAAGTGACCGTACACCGACCGCCGACCGACCGTCCGTCCGCACCACAGGAAAACCAATGTTTACTCTCACATTTTAACTAGTTTGGTAGCCCAAGAGAAAACTAATTTCACATCAATGTTGTGATCAATTGACAGCTGTCAAAACAGGACATCCGCTGACCAGTATCACCTGACCGTACCGCGGGCCCAAGTGTTGACCCATCGAGGTCGAGTATTTTTTGAAGTTATCCGCTGATTAATTACCAGTTTGAAATGATCGCAGGCTCAAGTTAATTTTTTCCAAGGATTCATATCAAATATGTTGTGTTTATGTCACTATGGCCCCGCACTATTAAAATTTTGATTTCAAACTGACTTCGGAAGCGAAAATTCAGCCATTTTTTTTATAAGTACAGGCTGGGAAGACCTTATCTTACCATGGTCACGCGTTGGTCACGCTCTACGTCCAATTTTTATACTCTGATTGGTCAAAATTTGACAGGTGAGTTAATGCGAAAAAATTATGCAGCATCTTGAAAATTGTTTACTTTGACAGCTGAAGCTGAAGAGTTTTGTGTCAACTTGTGATGTTTTTAACTGTCTTTTTCTTCTGGATGTACAAAATGAAATACAGCTGCTATCAAGAGTCTTCTGTTATTCATGGCTGGTTCGTTTACTGAGTTTTTGGTTGAGGAACGCGTCGCTTGTCAAAATTTGGTAATTCGATTTCGGATGGCATCGTTTTCGTTTTTCACCTTGCTTAATGCGTAAGAGGGTTTAAAAGTCTCAAGCAACTGTGGCCTTCCTTGATAGCTTTCAGGAACTGAATCTCGAATGGTAAGCCTGAGTAACTATTGTATTTGATGTTTGTTTTTGTTATATCTAATTTCATGAAGTCTTGCACATTCACGCTGACAGTTTATGCGGCAAGTTTATGCAAGTTTGTAGCCGTGGTTTGAGTCAATGATCTGACCTAGTATCAGGTTTGAACGGTTTGATATAAGCTTACAGAACTTTAAAAAGCCTTCAGATATATTTGCTCACCACAGATAGAAAGAAAACGTTCCGAAGAATATTTAGTTATAAATTTGGCTGTAGAAAGAAAACTTTGAGCGATTTTCTTGCTTCGAGGAGTTCACCTTGGAAAACTAACACCCGCGCCGTTAAGCCGGCTTATAAAGCTTCACGCCGAGACTCAGGATTTTTAGAGACACTTTAATACTTGTCTTCATGAATGAAAATTGTTATCTCTGTAAATGTTTCACCGAATTATATTTCTTTTTTTGATTGTTAGTAGTCTCTCTTGCAATTTTAATCGCTTGTCTGTGCCGTTTGTTTTCATCGTTCATGAACATCGCTTGCAGGAGTACTCAAAAATGTCGCGCGTATCAAACGCTTTATAAGATTACACATCGTTATAACTGAAACCATTAAATAACAAAAAAAATAATAATAAATTCGCTATTATGTTGAAGCTTAACTCTATTATAGTAATTTATCAAGAAATGTTTTTGAATAGGTGCCAATTGATAGTTACTTATCCCAATCAGCTTTTGCCACCATTCATTACATATCTATAAGTGGCACTTAACCTAATCCACCAAATTTTTACCACATACCGTATATCCACCCCTATCGCTATCTATTGTATCCATAACATCTTTATAATCCCAAATTTCGCGACATATTTGGTGCCTTATCCACCAAAACAATCCCAGAAATAACTGCGCCCAAAGGTTGTACTTATTCTCCTTGGAGTTTCTGAAGTAGGACATTCCCTTTTCCCTTCCATCTCTTTTAAACGCCTTCCACGTAACCTAAAACGTATTTTCCTACGCAGCCTTTTTTTCTCTTGTCAAGCAATGTTCTTCTGGGGTAAGAATTAAACGTTTACTACACCCTCATTTCCAGGGGCTGCGATCCTTTTGGTCAGCTCCAAAGATCACTAACCTTTAGACTTCAAGAAGGAATGATGAGAGAATAAACACCCCGTAAAACAACGAAAAAACTAATCTGGTACCCAGATCTCCCACGGCCAAGGAAAAGGGAGATCTCACTATATTGCTGTCTCCATAAGCTTGATTGAATGGAATAGTGTTTTTTCTTGGTATTTTCGAAACCAACGCTCTCACTAACGCCCCTTGGCAGCCTCACACATGGTGGAGATATATCGATGATATTTTCATGATCTGGATAGAAGGTTCAGATCGTTTGAAAATATTCGTCGATTATCTCAATAACATTCATCCCACTATTAAGTTCACTAGCTCTCACTCACTTACTAACGTTCCTTTTCTCGACGTCATAGTGTCTCTACATAACGGTATAATTGAAACCGATCTATTTACTAAACCCACGGATAAACATCAGCACCTTCTCAGCTCATCATGCCATCCTCACCACACTAAGAAAGCCATTCCGTTCAGCTTAGCCCTCCGCCTCCGCCGTATCTGCTCTACAGACGCTAAGTTTAAACATCGCATTAATGAACGTAAAACATATCTCCTGGCTCGTGGTTATAATAATAATTTCCTAGAAAAACAGTTCCTACGCGCTGCTAATATTTCTCGTACTAACGCGTTACAAACTAAACCCAAAGCTTCTAACGATGTTGTACCATTTGTTGTCACATATAACCCAGCACTTCCACGCATCTCTAATATCCTACGCAAACATTTTAACATCTTACACTCCTCTAACCGTTGCAAAGACGTCTTTAAGCAAACGCCTTTTGTTGCTTACAGACGTAGCTCTAATCTTCGTGACCTTTTAGTTAAAGCACAACTACCCGTTATCTCCACCAATCATTTTCCGCCGGGCTCCTTCCGCTGTGGACAGAATTGTGACACTTGTCCGTACATTACTAACGGCCTAACAAGTTATACCTTTTACGCTACAGGTGAAACACGCTCCATCACTTCACACATTACTTGTAACACTAAAAATGTTATCTACATGGTTCAATGTAACTGTTGTAATTCACAATATATAGGTGAAACTAAGCGACGTCTTAAGGACAGATTTAACGAACACAGACGTGCAGTCGACAAAACTAACATTAAATCTAAACCCACTACTGTTTCTGAACACTTTCTCTCTCACTCTAACCATTCTCATACTGACATGCAGTTAATCCAACTAGAAAAAATTCATTCTTCACGTGACTCAGTTCGTAAGGCCAGGGAGTCGCATTTGATAGATAAGGCCATGACTCTTGAACCTCATGGCCTAAACCGCCGTGACGAATTATTGCAATCCATATCCTTAGTATTTTTCCTATCCAGTTTTTATGTTGTACGTCATTTCCGCCTCTCCCTTTTATTGCGACATTCTCCATCTATATAATATTGTGATTGCTACATAAGTTCAGTAACATCTGTAAACCTGAAGAAGGCTGGTATGGCCAGCCGAAATATTGTTATGAAAAACAATACACGTTGTTTTAAATCAGCTTTGCTGTAGTCTTCGGACTCCTCGTTCTTGTTTCTTTATATTTTGGCTGATTTGATCTCTTTTCTAGAGATCCAACGTTTACAACCAGCAGGATCTTCGTCCACGGTTTTTGCAGTTAATTTAATCCTTTTTTATTTACACTAAAGAAAATGTTCCCTTCCCGCCCTCCTTCCCCCAAGAAAAATTATGCAAAAATAATATTAAAAAAGGATACAAGTTTTTACACGTTCATGTTTAGGTACGTTCTCTGGTTGAAGCGCAGTACCCATCATAGTCTGAGAATTTCCATAATTTATTCCAGTCTAAGAGATTTACAATATTTGGTACTGGTTTTCTAAGTTTTGCTACAAACTATATTTGTACAGTGCATCAATTTGTGTGAGGAAACCTCCCTAGGAAAACCTTGTACGTGTGAATGGGGCTTAACAAAGAAAGCAAATGTTAACAAACCATTACAATGCGTAACGATAAGCTTGATAGTGTTTTTGGTGAACAACTTTACCTCTTGCAACATTGACACGTGCAATTCGCCACTTTTTACATTGTCCATGTAACACATTGTTCTCCAAATATTACGCAACGATTATTTCCAATCTGTGATTACAATGTGCATTCGTCCCAAGAGAAACTGATAACAACACTAGAGCCAATTTGGGAGGTCAAGCACGGTGAATTTTCAGTGTGAAAGTGGTGGATAAGCAAACCTAATGATTTAATCACCAAGTTGCAGCTCGCTGCATTCACAAATCGAGAACTGTAATTCAGTGAGTCCGTAGAAATGGATTTTGGTGATGGGATGCATAAAGACAGAAGCACCTAGTCTGATGATCACGAGACTGAAATATCTAATCAAGCAGACAAACAGGTAGGGATCATAATTTTTTTTTTCGCTGAGTCAGCTCTAATTCAAATTCTTGAGCGAAGCCTTTGGCTACGTTTGGGCGAATAGCGTTTCAAAATTTGATCGTCAAAATCGAGTTCAACTTTTAGCCAGCTGGTATGGTCAATTTAACAGGCGCGGTATGCCACCATGAACGTCTGTATTTTGTACCTTAAAGGCGTGTTTACATGGATGAGTGGTAATTCAGTTGGCAGACACCATTTTTCATTTGGTAAAGTAGCAAATTGCACATGCATGGATAGGTGGTAAAACTGTTAAGACAAGTTGTAATTCAACCTAGTGCGCCAGTTCCGTGTGAACAAACCGAAATTCGAAAATATTGAACGATTCTGTTTGAAGAAACTTTCCCCTAGTTAACTTAACTTGTACATGCTCTTTCAACTTGACCTATTTTGCTATGTCACTAGTTCATAATATAATTTAGTTGATAATTGAGACACGTTGTCATCGTGACATAACTCGGAAAAAGTGCTTGAGTCTTATTGAGTAATACTTTAGCTGTTATTGGTCTTTATTTGCGACCTCAGCACAGTGAACAAGCGAATGACTACAGAATTTGTTTTCTTTTAATTCTGCATATGGCGCACAGTTAATTCATTTTAATTACTTAATCCATCAGTTCTATTTTACCCCCAATTGAGGCTAGTTATGACTAGTCTGATAATTCTCTAGCTAATGGAAGTGCTCAAAAGATTCAAACTGCAATACATTTAAATCATCCCGTCTCTTTGAACGGTATACTGCTAATTATATATTCCCCTGGAGAATATTTTAGTCAAATAATCGAATTATTTGTACACGTCCTTGATCTTCTGGATTACCACCAGTCGTGCCAGAGCAACTCATGCCACCACAATACGAGCCCCCTCCCCCTCCGGCTTGTTGCATGCGACGACCACTACCTCCCCCAGAGTAACCTCCTCCACCACCTGATGCTCCATTGTCCTCTGCACCCCCTCCTCCACCGCCATAACCTCCTACAGCCCCTGGGGGTGGCCCTCCGTTATTTCCACTGTTCATATCCCCAGCTCGTCCCCCTACCCATTCCTGGTCTCGGGAGTCACCTCTTTCTCCATGCTGTATGTCAACTCTGTTGCAGCCTTCGCGTTCCCAGCCTGCACCCACCCCACCATGGTAAAGAGCATCTGCAGTGTTACATTCCCCAGGGTACCCATCAGCTCCTCCTTTCCCCACGTACGTGGGGTTAGGACCAACACTATCCGTGCCATTAGGACCCTCCTGACCGTCTACTCCGTTATTTCCTGCACTTGCACCTCCTCCCCCGCCAGCAACTATAAACAAGGTGGTTGTATTGTAAGCAAAACTTCCTCCGCCACCCCCTGTGCCGGCATTGTCCTCCACTGACAGTCCCAGCTCAGCTGCGGTTTGAGTAGTAGTTTGTCCTCCCCTCACCTCCACGGAATCTCCTCCCCTCTGCCCCACCACGATACTCAGCACAGTTTGATTAAACAGTACAAACGTGCCTTCCATGAACGCGCCTTTTCCTCCGACGGTAGTTCCGGAATAATCGCCATAATTTGTCGTGTGTGTTCCTCCTCTTGCCCCCCATGCTTTGATGAGATAACGAGCAGTTTCTGGAACTGTGAAAGACTGAATACTACCCAATCGACCAGTGCTTATGTTTGTAAAGATCCAACCGTCTGAAACAAGGATATATAAGGGTTCAGCGACAGTGATCTATTATAAGGTCAAATTAAACATCTTTCCTCGATGTCAATCCTAAAAGAGCACTTTAGGAGAGTCAAAACCAATTGTGATACAAGTCTGCACTGCCGGTTATACAAACCTCCGTACGTTCAATCTTATTTTCAGTGCAAATTAGTATAGGTAATAGCATGACTTGTAGTGATATTTGGCATAAATACCACGAGTGATATTTCAAATTAGTTATACGTAATTTCACGAGCCGTTAGGCGAGAGAAATTTGAGACAGTTTTAAAATATCACAAGTGGTATTTTTGCCAAATATCAAGTACAAATCACACTATTATTTGTGTATACTACTACCCGCAAAAGGTTTGTAATTTTCACATGTAGGTTTTTCAAATTAAGCTGAAATACCACTGCTGTAAGCCAATCACATTGCAGAAATTTCTGATGTAGTAGTATAATAGATATAATAAGTAAAGTAAAAGTTGTGTGAAATTGAAATGGAACTTGTTGCCAGCATTGCTAAAGAGATTTGAAATTTCTAATTGATAAAACAGATATGTTTAAAATCGTCCTTAAACTCAAAAGATACTCAAAAGCCCAAATTTAAGATGAATCGAAATGTATGCCAAAGGGCAGGAATTGTCACCGGTGGGGGGACACCGCATATGAAAGGGGTGGGGAGGCCGGAAATTTTGAATTAAACCCCTAAAGGAGACCGATCTGGGCGTGGCCCAAGCTTTTTTTGAACCCTAAAAGATACCATGTTAAAACACCGACAACATATATATTTTAATATTTTTTTCAGGTGCAACCCTAAACGAGATCTTCACGACTAAATATGATGGCGTTTTGCCCAGAACACCCTAAATGAGACCAAAATCCGAAATTTACACCCCTAAGCGGGACGACGAGCATCCCAACCCCTCCCTCCCCCGGGATTGTCACCCGCATCAATTTCTTTTAAAATATTCTCAGTAAATTGGGTCTTCAAATTATCGAGAGTTTGCGAGGGATTTCAAAGTTATAACTTTGCAATTTCACCAAAAATTCACAGTGTGACTAAGATGGTTTGTCATGTCTATTACCTCACAGCGTTTTGTTGCAAGAAAACACATTCTATTACTGGGTAAAATTGTTAAAACTCGCTTAGTACCCCTTGGTTTTTTTTTTTTCAGTTTTCAAATATTATGCACAGATTAAAAGTTTAATGGATAGCCTGCAATGAGCTCTGCAACATGCTGTATATCATTATTCAGCGAACCTGTGACATCGTTCTTAAAGGCCATTCTCTTGTTTGCCATCTTGGAGCTGGGATTTTTTCTGATCATATCTAGCTCACTCCAACCCCCTTACTTTTCCTCTCGTCCGTGTCAGTCAAAAATTTTGACCTGCAGCGACAAGCGTTTCTCATAGGTGATTAATACAGGCGAAGGCCAGTCTAGCTTAAGAGTGAAGTTTTGCGCGTTTCAGCTGCTCTTTTTTATTTATACAAGTAATATTTATGCTTACCAGAACAGTTTGTTCCATCCCATTCAAACAAAAGTGCAGGGCAGGTGCAGATGAAAGAGCCTACGGTATTGTTACACACCGATGTCGCCGGGCAGTTGTGGGAGTTGTCCGCACACTCGTCCACATCTAAAGCGGGAAAATGCACATAGATTGAGCATAATATACTTTCCTACATGCGCAGACACTAAAAACTGGAAAAGCTCTAAGTGGTCACTGAGAGAGAACTTTACTGGAAATTAAGCTAAACTTATAAAATTTTTCCTAGTCAGATTAGAATTATTTATTTCTCAAATCTTGGAAAATAATTATGTTTGTTTTTTCATTTACTACGATGTAAGTAAATACGAAGAAAGAAGCGATTTTGATAAATATTTGGATAAAAAAAATGCGCTAAAATGCTATCGGCTATCGGTAAACACCTTGCGGAAACCCATGGGCAATTAGGTAAGCCCAAAGAAAGCCAATTTCGCATTCTTCGCAAGTGCTAAACGAAGTTTGAATTTCTGATTTAAGAGATGCTCTTCATAAATGAGATCAATCCGAGCTTGAACACCCAGGTTGATTTAATCGCGTGCAAAACTCTTTATTTCAACTGACATTCTTGACACTTTATATAAGGTTTTTAATGAAGCAAATTAGTATTTATATGCTGCAACAGACACATTTTTTTACCTGATAATGACATTGATATGAAACGTTTTAGCGCAATAGTTTTTCATCCAAATATAAGTGAATTTATCATAAACTCCTCATCCACTTTTTTTCTTTTCTCTTCTTGTTCATTATCGGACTTGCCTTTCCCCCTCGTCACTCTCGATTCATTGGGCTTAAGAGCTAACCAACAGTACGAACCTCATCTCCTCGGATAATACGCTCTTCTCACTTATGGTAATATGCCCGTCTAACCTCGTTTACGGGTAAAAATTCTTTTGAAATTCAAATACGAAAACGTCGTCTGATCAAAGCATTTCAAAGGACTTTTTACTCAAAAACGAGGTTAGACGGGCATATTACCATACGTGAGAAGAGCGTATAAAGGTGTGCGTTATATTAACATAAGTCTTCCTTATAAATACCTATTTTCACTGACATGTCACCTACAAAAATATTTTTCAAAAACAGAAAAAAAAATCGCCCAATATTTACCAGTACAATTTTGTCCATTTCCTGTGTATCCTGGATTACATGTACAGTTGTGAGAACCAATGGTGTTATTACATGTCGCGTTGTAATGACATAAATGGGTATTGGTTGCACATTCATCGATATCTGAAATATTCAAGAAAATACAATACTTGATGAATGAGGTAATAAACTCACTAGAAATGTGCTTTTGGTATTAAGAAAGATTATTGCACAAGATTTATGACTTTTCAAATAAATGAATAGAAGAAATTTTAACCAACGACAAACAGAGTTGGCCTTTTTACGGACAGTCAGAGGCCTAGAGATAAAGAACGGGAAAAGGAAGAACGGGCGAAAAAAACGAACTTATCTTCAAGCAATGGGGTAGTAACAAGATCGATCGAGCCAGAGCTAGCCTGATAGACCGAGAGACAGACAGACAGACAGTCAGACAGACAGTCAGACAGACAGTAAGGCAGGTAGACAGACTGACGGAATGAATGACTGACAGACGGACAGACAGGCAGACATACGGACAGACAGACTGACTAACTGACAGGGAGACAGGCAGTAAGGCAGGTAGACAGACAGACGGAATGGATGACTGACAGACGGACAGACAGGCATACAAACAGACAGACAGACTGACTAACTGAAAGAGTGACTTACCATCACCACTGAACTTTCACAGGTTGTTTTATATGTTGCATTGTACAGTAAACGGCACACCAAATCTGTTCAAGTAGCTACAGTTGACCTAAATCCACCTTTTATTTAATTTAATAATATCTGAGAAGTAAGAAGGTGCCTTATTTTACCAGTGCACCATGTTCCATTTCCGGTGTATCCAGGATTACAAGTGCAGTTGTGGGACCCAATGGTATTGTTACAAAAGGCATTGCCATCACAGTTATCGGTGTTGTTTGAACACTCGTCAATATCTATTGGACAAAAAGAAATGTAGTTTAGTTTTTAATTTACTTCCACAAAAACACTACCGATCACAAGGCTTACCTTGTAATTCTCGTGATATGATTCCACTGACACCAATACGTAAATTCAAATGAATTAAAGAGTTTCCTAAGCGGTCTTTAACATCATCGAATGTTAATTCTCTGATATTATTTCATATCCTTAGTTTATAGTTATATTAATTAGTTAACCTGTATCCATTCATTCTCTGGGCATGATTAAAAATTCACTTAGGTAACTTCGTAGCATATTTAGTTCGGTACCACGCTTTTAACGCAGAGGTCCCGCGGGGTCCAACACTATTGATGAAGTTCTTTATTAATTTTTTGTTACTGCTGATGCTTCTCTTGCAACATAGATTCCTTCTATGCATATGACTGCCAGAACATTTCTTTACGTATTAACAGTTAAGATGTTTTAAAATTACATAGCATTTTACTTTTCAGACACATATCTTTTTCGTTTTATAATTTATTATATTATTTCAAGTGAAGTGAACGCGCAAAAGTTTGTAATAATATCCAGAGGAGAAGGAACAATGTGTTTTAGGAAATAGTCTTAGGTTGTTCGCAATTTCCTTTTCCACCACAATTGAAAAGATGTGTCGTACACTTTATCTAAAATATGAGAAATTAAAGCCATATTCCAGTGTAAATAAGTTTTTAGTTAACTACCATATCCTTAGTGAAATAGCATGTTATTCATTAAAGACCAAGATAACAAAATTTACACACCAATGCAAGTCGTTCCATTTCCCGAGTATCCAGCATAACAGGTGCAGTTGTAAGACCCCACGGTATTGTTACAGTAAGCGTTCATATCACAGTTGTCAGTGTTGTTTGCACACTCGTCAATATCTAACATGAAAATTTCAAAAAAGCCCTCAAATAAACAATTTAACTGACTACTTACAAAACCAGCATTACAGCTAGCCTCAAGGGTGTAACTAACTCCTATCATAGTGTAACGATCTAATAGGCTATTATATAATATTCTGTAATAGATCTAGATTTTCCCGAAAAGTTAGAAAGAATCAAGAGGATTGGTTTGAGTCATCTGCGCAATGATAGTCCCGCCCTTTTCGGAAATGAAGTTGTTAAACCTTGTTACCCTGAAGACTCACGGAGGTAAGTGACCTGGGGCGGAACCGGCAAGATGTGGTTCGAGTGGTTCGTTCGAACTCCCTAAGCCGAAATACTAACGTTTAACACGTTCGGTCTCTATCGAAAAACGTAGGTAGACATACATCGCCAACAAACACTATATGTTGTCTCTTGAAAAATGGCTGTGATGAAAAGAAAAATACATTGATAGAGGAAAGTCTTTTCCTGGTTTATATGACTGTTGATTCCATTTCTGATGAAACCCAAGAATTATCTTTTTAGAGCACTTGGGAACATGCCCCCATGGGCCAGACCCCGTCAAAACAGATAGATTCGCCCCAGATGGCTACTGTATTGGGTGCATATTTTGGCAAGTAGAGGAATAATGTACAGTGAGCGTAACCAATCATAGTAACTTAGCTGTACCTCAGTATTGCGACCGTTGTTTTGGTTCTAAGACCCTTCTCTAGGGGCAGTCATTGAAAGGTAAAGACAAAGTTGAAGGCCCATGCATTGTCCCCCTTGCGGTTATGAGAAGGTAACGGCTAGTAGGGGGTTAAACGTAGTTAATTCCGGCTCTTTGTTTAGTGCTCACAGGTATATCTATTGCAAACGTTTATATTTTTACCAGTACAGTTGAAGCCATTTCCAGAATATCCTGAATTGCAGGTGCAGTTGTATGATCCAACAGTGTTGTTACAGTAAGCGTTGCCATGACATTTATGACTATTTTCCGCACATTCGTCAACATCTAGGAGAAGTGGGAAGAAAACCATCAGTAACTATAAAGGCATATTTTATACTGACGTACATTCATTATCATCAGTGCACAATATACATTGCTGGTACGAAACCAGCAGCTCACCATACAGTTCAAATGTTTCCAGTCATTCCAGCCAGAACATGACAATCTGCAGTTTCTGTTCTGATTCACCCAGGCAACACGGAAAGCCGCAAAAGTCTGGCATAAAAGAAAATCTTTCCAATCGACACCCTAGGCTTTATCCTCAAGGAATAAACAAACGCTTTTAATGGAACTTATTTTTTCCTGTTTTCCACCTTACCATATTCCCACAATGCAAAAGCAGAGATCCAACATCCGTTAAATAAACAGCACACAACCCACAATCAGCTACATTCCCCTTTGACAATGGAATAACGTTGTCTGCTTCTGCTAAGGTGGTCAATGTATTTCATCAACTAAAAAAACATTATGTACCAACTTTGAGGTTTCAATTTGTTGCAATGATTTACCTTCTCTGGATTCAGTTTTCTTAAAGAATTATTTTGATAAAAGGTTTTTTAGTCCGTTATCGAGAAAAAACAAATCATATTTACCAGTGCATGTTGTTCCGTTTCCTGTGTATCCAGAGTTACAAGTACAGTTAAAAGACCCCACAGTATTATTACAATAAGCATTGGGATCACAGTTATCGAAGTTAGCTGCACACTCGTCAAAATCTAAGAAAAGAAATATGGCTGAGCATAAGAATTTTACCACGCTAAATTGTGAAATGTTAGCCGCTTCAAATATTATTTAAAGTTACAGGAGCGAGAGGAAAGTGCTCACAGCATGATCACACATGATCACAAAGCTGAACAAACAGACAGACGGACGGACAGACAGACAGACAGACAGACAGACAGACAGACGGACGGACGGACCGACGGAAGGACGGACAGACAGACAGACAGACAGACAAAGGGATAGACAGAAAGATAAAACTAGGAGGCAAGTAACAGGGGCAGACTGTAGCTTTTGGGGAACAGACAAAGGACATTGAGAACTGAGTAACAACAAAATATGTTTGGGAGATGTGTCATACATGAAATTACCTGTACACGAGGTGCCATTTCCAGTATATTCAGGGTAACAAGTACAGTTATAGGACCCTACGGTGTTGTTACAGTAAGCATTGACATCACAGTTGTCGGTGTTGTTTGCACACTCATCAATGTCTAAAACGAAAATCAACAGTAAGCATTGACATGACATCTATCGGTGCTGATTGCACACTCATCCTCGTCCGAAAGATAAATTATACTGGCTTTCCGTTAATAAAAACATAAGACATAGCCACATCACCTATCAACTAGGTTCTGCCCGATTATTGTAGCACTGCACTAGAAAGTCATAAAGATTTTTCCGGCAGACATCATATTCACCGCATGATATTTTTAAAGCATACACTGCAACATATCTGTTCTATGCTCGTTTAAAACGGTGAAATTTTGCTATCCAAACAAGAACGTACTCTGTACACGGTCGAGGAGTCGACTGTTAAACGCGAAAGCTGAATCACCATTATCACGTGTTCATTTAACTGTCAATCAAAGTCGCGTCTAAAACCAGAAGCTGAGGCACAGTATACCTTCCACTTCGCTGTTTTAATGTCGCACCTATTCATAATTAGTTTTTTGAGTGCATTAATGATTAAGTATTCTGTCAGTCTTAACGGATTTTAGGCGACGTTACAAAATGCTTTCAGTTAGTAGTTTTAGTAAACCTGCGCGCTTCTTGAGTTCAAAACCGGAAGAAAAAGCGTCTACCAATGTAGTTTTTAGTTGGTCTTTATTTCGAGAGAAAAGGAACCAACAGGTCCATTACAATGTATGAAAAATAAATAGAAGAACTTCTATCGAGAACAAGTAATCATATTTACCAGCACATGTTGTTCCGTTTCCTGCGTATCCAGAGTTACACGTGCAATTAAAGGACCCCACAGTATTGTTACAATAAGCATTGACATCGCAATTATCGGTGTTGTTTGCACACTCGTCAAAATCTGAGAAAAAAAAATACAACAGATGCTGAAGAGAAACATTTCAGCACGATGAGTGTTTTAAAATTTCGGCCATTTCAGTGTCACCGATGGACGCCCCAGACACCTAATAAAAGACATACAAACTTTCGAAACGTCAGAAAAAGAGCATTTGAAACCCGAGTAGCATTTCTCAATGACAACAAAATATGGTTAAAATAATAGTGTATTATCCAAGAATTTACCTGTGCATAAGGTGCCATTTCCAGTGTATTCAGGGTAACACGTACAGTTATAGGATCCCACGGTGTTATTACAGTAAGCATTGACATCACATGAATCGGTGCCGAGTGCACACTCATCCTCGTCTGAAAGGTAAATGAAATCAGCTTAGAATGAATAAAAACCGAAGACTCGAGTTATGCTTAACAAGAAACTTTTTTCCCGATTGAGCGCCGCATTAGCTCTTATGATAAACTTGGATCTTCACTTAGAGCTTCACCTCAATTTCTTTCTTTCTTCTCCTTATTATTTTTTTCTTTTCTTTATTTCCTTCCTTTTTTCTTTTTTTACCTCTTGTCTGGGTTAAGACCTCTCTAACTGCTGGGGAAGAGTTCTTATCAAACGTTTTTATAATCGGGCTTTTTCAGAAATATAGATTTTAACCCACTATTTTTCTAAGGGTTGGGCGTTCAATTTGACAACTTTTTGCATCCTGAATGTCAGTATTCATAACAATGTGAGACGGTAGTCTAGTATTTTTTTTTGAAAGTCTTCATACACAAATTGATATATTTCATGCCGAGTCTGAATATTCAGGAAAAAAAAAGATATTTACCTGTGCATGTCGTTCCATTTCCGGTGTATCCAGGGTTACAAGTGCAGTTGTAAGAACCCACAGTGTTGTTACAATAAGCGTTGACATCACAGTTATTGCTGTTGTCTGAACACTCGTTAATGTCTATACGGAGATAAAAGCATGAGGAGTTGTATCTTTGGGGAGAGGGAAGACATAATCTTACTGTTTATAGAGTTCATCAGAAGACACCTTATATACCGACCTTTGGGGGTGTGTGTGTGTGTGTGTGTGTTTTTTTTTTTTTTTTTGTGCAGTAAAGAGGACTTTTAATGACTTTAGTATCACTTATGTCACTATAGTCCATCATATAGTCCATCATCAACAAATAATAAGTATTGAAAAGAACTAAAGTTTGAAAAACAAGAGATGCGTACTTTATTTAAAAGCTAAATCAAATATCTTGTTAAAAAAATTAGAAAATAAAAAAAATGAAAATAAACGAAACATTACCAAAAACAAAGAACTGCGGTAAAATCATTTAGGAAGGGCGATGACACCTTGTGTGACTGTCAAACTACGAAACTAAATAGTTGAATATTCACCAGTGCATGTTGTTCCATTTCCTGTGTATCCAGAATAACAAGTACAGTTGTGAGATCCAATAGTGTTGTTACAATAGGCATTTGTATCACATGAATCTGCACCTGTGTCACATTCGTCAAGGTCTACAAGAAACAAAGATTGAAGTTTAACCTTTGCATTAATCAGCACTTTCACCTTTGATTACTATAAGATTATTGCTGTACAAGTGATAATATTTTTCTGCAAACTCCCTCAAATACAGTCAAATCACCTTATAAAGGAAACCAAGGGAACAGAACCATGCTCAGTTAAAAGTTGTTCTGTACAGAGGTGGGATTAAAGAGAACTGTCCGTAATAGACAGGCGTTCGTGAAGAGGACGACGGCTGGGGGGTGGGGTAGGGTTTGACTTTATAATAACAAAAATGCAAATAAAACCATTGCAAAAAAAATTTTTGTTAAGTTTCTGCTAAAAGGTGTCTTTTTTTTAAAAAAAAATTAAAGTGGTAATAACATTTACACTAACTTATGCTCACCAGTACATGACGTTCCGTTACCAGTGTATCCAGAATTACAGGTGCAATTAAACGATCCATCGGTATCAGTGCAAAATGCATCAGGATCGCAGTCATGGGCGTTTGTTGTACACTCGTTGATGTCTGGAGAAGATGACGCAAAATTACTTCACAGTGATGAAAGCATTTCAAATATTTATTATCAGTAATTCTATGATTGAATAACAGCACTGTTATGTATCGGATCTGAGTTTCTGAGGATGAGATCGGGTTATCATTTCATAGAGAGCGAATAATAAATTTTAACACTTGCACATGCGCTCAAATGCTTTTGAAAATGAAAGTATTAAATATAATTTTAGATTCGAAAACGTCGAAGCACGCCAAGGTAGTTACTTCAATTGGTGGAGATAGCTGACGAAATGAATACGTCATAATTCAATATAACCACTATTTTTTATCCACCATCTTGGATTTTCGGTTTACTTGAAAATTATCCAGAATGATTTCAAAAGCAGTGGTATGTTGTTAACTCGCTGAGTGGCTGGTTGTCTTGGAAACGTAAAACATCATGTAGAAACATGTCACGCAATTCTTTTAGTTTATATGAGAAAATTGGCAATATGAGTTTTTATGAAAGCTTTTAGTTCATTTTGAAAACCGGGTCATTCGGCTCAGTGCTATGGCAGCAAGATGATCGTTCGAGCCTTAACTTTAATACCCTCAAGTCTCAGGATCTGATACTAACTGAGTTCAGTGTGCGAAGCGTCCATTGTGAAAGTAAAGGCAACTGGGCCATTAAATGTCCATAAGACCGCTCTTAAGTGTTTGGTTTTAGAGGGTAATGGCTCGCATGATTGGGCCTTTCGTTTAAGATGTTGACATGGATTTAGGTAAATGCTCATTCCAAATAACAGCTTAGCTGGTAGTAATACTGTCTATAGTGAAACTCACGTTTACTACATATACTCACTATCGCAAAGTAAACCAGTTCCATTGTATCCAGAGTAACAAGTGCAGTTATGAGACCCAATCGTATTGTTGCAATAGGCATTGGCATCACAAGAGTGGGTGTTAGTTGCGCACTCGTCTAAATCTGAAAGGAACCAAAGTTGTTGTTTCTGCATCGAATCGCGTGAAATACTGTATATTCGAGGTTGGCAAGATAACATGAGACAATGAGTAAGGTCAATTTTAAACGGAAGCGATCGCATTGGAGATTCTCAGTCAATAAAGGTTAACACTTTGGCCATAGTTGTGCAATCCAATCATTGGGAATTTGAAGAATGTTGCAGTTGCAAAAAAGGAGGTGTTATTTAACTTGCCGACGTTTAAACCACGTAACCTCACATACTGTATCGGTGCTTGAGTACTTTGAAGCAATGAGAAACTAGCAAGACTTAAGGACATCGTAAGGAACTGTACATGTTATAGAAAAGTAAACAACAAAGCTAAGAGAAAATGGATGGCTTAAAACCAGCGACTCAAAAAAAACTTTTTGTTACCGCCTTATTCCACAGAATCTTTATCATTTTCATTTACCAGTGCACCATGTCCCATTTCCGGTGTAACCTGGATTACAAGTGCAGTTGTGAGAACCCATGGTATTATTGCAGTAAGCGTTAGGATCACAGTTATTATAGCCGGTTGAACACTCGTTGATATCTTAGAAAGAAGAAAAAAAGGCAGTGATCGTTAAAAATTGAAGAATTGTTTTGTTAATTGAGGCTAACTATGGGCATGAGTCAGTGGAAGGGCGAGCAGTTTGAAAACGTAAGTAATGAGCTTCTTGCCTCAAGTAAGAGAATTCAAGAGAGTCTTGGAATCTAGATTCAACGACGTGGAAACCGGATTCCAGGAACTGGATTCGATTCCGAATTCTAACGGTTAGCGGGAGGCCGGATTCCACACGCAAATACCTTCGCCCAGAAAAGAATACAACAACATGCAAATAAAGGAATTTATAACACTGTTTTGTTTGAAAATCAATTTTAAACCTCTATTGCGGCGCCCAGAAATGGTAGTAATGAAAAGCCTAGAACATTCGGCGAAACACGAGGCTATGCCGTCAGCATTTAAACATAATGCCAGCCAGACACCATTGAACAAAGGCAGCCCTTTTCGTGAAGAAACTCACCAGTGCAATTTTTTCCATCTCCAGCAAATCCAGAGTAACAAGTGCAGTTATGAGATCCGATGGTATTATTACAATAAGCATTGGTATCACACGAATCGGTGTTATCTGCACATTCGTTAACATCTAATGGAAGAAACGAATGTAAAATATCATAAATCGATTACATTGGGCCAGATGTAGAGGTCCATTCAATATTTATTTGATTATTTACTTATATATCAATTTATTTATCTAGTATCTTTATTCATTCATTCATCTATCATTTAGTTCTTTATTTATTCAAACCACAAAATAACTGAACCCGTTCATTTTATAGCACATAACTCATTACATGAAGTCTAAATGTGAAGAAAGCAAACTCGAGCTCAAAGCGGACTTAATCCTTTTTGTTATAACGAGCATTCTAAAACTGTACGAGTACTATACCCCAAAAAACACTTGTCAGATCTCTTGAACGAGTGAATATAAAACCAACCTTGTTCCCAAGGTCCCCAGGGCGTTTCCCGGTAAAAGTCTGGGGACCAGTTTGGTGGAAAACTCGGAGTAACCCTCCCCTAGCTCAGCATGGTAACCTCGGGTTTGAGGCAGTCTCCAAGAACTTTACAAAGGTAGGCCTTGCCTTATAACTATAAAAGAGCAGAAGTTGATACTCACCAACACACGTTGTTCCATTTCCAGAGTATCCAGATAGACAAGTGCAGTTAAATGACCCCACGGTATTGTTGCAAAAAGCGTTATCATCACAATTATCAGTCTGGGCTATACACTCGTCAACATCTAAAAAGAAATAAATAATAAAACATGGGCTGAATTATAAATTGTCTTCTGTACAGCTCTTTTTCTAGTATTTCATATTTTAAAAAAAATTAAGGTAAAAGGATAGTAGATAAAGTATAGAAAAAGCTGATCAGAACTGTTCAATCTGTACTATACAGACAGACAGACAAAGGGAAGAACAGGTAGGTAAACTAAAAGAGGGACAGGAGGTAGAACTTAAACGAACTCGTCAATATCTAAAGAAGAGAAACAATTAAGGCAACAATATCTTTGAACTGGACAGAAACAGAAAATCAAAGAAAACCTTTCACGAACAAATTCGATTTAATTACATCCGTGTGTGTAAACATTTTATGTAATTTGACAAATAAGTTATGTAAGCGTAGGCGATAAAGAAGTGAGTCAGCTATAAAATTCAATTGACAATAAACATGGTCCTCGTTCACCTGAACACGTTTGCCCATCTCCTGTATAACCAGAGTTACAGGTACAGTTGTGTGATCCAATGGTATTATTACAATAGGCGTTTGCATCACAAGAGTGGTTGCCCGTTGAACACTCGTCAATATCTAGAAAAGAGAGACGGAGACACCATTACTTAATGAAGAGCAGTAGTGAAAAATCGAATCGAGACCTCGGAATCTTTATAACAAAGTGCTACAGTTTGACTATAGTGAAACAAAGTGAAACAAATACGTTAAAATAAAAACGAGGAAAAAAATTTTCTTAATTACCAGAGCAGTTTCTTCCATTTCCAGTGTATCCAGCGTGACAGGTACAGTTGTGCGATCCAATAGTGTTGTTGCAATAGGCATTGACATGGCACGAATGGGTCACGCTCGCACACTCGTCAATATCTAAACAATATTAATAAGCAATTAAATGTGAATGAAGAGTGATAAAATAATATGGCTTTAATAGGCCATTAGGCCATATTGGCGTCATTTTAATACGAATACGACCAGAATCTTCCATGGTTTTGGTTTCTTGTACATATTAGGGCTTTTGTTATTTAAAACTTCCTGGGATAGTCGTAGTAGTAAAATGATGACATCGCGCAAATAGCATCGCGTCGCAGTAACTGCTAATTGATATAAATTGAGAAAGCATCCTGAAAACAAGAGGGCGGGAATTGGAGTGCAAGTTGATGATGACCAGACACTTCTTTTGTTGAAAAAATCTTCGTTGACTTCCTATGAGGAATACATACCTACAACCAGGGACAAAAGTAGTTGACACACTTGTTTAAAACGGGTGCTTTTAACAAACATTTAATTCATCTATTATTTCATTCCTTTTAAACGCCGTAAATCCCCCGACCCCCCGAATCAATGTTGTCTGAAGTAAAAAAAAGACTTGAGGGTCCAAAATTCAACATTGATTTTGGGGGGAAGGGGTTGGGGTAGACAGGGGAAGGGGATAAGTATATCCACTATGCAAAAAGGGGCCATTTTACGGAAGTGTGTCAACACTTTTATCCCTCATTGTAGCCCTCATCAAGACATATATGTCTAGATAGATATGTATGTTTATCTGTGTTGTTCCTTTTGGCTTCGCAATTGCTCCAGCAAAGTTTTACGTCCTTGTGACGTTTGTTTAGGGAGGACAAAATTAAGCTCTAATCACTAGTGACGAAAGTGATAAATGAGCTTTTAATAAGTGTTTTACAACTTTATAAGAATTTTCACTCTTGTAGTTTTAGTTGTCGTTGTATATTTTTCGTTTTGTTAACTGTTTCGTCTTTTTTTTTACGTGCTAGCAAAAAGCCAAAGCAATGTATCGGTGGAGTTTAATTTTGTCTATTTATAGTTGATTTGTAATAGAATTTCAGATCTACCGATATAAAATATCATTTTTACCGCTGCATGATGTTCCATTTCCAGAATATCCCTCGGTGCAGGTGCAGTTAAACGATCCCACAGTGTTGTTACAGAAAGCATTGGAATCACAATTATGATACCCCGTTGTACACTCGTTGACGTCTGAAACGGAGGTAAAAAGATATGCATTACATATTAGCATGCATTTTAATTGAATGATTGCTGCGTATTAAGCCTTCCATTTCAATAGCTGAACTTAGCATCCGATTTAAGAGGCCCGAATGAAAGGTTTGTGGATAAAGCTGACCGTCAAACAGTTTGTCCAAAATTCATGATCAGTATTTGACACCAACTTTCCTATTCAGTTATCGAATCAATCAGATTTGTTATTTCGCCCCCAATTAAAGAAAATGCCGTTCGATTTGGAGCGTGAAAATAAAGACATCGTGTTTCTTCTTTTATGAATTTGACACGATGATCAGAAAAGACCTATCTGACTCATGGTGTTAAATTTGGTGAAAGTTGCGACCGCGTGCTATAAAAATTTTCAAGGCTTCACACAACCAAGACTTATGCTCACACTTTCCGCGCGTAGTAGCGCATTGCTGAAAATTGGGCATTTTATTATGTATATTCTATTTCATTTGGTCAATGCAAAAATATTGCGATGAGCACGTTTGTTTTCATTAACCTTCACATGTTGTTCCATTTCCGGTGTATCCTGGATTACAAGTGCAGTTGTGGGACCCAACGGTATTGTTACAGTAAGCGTTGACGTCACAGTTATCGGTGTTGGTTGCACACTCGTTAATGTCTAAAAAGAAAAAGAAAGGAGCGAAATTAATGACTATATCACTGTGGAAACTGAGTTAAGGCCAGTTTTCTTGGCATCCTCTACTTTATAATCCTTTCCAAAGTTTTAAGGCTGTTTTTACCACTGTTTAAAACCGTGAAATTTCACTTCTTTTACGAAGCTCTTTTCAGAACTGGCTGGTTGTTTCTGTTGCCTGTTTGTTCATTTTTACACCCAGAGTCTACCATCTGTTCAGAGGACTTCCAGGCGGCGCTCTTTCTCAAAGGCGTTCCCAGAATAAAGGCTTGTGAGAAGTAAACAATTAATTAGGCGTTTTTCATGGATCTTTGAACGAAGAATTTCCTAAAACAATCAATTTCACAGGGTCAGGACATTCATTATCATTCTTTCACAAGTTTCTTGGTGGGGTGATAATGGTAAGGCTCCAAAGTTAGCTCTAACGTTTGAACAAGGAAAATTCGAATTCTTTAAAGTCCTCTCTCAGTTCTCTTACATCTTTCTCGCTCGTTTAATAACCACCTAGCCTGGTCACAGATTAGATTTCAACTGTCTTTTAACCTGCCTACAAGGGTATGGCTTTACCGAAGAGATTTGGCGCCGCAAGAATCAACTTTCCTTGCAGATAAAAAAATGCTCTAAGAGATTATAAACCACTCAGCACACCAAAACTATTACCGGCAAAATAAATAAGGTAACGCTCAAAATATAAATTAAAAGACATTTACCAGCACACGATGTTTCATTTCCAGAGAAACCAGGACTGCAAGTGCAATAATAAGATCCAGCGGTATTATTACAAACAGCATTGGCATGGTTACACGTATGGGCGTTAGTTGCACACTCATCGATATCTAGAAAAATAAGTTCAAAGAATGAAAACGTGCTTTATTTCGCATGAATTTTTATAACCATCTTAGGACTACTCTGGCTTATTAAACTGGCTAAACCATGGAGCGGGGGATAAGCATATAAAACAGTCAGACTCTCATTAAATCTCTTAATTGTCATAATAATGTTTAATTCTAATTGGAGACTAGCAGCCGTAGTTCCACTTTTGCTTGTTTTACGCGGGGTCGCTTCGTGATTTATCCACACTTGAAGTCTGTTTCTAGCCAGAGGAGATTGTAACTTAACTCTGTTCTAGAAGATGAGGCTGTAATATTTACCAGTGCAGTTTTGTCCATCGCCATTGTATCCAGAATAACAAGTACAGTTATGAGATCCAACGGTATTATTACAGAATGCATTGGCATGACATGAATGAGCGTTAGTTGCGCATTCGTCAACATCTGAATAAAGAAGAAAATATGCAAATATACATTAAAGGGTTTATCGAATAACGCTTTTATTTCCTGGAGAAAAAGCAAAACCATCGGGACAGAAAAAAACACAATTGGTAAGATAGAATTTGTCCAAAATTTCTGTCAGTAAACAGACTACGATGGTTCCACCCAAAATCATTTTTTTAATCACTATTTATCCCACGCAAATCACTCACTAAGGATAAATTCATGTTTTAAAGATCGATGTTCGATTGCTCTGCATATTCTGCTAAGTGTACACCTACGCACTGAGCCAAACGAAGAAAACGTAAACATTATTAGTTCATGATAAGCTCGAGTAGCTGAACATCTTGCATTCCACCCAATCACAGTGTTATCAAAAGTCAAACTAACGTGTGAAATATCCTCACCTATTATGCTCTTATCCTGGTTTCTAATACATCTTCACAGGCGCGCGCACATTTTTTTGGAAGGTTATTTTTAAGGAACTAGCAAGACCTGCGACGTAATATAAGTGGGAAAATTTTGATCTGTCATGTGCTTACGCAATGAAAGTTCTTGTCTACGGGGAAGCGCGAGAAAATTTTTCTCCCTTCTTCAGCTTAATATTTACCAAAGCATACTGTTTCATTTCCAGAATATCCAGAACTGCAGCCGCAGTAATAAGAGCCAGCGGTGTTGTTACAAACAGCGTTGGAATGGGTACAGGTATGGAGATTTGCTGTACACTCGTCTACGTCTAAAAGGAGAAGGAAAAAAATTTACACACATATGCTTTAGATGACTTTAAGAAAGCGTTTAATGTTTTTTTCTAGATATAAAAACGTACACTCCACAAATTAAAGTATACGTACAGACAGTGCTTTTTTTCCAGATATAAAAACGTATACTCCATAAATTAAAGTATACAAAGTGACAAAAGTAAAAACAACAAAAAGATACAAAAACAATCAAACAACGAAGCTAAACAAAAAGGGGGGAGCGGGTGATAAAAACATTGATAAGAACACGGTATTAAAAACTGCTTATAGTCAGTCAAATGAAATTAAAAGCCGCACAAAACTAATGTTACTTCCTTTAGTTATACGAATATACTTTTACCGGTATATTTTATCGGCAAACAATATATATTGCTTGAATAGATGTTTTCTCTATTCGTGCAGTGAAAATAAATTAGCACGAGCCTAATCATTCTCCTATATACAGGTCGCAACTGTTACTAATTATTGCAAGAGATTATATGCTGTAGAAGCTAAACGCAGAGCCATTTTATTCTAAACATCGGTAGCAGAGGACGCACTATTAATGCAATGACGATCTGTTTATACAGAAAAACCAAACGTTAGTCAAGGCATAATGGCCGTTTTCACACCAGAGAAGGAACGAAAAAACGTCAAGGCGGATAATCCGTCTGGTATATTTTCCATCTTAATACATAGAGGATATTACACGGTGGCGCGAAGATATGAATTTTATTTTCGAGTGGCAAAACAATATTTTACGAAAGAGCGCAGCGAGTGAGTAAAATATTGTTTTTGCCAAGAGAAAATGAAATTCATATCTTCAAGCCGCCGTGTAATGTTCTTTTTATTATATAGACAAAAAGACATCGATAAAATAACAGAGGGAAATGACCGAAATTACGTCATCGATAAACTCACGTGTGAGATTATGGAAAATAACCCACTCGGGTCCTGGAAGTAGTTTTTATGAATTTTACGAGTGGTATATTTTCCAGTAAAACACTCGTGTCTATATAATAAAATAATATAATATGAGTTCCAAATTGGCCTTGCCGCGCCATATTCACATAAGACCGAAGTGTCATGCCCTTGAAGCTCTGGCGCTGTTACCAATCCATTAAAATGGCAGCAAACGCTTACTTGATGTCAAGAAAAAGGAACTTGAAAGTTCTTATTTACTACTTTATTGAAAAGATTTAAAATTTAGCACTCTGGAAACGCTTCGGAGCCGACCCCTGAGAGGTTGTGCATCCAGTAGTATGTAGCTGGGGTAAGCCCTTAGAAACTCTAAAACAAATGGAAAACGAGGGATCGGGAAACCTTTTTTGGTGGGATAATGATCAGGGTTTTGCTTTTCTGTATGTGATTTTTCCACGTTCGACCCCTTCTTCCTCTTTCATGTTACGATTGCTGATGGCACTTTAGGTGTCATCTAACGCACCCTTTCTAGTTGTAGGCATGTCAGGTAACAACTGGGATCAGTTTATCCATCTGATGTGAATTCAAGACGAATTATCCGTCTAAAAAAAGACGAATCAACAGACGGATGAAATCAGACGAATTATTCGTCCAAATTGAACATCGTCCCGTTTTCACTTGTAGATGGATAATTCGTAGACCTCTAGTGTGAAAACGGCTAATGTTATTTTATATATTGATACCAAATGTCTTTGTTATCTCGCCACATAGTTTTTCATCCGACTCGTTGCCACCTAATCCACTTTTAAGAGCCAATAACGGCAATACTAACCATTGCAATATGTTCCCGTTCCGTTGTATCCAGGATTACAGGTGCAATTGAATGATCCAATGGTATTATTACAATAAGCATTGGCATCACATGAATGGGTATTGGTCGCACACTCGTCAACATCTATAGAGAGAAATATCGGTAAATGATAATGACAGGTTGACAAATCAAGAAAAGCGCGCAAACAGAGATATTATAAGTCCTTTCAACATTTAATCCATAGATGCACAAGAGGAAAAGGGTATGGATTCCAACTAGTGATGGTCATTTTTCCTTGTTTTGTTTGTTTGTTTGTTTGTTTGTTTGTTTCATCTTTTAAACAGTTTTGTATAACACGGCAAGGACCATGATGGGTTTTGATGTATGGATGTGGTGAATAGCACTTAATCCGCTTGCTTTTCTGTATAATCAGTATTTTCGCTAAGCTAGCCAAAGTCCACGCTCCCTGCAGCATCTTTCTCTAAACTGGTCAATTCAGCTCCAGCAGTCAATGTTGGTTTTAAATCCATCCTATAGCCGCTTTGTAATTAGTCAAAATTAAGTTTCAAAATTTTCTTTTCATTTTGGTGCCTAAGCTTATGTATGTTTTTCTTAGTGATTTCGCTGCTATAGTTCTTGCATGCCTCATAGGGCATGGAGGAGCTTAAGCCAGCATATAAGTGGCATGGGCTTCAAGTTTATGGCGGGATTTGTTGCTCGCAAAGCATAGGACCAGGTGTTTTTGTTTAGGCTGCAAAACTGTACGACGAGAAAACATAAGGCGACTATCTTACCGATGCAGTTCTGTCCATTTCCGGTATATCCAGACATGCATGCGCAGTAATGTGATCCAATGGTATTTTGACATGTTGCATTGGCGTAACATGAATGTGTGTTGCTGGTACATTCGTTTATATCTGAAAAAAAGAAAGCAAGAGTATTTAAGAGTGAATGAAACCGTAAACTCCATGCGTTCACCGTTTGAGCCGGGGGATAACCTGCAGAAGCGGGTGCATTTATGAGAACCGCATTTTTGAGTATCACGTTGACCCCATTTCTGGGTAAGATCTCCTGACTTTTCTAGACACTGATAAACCGTCGAAAAAACGCTGAAAAGATGCACAGCATAGACGTTTTTGAGAAAAACAAGGCACTAATTTCAATCAATATATATCTATATCTTTCCATTTTGGTTATATTGGTACACTTCTTGGAAGCCTCGTGAATTCTTTTTAATTTTTTGTTGTTGTTGTTCATTCGAGAAAGATCTGAACTTCATAGAGAACGAAATAAAACAGTAAGTGTACGTAAGTTCTTGTTGTTTCAGCATATTTTTGATCGGTGAAATACTATAATGTATTCCAAATACATTCGCAAATGCATTTTGGTGAACTCGGCTTCTCCGTCGAAACTCAGGCAAAAAGATCGAGCAACTAGGGGTGACTTTCGTAATACATGGGATTAGCCGGTTATTATAAACGGGCAACACCGAGATGTTGCTCTTTTATGTCATTTCATTCTGAGCTGAAGTCATTTTTTAATGAATAAACCCATACAAAAATTGTTCCTTTAGAGTTATGAAAAATATATCAAACCAGCTTCATCAGGGAGCACTATAACCTTAATATTTGAAAACTCGAAAAAGTTGGTCCAATTTGTTTATAGGTTTCAGTCCATGTTTATCCTTGTCATCCTTAGCAATAGACGGTAGGAAACAGATTCAGTGCCTAAACTCTTCAAACAAACCTGGACCAAATGATGCGAAGACGGATTTTAGTTTTTCAAAACTATAGCAAATTGCATATCATAGCCCTTAAAAATCACAGCCCAGAAATGTCATTACCACTGCAAGTTTGACCATCTCCAGAAAATCCAGGAAAGCAGTTGCACGTAAAAGATCCCAAGTTATTTGTACATGACGCATTTAAATTACACCGATGAATGTTGGCTGTACACTCGTCGATATCTTGAATAAGAGAAAAGGAAAAGCAAATGAGGAGAGTATTTACAGGGGCGGATCTAGGGGGAGGTTGCAGGGGGTGCGCATTCCCCCCCCCTCCCCTGAGATGACCTGCGGTTTTCTAATACAACTGGTATTCTGCAAAAAAAAAATGTGGTGTATTGGTGTTGAAGAAGAGCAAGAGACAAGTGCACCCCCTCCTAAAAATATTCTGGATCCGCCCATGATTTAAACTAACAGAGTAATACAGTAAAAAACCTCGACTAAGGCCTTTATTTTCCCAAGTTAGCCTTCACAGGTTCTTTGATAAATGTTTGCTCAAGAGCACACTTCTTAGGTTCTTAAATAGGTTCTTATTTTCTGAAGAAAAAAAATACATTGTAGCTAAGAGCATTAAGTGGTGTTCACCTCAAACCCTGTATACCTGTTTGGGATTGCAATAATTGCAGTTGGAGTCGTAAGACACCTAAGCCTCCAAAGAGGTTCCTGAATGTTGACTTATCCTATTTGCCCGAGTGTAAATAATTTTCGATTTTAAAAAATAAGAACCCGTTTCAACTTTTAGGCCAAACAGGTTCTTGTATTTGACAAGGGGTCTAACTGGCAAATTTTATCTTAAAAGGCTTTTAAAAACCAGGTTCTAAGTCAGATTTTCACTGTAGTTTATATTGCATTAATTTAAGCACCTTAAGTCAGTCTCGGCGGTAAGAGAGTATGAAGGGGCCCCGTTCATGATCTCTAGGCTCGGACGGGTCCGAGGGTTTGAACCCGTGAACTTCAATATATTCTGGTTCCAGTTCGGCACAAATTGAGCTTTTAAAAACCTTCCGTGATTGAGGATACTAGGAAGTCGGGAATAAAAAGGGTTTTGAGCGTGGCCGATCAGGCCACCAATGTAAAATACTTTCGTTGCTCTCCTCAGTAACGGTCCTTTGAACAATAAGTTTTTCATAGACCGGCAAGCAATACTAAGTAAAAATAGGCCGTTCATGAGCCAGTTGTATCGAATTTATTTCAATGTAATCGTTTATAATCATATTAGTTGTATCAGACTTGTTCAATCAGAGTTGTTCAAAATCAGAGGGAGAAAGAGGGCTAGCCAGACTTCCAATTTGCCTTACCTCTTTCCTTTAATTTTACCGAGACCACCACATTAAAAGAGTTTTCAGCTTCGCGTATACGGCAAACGGCGAACGTCAGATTCAAGTTGAGACTTTCTCAAAATAGAAAATGAGCAGATAAAAACAGCTCAAAACAATTCTTATGGATGAAAAATCACGTGAAACTACTAATTTATGTGTAGAAATAATGAACAGTAAACGACAAGTAATGGGAAAACTTGGTCACGTGGTACAAAGTCGCGTTTGCCGTTTGACTTAAACGAGATGATCAACCTCTCTATTGATCGCCTGTATAACATGAACACTGGCCTGGTTACTTAGTTCATAGACTAACGATCTGTGGAGAGGTCAAAAGACTATTGGCTCTTAGCAAAACCCTGTCACGTATTTGGATAGAACTTATCAACGGCTCACTGGATAGCAAGCCATCCAAGGGTTCATTTGAGGGCCATCGATAAGCATTCCTAGTTTAATTACTCTGTTGAAAATAAACCGACATGACTAGACTACAAGACTTAAAGACGTTTCAATTAACCTAAGAAAGCTTCGCCCGATCACACCGAACGATTTGTGATCTGAATGAACGTTTGAATGGCTTGCCGTTCAGCGAGCCGCTGTTAAGCGGCCCAAGCATGTGGCTAAATCGTGCAAAGGACCAATCGCGCTCGTTGTTTTCTGTAACTATTTCACATCATGATTCTGTCAATGAAGCTACAGTTTTTACTACTTACCCACGGAATATAGCTGGTATTACATAATCTAATGAACTTATCACGACAGGAAACAAATCGCCCCATGTTGGGGAATCCAAGAGACCCTTGGTGATCCTGGATTCCACGCCTTGGATTCCAGATACCAGGTACTGGATTCAGGATTCTTTGTCAGTGGAACTTGGATCCGAATTCCAATCGTTAGTGGGATTGCGGATTCCTTGATCTGTATTCCGGATTCCAAACGCCACGATCATCACAACCGGGGGGGAGGGTACTTCCTTATAAGAGGCTAATGGGCATGTGCCGCTGGATGGGGTCGCATTTTCACGACTGGATTGACTATAATGGAGTGGATTTTTAATAGACTTACTAGAATGGGGTCGCACATTCTCTGATTCTTGGGGTAAGACAGTTCTTCATATTTACGGTTAGCAAACGTACCAGAATGTTTGTATTGTAGGTGAAAAGTAAAGTGTTCTTCATTCAATATAAGGCCTGTAGATACACAAATAGGAAGTGACTAAATTGGGATCGCGGAAATTACACATTTGCCCAAAAGTGACTGAGATAGCGTCTATAATTGGCCACAGAATGGACTATAATAGGGTAAGGGCTCCGAGAGGCCAGCGGCACATATCCCCCCGGGTCATGACGATTCCAGATTCCAAAAGAGAAATTTTCCGGATTCCGGGTTCGACGAGAAAACGAGTCCCGGAATGCGGATTCCCTTACATCGGGGCGAAACAATGCATGGAAGTTCATGAATTTGTTACTTACCAGTACACCAAGTCCCATTTCCGTAGAATCCACGCTTACAGACGCATAAATAAAACGCTTCGGTGTTGTAACATGACGCATTGACATGACAGGTGTGGTCGTTGTTAGCACATTCGTCAATGCCTAGCATGGAAAGAAAAACGAATATTTGAGAGAGTCAAAAGGAGGTTCTTACTTGGTGTTACTAAAGCAAGAATTTATGCTAATTAGCAGTTGCAAATGTCTATACTGAAAAAAACCATAAAACCACGAAACCGTGTAACGACTGTAACTACGAAAGCATGATGAATCCACATCTACTAATTAGCATAAATTCGTCGAATGCTAGCTGTTGACTTTTTTTGCGTTGTAGGATAAGCAAAAGCAGTCATTTTTTTAAGGTACAAGGCAGGAGTCCCATATATGGGTTCCTGACGAAGTCAGTAGTTACAGTACATCGATGCTGCCCCGGTGTTGCAAGCGGCCTTTGAGTTCAATTTTTTTTGTCGCAACTTTTATCCATAGGCCGTTTGCACGATGGCGTCATTTGACTACTACGAACAGGATCCTTCTCGTTTTTCCTTGGTAATAACAAAAGACTGAATAGCGAGGAGACGTCATTTCGTTACGTTTCCATGTAAGTACCGCAGGGAAAAAAAAGCGTTAATAACTTTCCTGTGCTAGTCACAGGGTCCAGAGGGGATGTGTTTGTCGTTAGAACATCAAAACCCGTCGAAAACCTCTGAAAAAATGGGTTATTTTGATCGCGTTACGGTTTCGTTACACGTTCTATAGACTGCAAACCAAGAGACTGAGGGCTCGCAAGATCGGCTTACAGTATAAAATACGGAAAGGGAGGAAACAAATTTGGGGCCGATTTTCGAATCCCTGAAACTCAAATGGAATTCAATGAAATCGCCTGATTTTACTAACCTGATCTAGAATTCTTATGTATTTGCCAAATACTGTAGGAAAACGGCATAAGAAAGCGTTCAAATTCATTTTCGGCGACCGAAATTTACGGCTTCTAGAGAGCGCTTTCGTTCGGTGTGCACCGCAACACATGGTGACGGAAATGACGTAGTAAAGTAAATGTGTTCAAGATCGGAGCAATAAAAGGGAAGCCTACACGACGTTTGTCTCATGCCAAAATGCTGCTCTTTCCAATAAAGTTTTTTTCCTCTGCTGGGTAGATTATGCTCTGGAAGGTTCTACAGCAAATGTGATTTTAGCGGGGATTTTAGCCGCATGTTTCACACTGAGAGGTCATGACACATATCGATTTACTGTGGTTATTGTTTCTGGTCGGCAGGATTTGCCCTCTGATGCAAGCGCAATTTCTCTGACCTCTTTTGAAGCGTAAAGCTTTTTATTACAGCTGAACAAGGGTTCCAGTTTTCTCCAAAGTGCCTTCTGGATCTGAATAACTAAGCGATTTTCTCTAGTCCGTGAATGTAATGTTTTTCTTCAATGCTGTATCACGCTGGGCCCAGCTTGTTAGTTTTGTTTGGAGAATGTTAAATTATTACGGATAGTGATTTACGGGTCGTGTGTACTCTTGCAATAAAAAGTAACACTGAGTAGAGCGGGCGTACAAGGCAACTGTAATATCATCACGACTGTGCCATTCTTCGGTGGTCCAACTATATTACCTCTTGCGTCTTTGGCTGTGCGTTTTGCGACTACTGGGAAGCCTTCGCACAAGCAAAACCTGCTTAAGACATCGAAGACTGTGGAAACGTACAACAAATGTCCAGTCTTGAAAGATCTTCACTTCAATTAAAACTCTGTTGTTTTCGCATAGATCTCTGAGATCTTTAAAACTCTCTCCGCAGCTGATGTTTTGATTCTCGAATTAGCAGCGGTCTGTTGCTTTTGCGTTTCCGGTCTCATTCCGACTTCCGTCACCGAGTGCTGCGGTTCACATAGAACGAAGTCACGCGGTGCAAGTTTCCTCCCTTGTCCTTTCTTTTACTCGGCACTTCGTGCCTCGGTCGCCCTCCGGGCGACGGCCTTCGGTCACCCTTCGGGCGACGTGCCGTGCGCCAGCAAGGATATGGCTAGTCTGCTACACAGCCGTTTTTAGTGTCGTCACGCAATGCTCCTCCCCACAAACGGCTGCTGAAAACCGAACTACATTCCTTTCCCTTTGTGTTTGTGGTCTAACGAACAAGCCAATCATGTACAAGAAGTTTGACAATACGTGAGCCGCGGGGCGCTAGGAAGCGAGCACGCTTCTCAGTTTTCGACAAATCAATCAATCGTCGCTGAATTTAGACGGGCTCTGTGTTTTCAAGCAACGAAAAGGTTAATTTGCAAAAAAGTTTGTTTTTAACGGTCAAGAAAGTTCCAAGTGAAAAAAAGGTTTGATAGGCCTAGAAGACTTACCAGGATCGGTTGGCTCTTCATTTAACGTGCATATGTACTGATCTGTAATGAATAATTTAAATGTGCCGGATGTGCTCATTGTGTTCCTGTGAAGACTAAACTCTCAAGGGAACTGATTCAAAAAGCAATCTTTTAAATTATCGATGAACGATTTCCCGAACTATACCTGATAACTTTATGAGCACATCCATGTTGTGCATCGCAATTTGCTCGACTTGCTTGCTGCTAAATTTTAAATAGGACTCGACTACGACAACACTACTCTAGTTAATTGCTTGTTTTCACGAGACGTTTTGATTATTCTGTCATTCACACATGGGGCACCGATAAAAGCAAAGCTGTGATTGGAGGAGTCACAGTACCGCAAACGTGGCGCGAACACTTCCCAGAAAATGGGAGCTGAATTATAATTGGCTAATCACGGGAAAGGAATGTAGTTCGGTTTTCAGCAGCCGTTAGTGGGGAGGAGCGTTGCGTGACGACACTAAAAACGGCTGTGTAGCAGACTAGGATATGGCTTGCGGTTATTGATTTTCAAAAGTCGATCTGGGTCAGATAAGAAGTGAAGAAATCGTTTACAGTAGATTTATAAAGATTCCATTGGGCTAATTTATCGTGCTAAGCGACAGGTATAGACATTTTTCAAGGTAAGTAATTCATTTATTCACACGAAACTCCTCTGGACCCTGTGTGCTAGTCTCCCTCGCAGCCGTTTTTAGTATCGTCACGCAACGCTCCTCCCCACAAGAGGAGCGTTGCGTGACGATACTTAAAACGGCTGCGAGGGAGACTATTCCTGTGCATAATTGCACTCAGGAACAAAACTTTGGACTTTCACTTTTCTTTCATCGCTCGACGATGGAAATGGCCGTCACTTTCAAGAAAGATAATTTTGCTACCATGGTAATGCGACGTCACACTTCTCCTCCCCTTTATTAATTGCACGATCAAGCAAAACTTTAAAGGATTTTTGGTGGTAAATACATATAGTAGGCCTCGTAGTAAAATGACGTCATCGTGAAAGGGGCTTTTAGAGTCCTTCATTTAAATAAATAATTAGTAAATATCAAATGTTCCAGATTGTAAAACTCTGAAATGACACTCAGTATAAGGCTCACCCGTCGCAGCATTTACTGCCGTTGAATTCTTCAATTCGTTATCTCGATTTTCGTAAAAAATAACAGCTACAGTGATAGCCAGAGCTAAAGAGGCTATAATACAGGCTGCAAAAAGGATAGCCCCTGTTAAGTACACCAGTTTATTAGCTTGTTTTGTCGCCCCAGCTCTCGTTACCAGAGGTTCATCTTCGCAGCTGTTTACACCGTGCATCTCTCTTAGCTAGTTGTGCTTACATAGAGATACTTATGAAGCGGGAAAATGATCTAGAATCAAAAGATAAGTTCCATATAAGTATTGGGCGAATTTCACTCCCCCAAATAGTCGGTAGTATGAATACTTGGGGCCTCCGTCTTACTTGGTCCATCAAGTTTCCAGGAAAACTAAGAACTGCCGAAAGTATTAATTCTTTCAAGAGAAATATAGGAAAGTCTACTTATCCCGGACTAATGAGAATTTTCAATTGAGTGTTGAAAGTAATCCAGGATTGAATTGGTTTTGCTTTACTGTGCTGTTTGATTGGTCTAGAAAACTCGCGCCACCCTCTCAGCCAATCAGATGTAAACTAAAACCAATCGCTCCTTAGTCACTCGCGTTTTCCCGCGCTACAGGCCGGTTACACGCGTTTACTTCGAGTTGCCATTGGCTCCCTCTGATAATTTCCTTTACTCTGATTGGCCGTTGTGATTACCTTGGTTTTGGTTTTCGACACTCAATTGAAAAGCGCTCTAAACTAATGCATATATATCCCCGGTACAGTCGTAATCCGACTGTAGAAAGTAAATGTGTATGTAATAGAGTCTACAATTTTAGTATTAGGAAGATTTCAAGAATGCCATATACCCAATTTATTTATTTATTTTTTTATTTTCATTTCTTTTTAATTACGGATATTTATAATGTATGTACTAGATAGTCTGTATCTCCCATTATCTGTATAGCTAAATACTTCCTCATGAATAAAGTGTTCATTCATGATTCCCTTGTGAATATCCCAAAAAATACTCATAATCTTCAAGTTATCGGAGTAATTAAGTAATTGGCAAGATGGGCTGAAAATGATCATTCTCGTCCCCAGAGCCACTCGGCTTAATTTGTGACGGACCCCTCATTTCAAGACCACGTGACGAAAGGAAACGACAGGCTTTGTGGACAAGATGGACACTATGATCGGTTAATTTCATTAGGAAAGCCTCCCTGGTGTTAATTTGAAGCTATTCTTAAGCATAAAAAAATACAGTAAAACCTGTATATAACGGCCCTGTACAGTGTATTAAGTTTGTTTTTTGGTTTCCTCAGTCTATTTTTCTTTTACTAAACTAGACTAACAAAACTTTAAATAGTTCAAGGATTTCACATGATTTGCAGTCTTAAAATTGTTGAAGATTTTAATTATTTGATTTTATTTCCCTTGATTTTCCTGAACTCCGTTTGTTTAAATTTGAAGTTTGAAACAATTTAAAAATACCAAGCGTCTTGACAATTTTTTAACTGACTTGAAAGTGTTCCGCTACGATATATTGCTTTGCAAATCCTTTTTGGTTCCAGTTCTCAGTCGCAAGCTGTTTTTCAGTATATTGCTGGTCTCGTCGGACTAGTATTTTGAACGCGTTTTGTTCTTGAAATTTTTTCGATTTTAATCAATCACTGCGTTAGAATTCGAGCATGTTGTCACAAGACAACACAGTTTTTCGTCAGTTTAGTTTTATAAGTCATTAATCTTGGGCAACCTGTATGAAACACATCTACTTACCGTTTCAAGAGCTTCAATATCCACCTTAAAAACAACCTCGGTGACTCGACCAAAGAAAATATTGTAAGAAGCAAATATTTTACAATTCGTAGCCGCTCTGTACGATTTTGTACGTGCGTTTAGTTTTACAGCGTTTCCAAATGCATCAGTGAATAGTTTACCTTGAAGAATTTTCTCGAAACTTTTAATTTGCAGCTGTTAACATGACGACATGAAACTAAACTGACTAAAGCAAGGATACGTCTTCATTTAGCCCTAACGTAAAACAAAAACATTTTATTGTTCCAACTCCGTTTAAAGCTAACGGACAAAGTTTTAACCTCAGCGGGTAGCCTGTGAATAATTCAACTCAATAATAATCATGACCATATTCACTTAATGATGTAGGCCCCTAGTTACAACCCTGGCTTTTTGTTTTTATCATTTTGCATCGAGATGGGATGAAAACACCTTTCGCTCTGATTTCCGAAGCTCACGGATGTTTGATGTCCTTCAGCTCCGTATAACTTGCAAAAAAAATTCATGCTTGCAACATCTCAAATTGTCCTCAGTTTCATCTTTAGTTAATAGCTGAAATAGGATACCCGTAGCTTTGTTAATCCTGGAACTACATAGCAAAAAAACAGAGGCAAATATCAATCCGATTTTGTTGAAAAAGAACCTAACGAAATCTGCAGCCATTTGAGTGAAAAAGGGCCGAAGGCAGGTTTTTGTTGTGCCCAAAAAGCTTGAAAATCACAGTGTAGCAACGGTAAAGTAAAGGACAAACGGAAAGAGCGAGAACGAAGAAAGGAAGCCGAGAAGAGGAAAAACAAAATCCATAGTTGGTTTATAAACTCCGGCTAGACATAAAAACGTGATAATGTTTACAAACCGAAAAGCGCACGTTTCCTAAAATGGAAACATAGACAACCGGTCAATACGTTGGAACACGAACAGGGAATGTTTTAAAAGCAAAATCTTAATGAACCGGGCAGACCTCAAAAGCAAAATCTCATCGCAAATTGGATCCTTCCGCCCCCACCCTGCTCCCTCCTGTTCTGGACAACCACCATTAAACTTTAACTCAGTGACGAAGGCATCCAGGAACATTGTGTATTCGACTGTGCTCCAATTAAACATAGACAATCACCCAGCAGAAGCACATTTTGTATTTGCTTTTCAGTGGAAAATCATGACGGGATATCATGCAGTTGCCATAGAATTGTTAACAAATAAACCGACGAAATAGCTAAACTTAGGTCGTCTTCGTAAATCGAGGACTTTGTCCTTTCTAGAAAATTAATGGCTGGATTAACGAAGTCCACATATTGACCAAAACGCAAGTCCGTCCGTGTTTTGGATACTAAAGTCCTTTGAGTTTTTGCCTCTGCCACTCTGTTCATACTTAATTGAAGTCAAAGTCAGTAATTTTCTTCGTTCGACAATTCTTTCTATCTGTCTGCGGCTTCGGCCGGCCTTCTGCATGGTTCGTCGAGTTTGGTTTTCTTCGTGGGCTGGGCGCTTTTCAATGGCCGGTCATGCTCCAGCTGGTTCTCGTCACTAAAAGCGCACGTATTTTTATAACTCACACATGCGGTGATAAGGCAAGAAAGTTTGAAAGTAATTTGCCCAACACGTGGTCGGAACAGGGAGGTGTATGTAACAATGATCACTGACAATCTTGGCTCGCTAACATGATTAAAAACATTCAAAGAGAGCGCTTCGAGCAAATGACAAAACGTTGTAATGTATTTATTATCAATTCATGTTTTTCACGCAATTTCACTCAGGCTATGCTCACACTAGATACCGCATACAGTAAAATTCCGAAAATATGCCCCTCCATGTATAAGCCCCCCAAACTCGTAACACAAAAATCCTCCGTTAAACCCACCCCCTCTAAACCAATATAAGCCCCAGGGGGCTTGTACTTGGGAATTGCCCTCAAATAAAAAAAAAAAAAAAAAAGAAAAAAGAAAAACGGTAAATTTCCTACCAAGAACAAGGCAAGCCTAATCGATTTTTAAACGCAAATTTCCCGCCGTACATAAGCCCCTCCGAATATAGGCCCCTCAAAAAATAAGCCCCTCAAAAAATAAACCCCTCAAAAAGGGCCTTTGAAAAATAAAAGCCCCGGGGGCGTTATTTTCGGAATTTTACGGTAGCTTTTCGTGGCGCCACAAAAACTGCTATCCGGTATAGTATATGGATGAACAGCAAAGGCCTGGGGCGGTACAAGTCGTTCACAGTACATAGATCCAACATAAAAGATCCAACATCGTGCCGGCTCGGTTGGCCAAGAGGGCTTGGTGCACTTAATTCCAGTCCTCACTCCTGAATATTTACTTCCGTCTCAGTGGGTTCCAGGCCTCGCTCTTTCGCCACGCTACTTTCGCCACGGGTCGAAATGGTGCTCACACTGCACCAACGTTAATGGCACAAAACCAAGAGCCATAATATTATTATGGCTCTTGCACAAAACCTATTCGATATGTGACGCTATGTAATATAGTATTAAACATTTTAAAGAAGTGTCATTGAATTTTGACATTTCATGAAATGTCCTCTGTCAGGAAAAAGAGACCAGGCCTGACCGCACAAAACGGTCCTTTATTCGAGCAAAACCACTCTTTTAATTCAAGGAACAGTTTTGAGTGCTTTTTTCACTTTTGTCACACATTTTTCAAATAAGACCTTCTGAATATAAATATGAAACTTATACTATATTTCATGATAACTTAACTTCGCGAATATATTGATATATCCAATGAATAAATATGACTGCTACTCTGAAAAGTTTTATTCATCGCTATAGGTTTAGTTGGAAGTGGGAAACTTCAATAAAAAGTTCAGGCGAACTTCAGCTGCAGAACAGGTGTCAAAGCCAAACTGACGTGACAAATCAAATGCAGTTTGCGCATACGAAATAGCATCAACAGTACGCTGCTCCCGGAAATATTGGTCTGAACGAACTAAATGATACTGAACTTGTGCTGTCTTTGTCATTTCCTTAACGGAGGCAAGTTTTAGACTGTCGAGACACTGCCTTGCCTCAAGCAGTGTTCTTTCATTCAGTAAGCTTCCGACCGGTTCGTAATCCTTGGAAAAATCCAGCAGAAGCATAGCTTTCTTCGTCACTGCCAGGTCGTGCGTTCTTAGAAGCAGGCGGTTGTTGGGGCTTTCTTCTAAGCCAAGGTTGCATAACTCGATACAGCTATCAAAGCAACGCCTGGATTCTTCCGCCATGGATGACCTGAAGTAAGACTGTTGGAGAAGCAGGCTGCCCTCTTCGCAAGCAAGGCAGGCACGGTCTAAAAGGTAGGATGTGTTCTTTAGATACTTCTTCGCAGACTCGATGCGTCGCTGCGCTTTACCAAATGCCAGCTTATCTCTTCCGTAAATCTCCGCCAGATAGGTATTCGCCCGACCAGTCCACAGGGATACCAAAGTAGAAGATGCCTTCGGAATTTTCAACGATGCTTTCCTAATAAAATCCTCGGCGGACGTTTGGTCTTTTCGAAAGCAGGCAGCCTTTCCTTGTTCAAGAATGACAGAAATCAGAAGGTCATTGCAGTCAAAAAATTTCCTAAGCAACTGATCAGCTTCGCAATCGAATTCTTCCCATTTTCCGTTATCGCGTAAATCTCCCAAAACTTCCATAATTCGCAGGTTCTGCTCATAGACCAAACCGTCAACTTCCGCCGGAAGTGGCATTTCGTTTGACATTAATTGGGAAGCTTGTCCTGGTAACCGCGCTTCACCATTGCAATAATCCCTTTCAAGTAAATGACTTCCTTGACTTTTCCTTTTAGGTGGTGCACGTGTTTGTTTGTGTTTTGCAGTCGTCATGTGATTATATCCCTGAAGCTCCTCCCCGGAAACTGATTTTGTTTCTTCCGAAACGGGCAGACTCGGTTGCTTTTCGTTTTTGTTCGGTGAAAAGTGTTCGCTTGCTTCGACAGCTTCGAGTTCGTTACTCCCCTCCGGACGTGACGTAGGCTTACTGTTAATTTCACCCCGAAGTGATGTCTCTTCAGGGATCTCCTTGGCGGGCCATAAAGGTTTTCTGTGTCGTTTCCTTTTAGGTGATGTTTGTTTACGTTTTACAGCCGCTACCTTATTACATCTCGGAAGCTTCTGTCCGGAAAATATTGTTTCTTCCGAAATGGACAAGCATGGTTGATTTCTGTTATCTTTCGGTGAAAACTGTTTGCTTCCTTGAACAGCTTCATGACTTCCTTCCGGAAGTGACGTAGGTTTACTGTGAATTTTACCTGAAAATGATTCCCCTTCACGGACCACCCTGTTGGGGCATAAACGTTTTTTGTCTCTTGATGGTCGTGGACGCTCTCGTTTGCTTGTTTCGACAGCAATGTGCAACTCATCCACAAGGATCCCACTTTGCTGACTTCTAGTTTCTTTCTCCCACAATGAAAAAGTAATGATGTATCTTTTATTGGCGGTGTGGAAACGAAACCAAAATCCAACTAAACCTCGAAGATTTTCGAAACTGGCATCGCGTTTGAACATCACTCCTTCTTTGATTTCCATTTTCTCATTTTGACTTATTTCTGTTACCATCACGTCAATATCGTAGAAACCTTTCATTTTCTTCGATCCGGCCAAAGATGAGTCACATAAGCTCTTACAAAAGATTATTCCCTGTTGCCTCTTTATTTTATCCTCAAAGCAGTATTCAAAAGCTAGGCCATCAAAGCGATTCTTGCAAATTTCAAGCACTACCCGATGATCTCTCTCGAAGTTTGGAAAATCGTTTGTATTAAGAGAAACTGAAACAACCTTCGGAGGCGACCATAGGACACGAAGGATTGGCCGAGTACTGTCAAACACATCGCAAAACCCCTCTCTGGGGTTAATAACAGCTTTATTCCAGTCTCCGATCTGAGCATCGCTGGTGTGGATTTGAGAATCAACCGTAATCCCAAAGGAAGAGTCCATATCAGGCTTTTCATCTGATGGTGGAATAATCCTGAAAAAGTCTGCACAAATGTTAATCGATGGACAAATCACGCTTGCATCTCCTTTTATGATAAATTCTTCAGGTTCACCGTATCTCGGTAAGTTACGAATAACCAATTCGTCGTCGTCGGATACTTTCGTGAGCCGTTCGGAAATATCATCGGGCATCGCGAGGTCAACAACATTAACGTGAAAATTGTTATGATCTCCCAATTGCAAACAAACAGTCTGGGCTTTGACGATAATATGTCCTTGTCGATGTTTCAGCAGTAAGGGTTCTTTGTCATTGTTCTTCTTGCATTTGGGCAGTAAAACTTCCACTACACGTCCTCTTATTTTACTTTTTGAGAGGAACTCACGAACCGAAGTCCTCCGTTCAGCTTGTCGAAGCATTATTTCTTACTACGCAATAGCCAGTCTGTCCGTTTGAAACACGTATACAAACCTCGTATTTCGCTCGTTTCCGTTTCCTTCTTTCAGTTGAAAGACAATAATTTGTTTTAGACGACTTAGAAGCCCCGACTCGTTTCCAATAGCATACGAACTTGACTTGCCGTGTTTTGGCCTTAAAATATTTCACTCTTAAGCAGAGAACCCTTAAATGACGTCACTGTTCGGGGGTTCCCCGCACGCTCGTGAAGTCAAAATGAAAAAGAAAAAAACACCATTCATGATCAGGCCATCATCTGTCGTGACGCATTCGAAACTGATGATTCGAAAGTTCAGTCCAAAGCCCGCTTCACAACGATAAAGCAACATTTGATAAATCCCTATTTTTCCGAAATATGGTACTCAACGTTATTGAAAACTGATGACAGAGTGAAATGTCACTCCAATCAGCATCTTTTTAATTTGTGATCCCTTAAATAAACTTATTAATATTTATATTTAATTTTTTAACGTTTGATACGCGATACTTTCAAACGGGCCTATGAACAGGGGCACCCAACGGCAATTTTCGGAAAATATCTGTTCGGAAGACGATTTGAGATCTCTAATTTTCGGAACATTTGTTGTAAAATTTCTTGCTTGCCTTATGCCTCTCCTAGGATTTTCGAACATCTACAAAATGGTATAATTACCCATTTTTAACGAATTTTTACCCTAAAAAAGGCCACCTAGACTTTTCGGGAGCCTTTTCCCGGCTGAAATTTTCGAAAAGGTAAGTTTTGATCCCTATAATTTTCGGATCACTAGACATTCAGCTAGGAAATCCGAACAGATGAAAAGTTTTTAGGGGATAAAAATATGCCTATGTCTACCGTTTAAATACTAAAATACGTTCAACAAGGCTATGTTAAGTGGTTTTGAACTATATCCTCGTTGGGTGCCCCTGCATAAACCCTTCTCTCGTTTACATGTTTAAGCTTTGGTGTGAATGGGTCTTTCGACTTCTGCTTTTATGTTTTATGGAGAACGTAAACACGAGACCGTCCGAAGATTTTCGGCTTTTTCTGAGCTTCAGGATACGATACTTACGAATTCCACTCTAGGAAAATTCACCAACATTTGACAATTTAAGCGAGATAGAATGAAGAGAAATGAGGTTTGAATCAGCGGAAAACTATGTTTTAGGTGAGTTTTCGCTGCCATCACATGCGCTGAATTTCATGCTAATGATCACTGTAATGATGGAAAATCTATTTTTACTCGACTGAATCAGTCATGCATTTAGTCGTGAACATCCGAGCCAGCCAAGCACTCGACACGCACGTATACCTAAAATGCCCCAGAAGTTACCTCTGACTGACTTCTACAGTCTACCTCTTACGTACGTTGTTTTATTGATATTTTAACCGATGTCTTACTCATTATTTATTCATTTTAAGAACCGATCGACATTGATTCAGGCTATAGTCTACTCAATAGCTGTAAACTGACTCGCCAAAATAATCCATAGATATCTATGGCATATGGCTTCAGGCTTCAGCCCTCCCCACTCCTCTCAGCAATGATGCGCCCAGAAAAGGACTCATTTACAACCATTTTGCTCAAAATTCGACATTGTTTGGGCTGGAAGGAGGGTCTTTAGTTACCAATCTCAATACAAAAGTCCCAAAACTTTTGGCCTTTATTAATGCGCGAAAACAGACCTCGCGCGATTATCAGAACTTATACGCGGCTACCGTTTGTTCAATTAATTACTGGTTCCTGGTTTGGAAAATTACTGATGATAATCGAATACGTTGATTTCAATCAAGCAAAATACGTATCACAATTGATTACACTGCTAAATCATTAATGTTTGTTTGATTGTTCGCTCTATAGGACCTATAGTCATGATTGACTTTTTTTACTAGAGCCAAATAATACGCAGATGATGCATATGGCTACCGTGTGGCTCGAAATTTTTGCGGGTTCTAATTTTTGCGATTTTTGCGGTTTTTCCAGCGATCCGCAAAAATTAGTTCCCGCTAATAAAAATTAAAGAAAACAAAAAACAAAACAAAACAACAATAACATTAAAAAAATTATTTGTTATTTTTCCCGCAAAAATTTACTCCAGAGTAAATGTTCTTTAACTTAAATTCGCTACACAAAAATACAGTGCTAAGAAATGGTCTCTGTCAAGAGATGATGATCTACATGCTCTTTTGTGTCTGTTCAATCACAACTTGTCTCCTTCATTCAGAAACAATGAAATACTGGTTTATTGTTGAAAATATGTATTTCTATTGCACGTACTCAATAAAAACGAAAATAATATCGACGCTGGGTACTGGGTACTTTCTGAAAATCACAAAAATTAATTCCCAGCTGGAAAAACCAGTTGTCCTAATCGCAAAAATTAGTTCCCGCAAAACACAAAAAATCGCCAATTGTTGGTTTTCACATGACGTCACTAAAATTCAAACTACAAAACTATCGATCCTAGTGAGATTTTACTTTCATGAAGTATTAGGGTAGCTGAAAACTAATTGTCATACCAATTTTCACTTCAAAAGGGTTCTTGGTTTTGTGATAGAGTACGCTTGAGTTTCTAAGCTATTGCGTGACGTGGCATTTACATGACGGCCGAGAGGGCTGTCATGTAGGTTAAAAAAGTGACGTATTTCGGAGAATTTTGCTATCTAAACAGTTCATGTATTAGAAAAAGGATTACTTTAATGTTTATGAGGAGGAATAAATTCACGCTTTAGTACCAAAACTCGGGGCAGATGTTTTTGTTGGTTTCCGTCCCCCATGCTGGTGCCCATCCAGGTGGGCACCAGCATGGCGTCTCCATACAAATGTTTATAAATTTGGGTAAAGCATTTCGTCGGATGTCTCGTATACGGAATATTCTTCTGGCCGGAATCTTGGCGAGGGTCTTTGTATATTTACCCCCTTTCATTTCCCAGATTCCGGACTTTATCTATTGAACAGTTTTGATTTTTATTTTGATCTATTTTGGATGGCGTGACACTGAAAACCAGCAATCGGCAAAAATAAACTCCTGCAAAAATTTCGCGTCACACGGGTGTTCACGCAAGAGATTGGATAATATTCGTTTAGGTTGGTGACGTGTTATTAGCCTGCGTGGCAGGCGTTCGAAAGGAAAGGGGAAGGGAATTAGGGAGTAGGCTTCAAAATCTTTTGCCAATCCGATTCAGAACCCGATAAGCTAATATCTGAGCTGATATCGCCATATTCTCCCTCACTAGCACTTGCGCCACTGGCCACGCACGAAGGCCTGGCATTATGAGTTCCACGCGTGGCGACACGCATGTGATCCAGTCCTTCTTGTGCGTGAGAAATTTCCGTGTTGAAACCCAGATGTACGGTTCTGTTCTTCGCTAAACTGGCAAAATTTTCAGCGTTTTGATAGTTTCCCTTTCGGTATTCTAAGTCTGAACTTGCCAGGTAGAACTGAACTGTGACTCCTTCTGCGATCTGCGACCAGTTAGTTTCCAGTGTCTTTAGACACTTCTCGCCTTTTGCGATGAACTCTTCGCTCAGAACACGTTCACGTGCGGCCTCTGTGCGGCAATCGAGCAAAAGCATTGCAATTTTTATGAAAGCAAAGTGATGATTCTTCACATACAATTCCTCATCTTGCATTTCAACTCTCAAACACACATCATGACCATATTCACTTAATGACGTACTTCCCTAGTTACAACCCATAAAAACAATGCCTCTTGCACTGCAGAAACATACAAAATATTTTTCAGTCCGGCTTGTTGTGTTTATCATTTTGCATCGAGATGGGATGAAAACACCTTTCGCTCTGATTTCCGAAGCTCACGGACGTTGATGTCCCTCAGCTCCGTATAACTTACAAAAAAAATTCATGCTTGCAACATCTCATGATGTCTTCAGTTTCATCTTAAGTTTGTACCTGAAATACGATACGCGTAGCTTTGTTAATCATGGACTTACATAGCAAAAAACAGAGGCAAATATCCATCCGATTTTTTTTACAAAAGAACCTGACGAAATCTGCAGTAAAATTTTAGTAAAAAAAGGGCCGAAAGGCAGGTTTTTCTTGCGCCCAAAAAGCTCGAAAATCACAGTGTAGCAAAGGCAAAGTAAAGGACAAACAGAAAGAGCGAGGACGAAGAAAGGAGGCCCAGAAGAGGAAAGAAAATCCATGGTTGGTTTATACTGTTTGACGGAAGAGGTCTATTTGGGGTTAAAGTTTTTTAAAATCCGGCTAGACATGAAAACGTGATAATGTTTACAAACCGAAAAGCGCACTTTCCCTAAGATGGAAACATAGACAACCGTTCAATACGTTGGAACACGAACAGGGGGCGTTTTAAAAGCAAAATCCATGAACCGGGCAGACCTCAAAACCAAAATCTCATGGCAAATTGGATCCTCCCCCTTTAGCCTGCGAAAACATCCGTTTCTCCTCGCTCTTCGCCGCTGGGGACGTTTCGCGAGGAGGAACGTCTGCGACTCAGCGACAGAAATTCCATACTGATGACGTAAAATCTGTCCAGAATCCGGTCAGAAGCGCTGATTGGTCGACGGAGTAGTTACATTGTTTTAGCTATTGTTTACGAATGACAGACAAAAGACAAAAGGCCACAGAGGTCAAATGTAAACGCGAAGAATCTCTAGCAAAACAGTCAATATTTGTAGAATATACTCTTCTGTAGAAGAAGTATTTGAGTTTTGCTGGAGCTCGTGGGCAGATCAACGCAACACTTTACCAAAATCGACCAGAAGACACGGAAAATTAGACAAATTTATATTTGGAACCCCATGACTACCGGATTTATTATGTAAACATTGATTTGCGTCATCAGTATGGATTTTCTGTCGCTGAGTCGCAGACGTTCCTCCGCGCGAAACGTCCCCAGCGGCGAAGAGCGAGGAGAAACGGATGTTTTCGCAGGCTACTCCCCCTCCCCCTCCCTCCTGTTCTGAACAACCATCAATTAAACTTTAACTTGTGACGAAGGCATCCAGGAGCATTATGTATGCATCTGTGCTCCAGTTAAACGTAGACAATCACCCAGCAGAAAGCACATTTTGTATTTGCTGTTCAGTAGAAAATCATGACGGGATATCAGTTGCCATAGAATTAATAACAAATAAACCGACGAAATAGCTAAACTTAGGTCGTCTTCGTAAATCGAGGACTTTGTCCTTTCTAGAAAATTAATGGCTGGATTAAACGAAGTCCACATATTGACCAAAACGCAAGTCCGTCCATGTTTTGGATACTAAATGATTTTTGCCTCTGCCACTCTGTTCATACTTGAAGTCAAAATCAGTAATTTTCGTTGTTGGGCAATTCTTTCTATATGTCTGAGGCTTCGGTCGGCCTTCGGCATGGTTCGTCGAGTTTGATTTTCTTCGTGGGCTGGGCGGTTTTCAATAGCCGGTCATTCTCCTGCTGGTTCTCGTCACTAAAAGCGCACGTATTTTTAAAACTCACACATGCGGTGATAAGGCAAGAAAGTTTGAAAGTAATTTGCCCAACACGTGATCGGAACAGGGAGGTGTACGTAACAATGACCACTGACAATCTTGGCTCGTTAGTATGATTAAAAACATTCAAAGAGATCTAGAGCGCCTTGAGCAAATGACAAAACGTGGTAATGTATTATCAATTCATGTTTTTCACGCAATTTCACTCAGGTTATCCTCACACTAGATATCGCATAGCTTTTCGTGGCACCACGGAAACTGTTCGGGTATAGTATATGTATGAACAGCAACGGCCTGGGTAACCTCGTCCCCAGGGCGCTTTTCCCCACCTCCAAAGCCAGTTCTTGTTTTCTTTGATTGAACGGACTAAACTTATATTTCCTGGTTCTAGTGTTAATGACAATAATGACGTCTTTTTTTTGGTTTCTTTCATAAGTATTGCTATTTTTTTCTTAGTTATCGCCTTCGATCTCCCCGAAATTAACTTATGCCAAACCAGTAGCACGCAAGAAAGCCAATAAAAACAAATTCGTCATGTCGAGCGCTAGCGACGTACAAACTTCAAACATCATTTTCACCGTTGGTGCAACCAGATAACCATGTGGTGCAAAAGTTTGACACTAGAAAAATATATAAGCTATCAAATGAAGTGTTTTTTTCGCCCCCTGTTTTGTCTGTTTCTCCCTTTTTGCTTTTAAACTTGGCGCGACGGCAAAGTTATGCTTACGTAATTGGTTTATATACTAGAACGGAAATAAAAAACTGACCGGATGTTTAATTTTGTGCTCATGCGCAGTGCGTTTTGCCGCGGTGTTGTTCACGGTACACATCCAACATCATGCCGGCTCGGTTGGCGGAAGGCCGAGAGGCTTTGGTGCACTTAATTCCAGTCCTCACTCCTGAATATTTACTTCCGTCTCAGTGGGCTCTAGGCCTCGCTCCTACTTATTACGGACCTTAAGATCCGAGGACGGCGACGGCAGAGAAAACGTCGCTAAAAAAGTGAATTCACGTTCTTTCAATCTTCATCACGATTAGTCCAAGTCACAAACTTTGTCAAATGTAGGCGAACTGTCCTAAAGTTGAATTCCTAAGAACCATATCCAAGTTCAGAAAGAGAGAGGAAATTTCGTCGTCGCTTGCATACTTCCTCTGTGCGTCGTGAAATTAGGCATTTTCACGTCGTAGTCGTGCAGTGACGGCAAAGAAATGTACAAAAAAGCGTGATGCACGTGCAAAATTGTTGTTTTGCTTATTAAACCTATTGCTTTTGTGATGTTCCCGTTGCCGTCGCCGTCGTCGGATCTTAAGATCCCTATTACTTCCGCCACGGGCCGAATAGGTGCTCACACTGCACCAACGTTAATGGCACAAAACCTATTCGATATGTGACGCTCCACTTTCGAGATCGGCGCGGAGCAGGGCGTCAGCTTTGCTCCGTCACAGAAATCACGCCGCCACAACCGTTCTTAACTTGCGTGTGAACAGAAGCCCTATCCCGTATGATTTTCGAGGCAGCGCAAAAGCTCTCGGGTATAGCGTCACGGTATGGCCGCCAAAATAAAAAATGAGCGGCCAAATGGCATGATTACCATCATCATCATTATCATCATCAGCATCATCATCATCATCATCATCATCATCATCACTATTCAATTATTTTTTTTTAATGACAATCTCGGAAAAATACCCATCGTTTTGTTTTTACCTTTCTATCAAATTAAGTATTAGTATTAAACATTTTAAAGAAGTATCATAGAATTTTGAAATTTCATGAAATGTTCTCTGTCAGGAAAAAGAGACCAGACGTGACCGCACAAAACGGTCCTTTATTCGAGAAAAACTACTCTTTTAATTCAGGAAACAGTTTTGAGTGCTTTTTTCACATTTGTCACACATTTATCAAATAAGACCTTATGAATATATATATATTTATTATATACATACTGAGAAATACTCACCAAAAAGCTATGTCGTAAATTTTCGTACGCAAATTAGTTATAGCCAATCAGAGGAGCGAACGATGGTTTTCACACGTGAAAAAAACGATACGTCCAATCAGAATCGCGAACGATGTTTTTTCACGTGTGAGAAAAATGATACGTCCAATCAGAAGCCACAGAGGTGTGCGAGTTTCGCGCCAAAATTCCCGCCTTTTATTGCAGCTTGCAGCGCCGCTTCGCACACATTTATCAACGAGAAAAGTTTTACTCAAGGAGTTTTTCTCGCTAAAAAAGTGAAAAACATTTCGGAAATGGAGTGGAATAGTTTCGTTTGTTTCACTGTCGATAAAAAAAATACGGTAGAGAGCCGGCGAAACAACAGCGGAAAGGGATAAACAGAACGAGACGTAAGCTTTTGTTGTGCTTTTTGTCGGAGCTACTTTGCCTTTCATTTAAGCTTAAGCTTATATTGAAACCGGCCATTTTACTTAAATTCACTCATTTTCAATTGTGCATTGAGAACAAACAGTTAAGATTACTTATAGTTCTTGGATTAAACCTCATATCCTCACCGTCATTTATGTTTTTAACAAACGTTTTTACTAAAAAGCTGATACTTCGTTTTCGTTGTCATTTTGCGGTAAGTGTGTAGCGGCAAACTTTAGCATTTTTGAAAGATTTAAAATAAAAAGGCCCGCAAAATGATGAATGACTCAGTATGTATATAATAAACACAATACCACATGGAAAGTGCTTTGTACGGTATTTACGCACTCGTTGTTTTTGTATCAGAAATCTTACTCGTTCGCTGCGCTCACTCGTTCGATTTCTGATACGTCAACAACTCGTGCGTAAATACCGTACGCCAGCACTTTCCATGAAGTATTCTCTATATATAAAACTTATACTATTCCATGACAACCATACCAAATATCTATATCAAATAAATAAATATAACTGCTACTCTGTCAAGTTCTTTTCGTCGCTATAGGTTCAATTGGAATTGGAAAACTGCAATAAAAAATTCAGGCGAACTTCAGCTGCAGCACAGGTGTCAAAGCCAAACTGACGTGACAAATCAAATGCAGTTTGCGCATGCGAAATAGCATCAACGGTACGCTGCTCCCGGAAGTATTGGTCCGAACGACCAAAATGATATTGAACTTGTGCGGTCTTCGTCATTTCCGTAACGGAGGCGAGTTTTAGACTCTCGAGACACTGCCTTGCCTCAAGAAGTGTTTTTTCATTCACTAAGTTTCCGCCCGGTCCGTAATCTTTGGAAAAATGCAGAAGAAGCATAGCTTTCTTCGTCACTGCCAGGTCGTGCGTTCTTAGAAGCAGACGGATGTTGGGGCTTTCTTCTAAGCCAAGGTTGCATAACTCGATAGAGCTGTCAAAGCAACGCCTGGATTCTTCCGCCATGGATGACCTGAAGTGAGACTGTTGGAGAAGCAGACTGCCCTCTTCGCAAGCAAGGCAGGCACGGTCTAAAAGGTAGCATGTGTTCTTTAGATGCTTCTTCGCAGACGTGATGCATCGCTGTGCATTACCAAATGCCAGCTTATCTCTTTCGTAAATCTCCGCCAGATAGGTATTCGCCCGACCTTTCCACAGGGATACCAAGCTACAAGATTCCTGCCGAATTTTCAACGATGCTTTCTTAATAAAATCCTTAGCGGATGTTTGGTCGTTTCGAAAGCAAGCAGCCTTTCCTTGTTCAAGAATGACAGTAATCAGAAGGTCATTGCAGTCAAAAAATTTCCTAAGCAACTGATCAGCTTCGCAATCGAATTCTTCCCATTTTCCGTTATCGCGTAAATCTCCCAAAACTTCCATAATTCGCAGGCTCTGCTCATAGACCGAACCGTCAACTTCCGCCGGAAGTGGCATTTCTTTTGACATAAATTGGGAAGTTAGACCTTGTAACCGCGCTTCACCATTGCAATAATCCCTTTTAAATAAATGACTTCGTTGACTTTTCCTGCTAGGTGGTGCAAGTGTTTGTTTGAGTTTTTCAGCCGTCATGTGATTATATCCCGAAAGGTTCTCCCCGGGAAATTTTGTTTCTTTCGAAACGGGCAGACACTGTTCGTTTTCTTCGAGTTTGTGACTCCCCTCCGGAAGTGACGTAGGCTTACTGTGAATTTCACCCAAAAGTGATGTCTCTTCAGGTTTCTCCGTGGCAGGACCCGTGACAGGGCATAATAGTTTTCTGCGTCTTTTCCTTTTAGGTGGTGTTTGAATCCTCTTTCCAGCCGTCATGTGATTATATTCCCAAAGCTCTTCCCGGAAAATCCTGTTTCTTCCGAAAAGGGCAAGCTCGGTAACCTTCCGTTATCGTTCGGTAAAATCTGTTCGCTTCCTTCAACAGCTTTGTTGCTCCCCTCCGGAAGTGACGTAGGCTCACTGTGAATTTCACCCGGAAGTGATGCCTCTTCAGGGACCTCCTCGGCGAGGCATAAAAGTTTTTTGCGTCTTGATAGCGGTGAACGCTTTCGCTCGCCTGTTTCAACATCGATGTGTACCTCATCCAGAAGGACCCCACTTTTCTCACCTCTAGTATCTTTCTCCCACAATGAAAAAGTAATGATGTATCTTTTATTTGCGGTGTGGAAGCGGAACCAAAACCCAACTAAGCCTCGAAGATTTTCGAAACTAGCATCGCGTTTGACATCACTCCTTCTTTGACTTCCATTTTCTCATTTTGACTTCTTTCTGTTACCGTCACGTCAACATCATAGAAACCTTTCATTTTCTTCGATCCGGCCAAAGATAAGCCACGTAAGCTTTTACAAAAGATTATTCCCTGTTGCCTCTTTATTTTATCCTCAAAGCAGTATTCCAAAGCTCGGCCATCAATGCGATTCTTGCAAATTTTAAGCACTACCCGATGATCCCTCTTGAAGTTTGGAAAATCTTTTATATTAAGAGAAACTGAAACAAACTTCGGAGGCGACCGTAGCACACGAAGGATTGGCCGAGTACTGTCAAACACATCGCAAAATCCCTCTCGGGGGTTAATAATAGCTTTATTCCAGTCTCCGATCTGAGCATCGCTGGTGTGGATTTGAGAGTCAACTGTAATCCCAAAGGAAGAGTCTGTATTAGGCTTTTCATCTGATGGTGGAATAATCCTGAAAAAGTCTGCACAAATGTTAATCGATGGACAAATCACGCTTGCATTTCTTTTCAAGATAAATTCTTCAGGTTCACCATATCTCCGTAAGACACGAATAACCAATTCATCATCGTCGGATACTTTCGTGAGCAGTTCGGAAACATCATCGGACATACCGAGGTCAACGACATCAAAATGAAAGTTGTTATAATCTCCCATTTGTAAACAAACAGTTTTGGCTTGGACGATGATATGTCCTTGTTGAGGTTTCATCGTGTTGTGTTTTGGAAGTAAAACTTCGACAATCTTCCCGCTTAATTTCCTTTTTCCGAGGGCTGCTGGAACCTCAGTCCTTCGTCCACCTTGTCGAAACGACATTTCTAACCACGCAATAGCTAGTCTGTCCGTTTAAAACACGTATACAAACCTTGTATTTCGCTCTTTTTCGTTTCCTTATTTCAATTGAAAGACAATAATTTGTTTTCGACGGCTTAGAAGTCCTTAATTGTTTCCAATGCATACGAGCTTGACTTCTGTTTGGCGCTTTATAGTCCGGGAGCATGTGTAATGCCGTGGGAATTTCGTGAAGAAAGCAAGCCCCTAGTCTAAATGTGTTAAGGGGACCCTAAATAACATGAAAAGTTTTGGTGGCAACTTTGTAACTTGCTCAGACGGGATTTATATGGGGTGGAAAATGTCATGTGTATATCCCAGCATGGAAACGAGGCTCAGCATAAAATTGTCCATAGCTTTCCATTATTTCAGTAAAATTTTATCAAAAACAACACATTTGTACAAATCAATGTTTCCAATACGAACATACGATTTTAAGAGGTTATTGGGGTCACGTGACCAAGTTAGCACGAAAACGAGGCTCACTCAAAAGTTGCACTGGTAGCCCTTAAACTTCACCTGATGAAGGCAGAGATTGACAAAAGTCATGCAGGTGAATATCATCTGTGCAATCAAATGTGATTATTTGGTAAGGGTTATCACGTGACCACGCTGGCATGAAATCGAGGCTGGTACAAAAGCACATCATAATAAATGTTGCCTTTGTTATTTTACCACAATGAAAAAGTTTTAGAAAATAATTACGTTTTATGAATTCCTTTAGAGATATTAATGTGACAAATATAGGGCAGGTAACCAGTTTGATCAAAATAAAAACAGATTCTGTAATTTGCACTCGTTTATTTGAGCAAGTCTGTCATCTAGTTTTTTCTTCAGAACAGTAGGACAATTTAGCAAAACCAATGGATCAGATAAACTTTCCCTGCCATTTTTGAATCACTTTTCACAGGAGTTTTAGAAGCATATCAAAATCTACTTTAACCCCCCCCAAAAGATATCTTAGCATGGTTATCAGTTATAAAAACTGTTAGTGATTGTTCATGTCGTTCACTCATGTATATACATTTTACTATCTGAACTGTCCTCTTCATATGAGTCGAGTACGTCTTCCTCCTGAACATCACGCCATTGTCGGAGCAGTTGCAAAAGTTTTTGCAGTTTAAACCAGCCTTGCGGCACTGGCAACGGTTAGTGGAACACATTTTTTTGGAGCATCCACACTGTACTAGTTGAAGTATCGCTTAAGGGGCTGGTGGCATGTTTGTCATGACAGTTACCCATTGTTCTTGGTCCATCCGCCATCCATAGTGCTGCAATGATGGTAGCTCTGGGTTTGTTATTCTGTCGCTGTTCCAGACCATCAACTGGTAATGGGCTCTCAGGATTGCCTGCTGCAATGCGGCCTGTGTTGGTGGCAACCTGTCTGATTGTGCTTATTTTTTCTTGAAAAGGCGCCATCGTAGGTCTTTAAAAGTCATAAGTTTTGTTCTTGGTTGATATGGCAGACAGACAAACTTCTCAATGGCTGCGACAATTTCTTCATTTGGATGAGCAGCTTGTCCAAGTTCTGCAAGGGTAGTGATATCTAATGAATCTGCTTCTGCAAATATCTTCCAGCAGAGAAGCTTTCCCTTTCCTGAAAAACTTCCTGTGTTGTCAGCTCAGCTTAGCGCGTGGGATGCTGAAAGTGCTGCTATCTTCTCTGGGCCAAGAGTTTCAACAGTTGGTTTCAGCTCAATAATACGATGGTGTTGCCCTCTTCCCGTGACAAACAGCGTGTTCTCACACAATTCCAGATAACGTCTAAGAGCAAGGACGAAGACATCTGTGTCCAGAGAGTGAATCTGTAGTTGAGTTGCGCCATTAGCGGTAGCATCAAGGGCATGTAAGATCATCTTTGTGTCATGTTGCTTGTACAATCTTCATTAGCAGTTTCAGACTGTGAACTGAATGGCAACATCTCTTGATTCTTTGATGCTTACCCTCTCTGATTCATTTACACGTTTGGGCTTGCGGAACTCAACGCCTTCTATGTCGGCCTGGGTAAGTTTCTTTATAGCCTTACGACTGCATGTCTTCGCTTTCACATTATTTTCCTGCGAGATGGTGTCGTATGCAGCCTGTAGTTGCGACATATTCATTATCTTGATACTCTTCAGTGCAATCTCCGCCATGGTTACAAACTCTATCTTGGCTGCTACTTCACTTGCTTGCTCGAGTTTGTTGTGGTCGAGTGTTAACGAAGCACATTTGTGACATGTTTAGTCCAGCAGTTTTTATGATATTTGATGTCAATTGCATGAGCATCTCTACTGTCAACTGCAGTCGAGAGTTTGACATGTAACTTCTCATCTCCTTCTTTCTTCACGGCAGCATCGAGAGAACTACAGTGAAACCTGTATTAAGCGGACACCCTCTATTAAGCGGACAGTAGCCGAAGTCCCAAAATTTATTTCCCCTTATTTACTTTAAATGAAACCTTTATTAAGCGGACACCTCTAGTAAGCGGACGCGGACACCTAAAAAGCACCTACAAAAAGTCATTTCTATTGTTACTAATCTGTATTAAACGGACACTTGTAATTAAATAATTTCCACCACCAAACATGCCAGACACCAAAAATGCGAAAGATTACTTCGAACTGCCACCCACAACATATTCGATTGTTACATTAAAAACATGACTTGACGAACTTATTTGATTAGTTTCACAGTACAGTATTGTTTTCTATTTCGTTTTGTTTGTATAGAGCTTGTTTCACTCATCTGGTTTCTTCAAAATTGAGTTTCAGTCTATGTTTATGGTACTATGATTAATAATATTATTGGTCCACTTTGATAAAGAAATTAATGCAAACGTATATGATCAAAGTCTCTGGGAGTATTCTTAACATTTTCACTGTTCATTTGAATGGCATTTGACATCTTATATGATGTTATCTATCGAGACTGTTTTAGGCGGACACCCTGTATAAGCGGACACTACAGCATTCCCCGAGGGTATCCGCTTAATACAGGTTTCACTGTACCTGCAGACAATGTACTGACAGTGTGTAGTGGCTGGCGATATCCTCCCTCACCGTCACAGAGAAAACACACATCTCGGTTGTATGGCGATGTCTTCGAACGTGTTAGTGGCTGTTTAGCTTCCAGTGACAAATCACATGATTTTCACCTTGCCTCATTCGGACCACACAGTTCTGTTTCATACCTTTCTTTAGCTCTTTTTATCATGCCTGAATGTGTTGGTTCTTGATAACAAGTTATATGCCTTGATACTAGTTCTTCAAATGGAAAGCCTTTCAAAAAGGACCGCACCTCGGCGAACTTCACATTTCCATAATGAGATCTTTCCTGAATTGCATCGAATTGTTTTTTGTGTGAAACGGGTTTTTCTACAAGTTCTTCGTCTGTTTGTGTCTGGCAGATAATGCACAATTTAAATGTAATGCCTGTATTGCGAGGAAACTCCATAGCCATTCTCGCTACA